>OY294050.1:14272025-14592814 GCA_958510825.1 Brachypterus glaber
GTATAAAAAAGTATATCCACCATTAAAATATATAAGAATTAAAAAAGTAGGTTCTGGGGATATTTTTGTATTTTTCTTTTATCAATTCATGTCCAAGTAGATATTTTTATCCCTTTTTTAACCCAGTTTTTATTATTTGTTAATTAATTAATATTGAGAAAAACCATCAATAAAGAAAGAAAGAAAAAGTATTTTCTAATTTAATATTTTTGTCCCTTTGTTTACCCAGTTTTTGTTATTTTTTTAATCAATCAATATATAACTTTATCAAATGCTTTTTATAAATCAACAAAAGTAGCAGATCAATAATAATATTATTAAATATTATATTTTGTGATTGGATATTTTTTTAACCAAGTTCTTGTTGTTTTAATAACCAATCAATGTTGAAGGGATTATGGAGATTAAAATTAAATATATAATCTGAAAATTAATAAGATGTTTTCGATGCACTTGTGAACATTAGGAATGCTGTTGTAGAAACAGTAGCAAAGCAAAGGCGACATTTTAAGGGTATTCAGGCGAAAGATTTGATGCTCAAGTGTTTATACAATGCACCCCACTGTTTCTCAATAAAACAGAGTCGGATTCAAAAAAATGTACCAATAGTAGTAGTACCAATACGTTTCTGATAATATTCAAGTTTAGAATTTCTTACTTTAGTGATTTTAAGTAAACATTTGCTTAAAGTGGACTGTGGAGAAACCTGAGTATTACCACCATGTGTGTCTTTTTTCAAGGCGTTTACCTATGAGTATAACTCAAAATGGGTCTAACTTGAGTTACATCCTTGTTGCTTGGGAGTGTCGAATAGTAGTAGTAGTGCCAATAGTACCGTCAAACCTTGCAACTTTGCCCAGAGGGTACAACTTTGCCAATCTGCAAGGTGATATGATATATATGAATAAAAAAATAAAAAAATAAAGATTTTTTTTTAGTTTTTTTTTTTTAAATTATTTTTGTTTAATTTTTTGTTTTTTTTTTCAAAAAGAAAATTAAAAAAAAATTAAATAACCGAGGTTTTTGTCGTTGGGGGGTGTGAGGGGTAAGATTTGCCGACTGGCAACTAAAAAAAAGCTTTACCCCTGGCAGAAAAAAATTGATGACTAAAAAAAAAAGCCTCTCCTCTGATAAAAAGTTTTGACCCTGTCAGAAAAATTGTGAAGACTAATAGAAATACCGACCGTTTCTGAAATTGCCGACTGCGTCATATCTGGGGTGTTTAATTTGTTTTTCACACATTATCATATATGTGATATTTTGCACAATGTATGTGTAATATATCACAAGATATCACCTTTAGAGCACCGAAATAAAAAAAATAAGCCTACGAAAAAATAAACTACAATACAATATAAGTGGAGTTGTGAGGCATGGTACTGCCTTTCAAATCACTGCGACCAATTAGATCTATTGTGAATCCCCTTTGCAATTTAGTCCACATCAAACTTTAGGCTTTCAAAGAAGCCTAAGAGTTTTTTGGGGGCTACTTGGGATATATCTGCAGGTCTTGGGTATACCTGTTCTAGATATTGTAGCCTTTTGCGAGCAATGGCTTTGCAGAAGCACATAATGTGTTCGGCCGTTTCTGGTGTTTCTGAGCATAGACGGCAAATGTCGATTTCAGACTTTCCCATTTTTTTAAGATGATATCTTAACGGGCAGTGTCCGGTTAACAGCCCTGTATAGGTCTTTAGGTCCACCTTGCTGAGATCGAGTAATTTTCTTGTTCGTTTAGGTTCATATTTTATGAATATTTTGGCCTGTCTTAAGTTTTGGTCTTTCCAATATCGAGTTTTGAAAAAAAATAAACTAAGTCCGACTCATTTCTGCTAACGCTAAAGTGAACATCTGAAATAAATTCTTGATGCCTTTCACATAATTTTCGGTAGGTAACTTTTATTCTTTTAATTTTATAACACGTCAATCACAAAAAATCTTGCTTCACTAAAGATTACTATCTTAATCTGGTTTTAATTTTAATAAAACAAATCACATTGGCTTTGCATCAAATTCGTTCTTATTTTGGATCTTCACAAAAATTTAAATATTTTGATTTAGACATAGGTATTCCATCAAATTCAAAGTTATTATTTACATAGATTTATTTAAGTAAAAAACAAGTCTTATAAATTAAAATAACTATTTTTTTTTAATTAATATTTTAGGTCATTTTTAGAAGGGTTTTTCTTGCGTAAATTTATGCAAATTGCAATTTAAATTATATCTGTACAAGTAATTACAAAAATGTAATTCTTTCAGCGTCTCATAGCATATATAATAATATAATTATATGTGTCTAAAATATCAGATAAAAATGTTTTATTTTCGAGAACATTTATCCAAATTTATCACTACAACTCTACACTAAAAAAAAACAAAAAGGGATTTAATTTTATTTGAAATTTTAAGATTTCATGAGAATTAAGAAGATTTCCTGCTTTCAGAAAAAAATCAATGTTTTAAAGACAAGATAAACTTTACAAGAATCAAAGATAAATAAGGTTTCAAGAATTAAGACTTCTTGACTTTTTATTTTCGCACACGGGCCAAGGGAGGGCATAGGCGCCTAGAAAATTAAAAAAAAAATAAAACTCCGTCAAAAATAACTGGCTCGTCCCGCTCCAAAGCCGGCACAGTGCCAGCGACACTGATTGGAAGTCTTTGTTGCTTTTAGTAGTAATTTTTAGTTTAGGAGTTAGCTTCTTTAGTTTATTAGATACTATACAGGGTGATTTATTAGCCCGTTTACAAACTTTGGCAATGAAAAGTAGATTTAATTTCATTAAGAAATGTTCATAAAAACGTAAGTCCTATCGTTCTTCGTTCAGAAGTTATAGCGTTTTTAAATTTTTAAGTTAAAAAAACGTGGTAGCCATAATTAAGTAAAACAAAATTTATTAGCTATTATTTTAAACAGTCATATCTCAAAAAAGTTTGTTATGTCATGACCATTGACATTTAGATGAGATAAAGAGAGAAGTTCTACAGAGGGAGAAAAAAGTATAAGTATTATAATGTTTTTTTAAAATTATTCATATTTTAGGTAAAAATAACGTTTTAAATTACATTTTAAAGAGGTTTATAAATAAAATTTAACTGTAGTAAATGTTCAAAAATTAGTCCATTTTCCTGAATACATAACGACGAACTTTTATCTCCCTCTGTAGAACTTCTCTCTTTATCTTATCTAAATGTCAATTGTCAGGACATAAACAATTTTTGACAGGTGGTTGTTTTAAATGATAGTTACTATGACATAATAACTACTATGACATAGTAACACATTGTGTTTGTTTTGCTAAATCATGGCTACTACGTTTTTTCAACTTAAAAATTTTAAAAACGGTATAACTTCTGAACGTAGAAAGATAGTGACCTATGTTTATATGAACACTTCTTCATGAAATTAAATTTACTTTTCGTTGCCAACGGGCTTATAAATCACCATGTATCAGAGTCGAGAGTCGAGTGTGATAATTCACAGTAATTTTTTATAGTGTAACTGTAAATAATTAACCCAATTGAGATCTACAATTAACGATTATTAAAGAAAACTCCCATTATTCATAAAAACATTAAATCAAAATGTTTTTATCTGAAATGTGAATCTTGCATTTAAACTTTCTTTCGTTATTATTGAATTATTAGTGGTATATCATTAAAAAGATCTGCTTTTCGAAAAGCAATAGGATATAATAATCGTTACCATTGTGTTTCAAACTGATTTACATGAATATTTACATCTTAGGATTTCAAACTCTTTTGTTCTTTTTCACAGTGGCGATATTTTCATCTACTTAACGATTGAACACAATTGAAGCCTTTATGATCAAATCCAGGGGTTTAGCTGCAGCTAAACGAAAGGGATAAATGATTAGGATCCCTAGAGGGCCCTTGCCAAACTGCGGGTTCGGGAGTATAACATCAAACATTATCGTTGGAGTAGCAAATTATAGTATTTTCAATAAAGGTATATTTTTTTTAAACCTTCCCGCTTGTAAAGAATCTTTTAGTTACTATAGCAACGCAAGATCCGAAAGCAAATTGGCAAGGTCCAATTTACACAATCGTAAAAATGTTGACATGTGCCAGATAAAGCAAGTAGGCCGACCCCAGTAGCGCAATGGTAGTGCGTTTGATTACGGATCCTGGGGTTGTGGGTTCGAGCCCCACATAGAGCATGGATGTATAGTGGTGTAAATAGTCGGTAGATGGAACTACGATGACTAACTGTAATGTGGGTTGCAGGTGAAACTGTAAACACATTTCAGGGTGGATGCGAGTTCTGTTGAGGACCGTGCTTCGGAGGGCACGTAAAGATGGCGGTCCCGTCAATTAGGCCATAGCAGCGAAAAACGACGTTAAACAGTAAAACAAACAACAAACAAAGCAAGTAGACAAAACAAATTATAAATATAAAATACTGTGTAAAACTAATTTATTTTAGGTATCCAGAGACATAACTTCTCAGTTTATGGGAAACAAATTATTTTGAGAGTACCTATACAAAATTATATTGGAATGTCCGTATATGGGGGTTATGTTGAGATGTAATGCAATACAAAACAAATCAAATTCTTCAGTGTACACCGTACTTCATGACATATTTAGTGCCAAATATTAAAAAAAATATCATATTTGGAAATACTATAGTAATTATCGCATCATTCAGATAATCGAAGATTCAGTTTATCGCCACACGGAAAAAAAAAATTATAGCTAGGAGCGCTATAACACATATACCAAGCAAATTATAATCGCTTATTATATAAATACAAGGCTTTCTCTTACAATTATGGCAGTCAGTGTAAAAATTTATATGAAATACTTTAATTGTTTAGTGAATAATAAAATATAACAAATAGTATGGCATTTATAGCTTAAATAGATTTAATTATTGTCCGTGCTAATAATTTTTATAATATAATAAAATTTCTGTAAATTTATAATAGTGCCTGTAATAATTATAATCGTGTCTGTAATATATATAATCGTTTCCAATTTATTTTTAACATTATTAGTTATTGTGTCCCTTATAATCTATAGCTTAAATCACTATAATTTGCCACTGTTACCAAATATCTTATAATGTATAGCGCAGAGCCCACTAATTTCTTTCCGTGCACTACTATCTCTTCTAAAATTTTATTTAACATTTTATGTCGCTACTAAGCTAAAGGTCGATTTTTTACGATGCAGTATTTTCTAGTATTTAACAGTTATACCGACAAACATTCATTCATATTACCTTCTGTTTCATTCATTATTCAACTATACAATGTTGGTATCCCATGGGCTACCAACTTTGTATAGTTGGATAATAAATAAAACAAAAGATATTATGAATGTACGTTAGTACAACTGGTAAACTATTACAACTGGTAAATTAAATAAGCGAGATAACCGTATCGTAAAAAATCGACCTATAAATGATAGAGATAGTACTTACCTATATTAGGTGACAATAACAAAACAAAAATTTTAGGACCTTCATAGGGAAAGAGAACATATAAAAAAACATTGAATTAGTAGATCAGTTTGCATATTTCGCAAGAACTATTAGCGAAGATTCTACATGTGTAAGAGATATTGGCACAAAATAGCACAAGAAAAAAAGTGGAAGGAAAAATAGTGTTAAAAAAAGCTTTCATTTCAAAGGAAAAAATAACGTTGATCATTAAAAAACTATTAGGAAACAGCTCCTAAAAACCTCTGTATGCACAAAAAAAAAATATTGTCTTAAATCAAGAATGTGTGATTTGGATATAACAAATAACGAAGAGAATATATTCTTCTTTAAAGCAAAATTGTGCTTTAAATATGAAAGGATAAGAATATGGTATGCTTAAAAGGAGAATATATTCTCAAATATAAAAGAATAAGAATATGGCATGAATAAAAGAAGAATATATTCTCTTCGTTATACAAATCACCATATTCTTAATTTAAGATTAAATATAAAATGCCAATTGAAACTCTCAAGAGACGGAACGCGAGCCGCAGCGCTGTGCTTGTTGCTCAAGAATGGGAAATGAATAAAGGACACTATCTGCCAAATGTGGGATATGATATAGTTATTTTTTAGGCTAATTTTGTATTTTTTGTCCTAATAAATTTTTTATTTCAAAATAACAATTATGTTATACTAGGTCCCACTAGGGCTCAAAGGGTTAAAACGGGTTTGGGACCAAGATGACTTTACAGTAAATAAATCTTGTTTAGGACTGATAACTTGATGATAAAGAGAAGATTTGATCTTAGAGACTTCAATTCATTGTTCATTTTGACGATATTTCCAACTACTTAACTATGGAACACAGTTTTATTAAACGCTCTTTAGCATAAGGAAGTACCGTTTATTTTTCCACATTTGCATATAATAGCAATAATCAGGAACATATTTAACGCTTAAAGATGTAAATTGTTAAGATTTCATTCAGTATAATTTCATTAACCCTTTCGCTCATAGCGTTCGATTATACATTGTATAATATGCAGTTGCAGCTATACATGGTGAGACTTTATTGCAGCCTTTCGTTACGACCGTTGTTTAAAGTAAATAACAACTATTTAACAAATCTATGATAGTTTGTTGTCCTTAAAAATTAAGGACAAATAAATTTATTCAGCACTTTTTCATTTTCTTTTTCTTCTTCTTTATTGATTTTTTTTCTTTTTCTTATTCTTCTTTTTTTTTTATTTATTATTTAGCCCTTACTAAAACCTTTAACCATGGGCTTGCTTTATTTTTGACTGGATGTATTTTTTTTTCTATTTTGCGACTCTTATAAGCTCATAATCACACGCATTTTGCGGCCCATAAGAGGTCTCTACTCTTTTTTCTTTTGGGTTGACAACAGACAAAAGCCTATCGCTTGACGTTTTCCGTGCAAATGTCAATGTCGCTTTAAAGTTTAATTTTCTACAAAATTTTGTGTTTAGGTTTTTTTACCGTGTTAAAATTGTGGCTTGGTTAATTGCAGTGAAAAATAGAAGAGATTACTATAAAATATATCAAAATATCATTTGTTCTTAAAATTTTAAACATGGTGTTAACTGTTATGCCAACCCAAAACAAAAATCCCTAATTTAAATGTAAGTTTTTTTTTTAATTTTAAAGCACTCGTTTCATAACACGTTTTTAGCGCTAGTACTTTAGAAAACTCTCCTCAAGCGGCTCGTTTTCTAAACTTGTACTCGTACGCTAAAAACTTATGTTATGAAACTAGTACTTTAATATACTATTAAAAAAATAAGAAAATTAAAACTTAATTTCTTTATTCGAAAGAAAAAAACAATCCTACTAAATAAAGAATGACTTTCAATCGATTTTTCTTTTCCATTCGAAGGAACAAAAAAAATGACACCATAAAATTTTTAAACGGTGTTCGGGTATTTAATTGGGTATCGATTGTACCTGTAATTAATTGTGAAAACACACGTGTGAACCTATTTTTAAATGACAAATCTGTTAATAAATATATTGCTTCTCGTTGGAAAGTATATTCTTCACACAAGAAATCTTGCATAAGGTATATTCATTATCCAGGATTATATAAATTTTATTTTTTGCAATAAATACTTAATAAGATGGGACCTTATTGTTATATATAATTACAAAAGAAGCTGAGAATTATGAGGGAAAAATTCGCTGTTTTGATGAAAATTT
Organism: Brachypterus glaber; assembly: GCA_958510825.1. Lineage (NCBI taxonomy): Eukaryota > Metazoa > Arthropoda > Insecta > Coleoptera > Kateretidae > Brachypterus > Brachypterus glaber. Next base: position 14,279,698 of record OY294050.1, read on the forward strand.
GCTGTCTGGAAATAATTACGACCGGGGCATCGTCCTGTAAGGAGAAATTATTTCCTTTGACAGCAAATTTGAATGAAAACTGTGAATTTTTCCCGATACTTCGAAGAATCATGAGTAAAACTCAAAAAAAAAAGATTTTTTTTTGAAAAAAATTTTTTTTATCATAATTTTTCGTTTTTGGCAAAAACAAAATTAAAAAAAATTGATTTTTTTTTAATTTTTCGTTTTTTAAAAAAAGATCTTAAATAAATGTAATTTATTTATTTTTTCTTTTTTTAAGTTTTTGGGAAAATGCAATATACTATTTACTGTGAATAATATATAATGGAATGAGTAGCATTACATATCTTCACGGCTTGTTTTTCTATCTGTAGTACTGTGAAGAGTATGACAATCTTGGCGGCGTTTTAACATCTCTGTTTAAACTGACTTTTGTCGGATGTCACGCCTCTGCATCCCGTTTTCTTCTGTACAGACCAAATTAAAACTACTTTATGGATTCCATTAGGTCGAACATGTGTGACGCAATCTCCACCGATATCGGTCTCTTAGCTTCAATATTGCTTTTTTCTTTTGTGGAAGACAAATACATTAGATTATTGTTGCACCAATTGTAATATACAAGGTGAACAAAAAAATACTTTTATTAAATTTTTTGTAGGTACAGTTGGACCCACAAAAAATGCAAGTTTTAAATATGTCAAAATGTCAATTTTATTAATTATTTTATAGTTTAAGTAAGATTTTAAGAAAGAGGTTAGAATAATTTGACATATTGTCCGTTTTTTCTTTAAGTTTTTTAGTAGTCTCTAATAAGTTATTACAGATAATGCGTGAATGCGAATAATGTTAAATAACAGTAACTGCTCTTATTATATGAATCTGGAAGAAATGGAAAACTAGCAAATATAGACGATCCAGATCTGCAGACGCAAGAAGTCTCCCCAAGAAGGTGATTTTTATGTTGGTATTCCTTCTTTTTTACAAAATTAATGGAGAGTCCCTAGAACAAGCTCAAAGTTCAAACCAAATAATTAAATAAATAAATGTCGAATGTTAAATTTTTTTAAAAAATATATAATAAATTATATTAAACTTATTAGCAAATTTTCAGGGGCTTACCGAAGAAAGGCGGAAGGGTTCCCTTCCCATTCTCTCTTGAAAAACTGGGAAATCTGGAATGTTTTACATAAACTGTTATTCTTCTACAATCAAATTTCCAGCTGTTGAGAAGTCTAAGTTAGAATTTCCAAATTAAAAATACCAACAACAATATTTTTGTATCCAGGGGCTATTTAACAGCAACGGCAAGTGCTGCCTGAGGCGGTCGTTTTTAAGGGGCGACACAAATGATCAATCAAATCCGGAATTAGGTTTGTTTAGTTATGAAAATGGTTGCCAGGGTAAAGATTTTTGGTTTGGACTTTTTATCAATATATGTGCCCGGGGTAAAGATTTTTTTTTTAGAATTGGACCTATGTTTTGTCATCAATTTTTTAGTAAATTTAGTTTTATTAGTTGAGTAACTTTGGGAGACCCAACGAAGTTCTTTCGGTATGAATCAGATTCTGATCTTTTCCACTCTTGTCGTGATTTTCGTGAAATTTTACAATATTAAACAATTTACTACCTATTAATTTCGGTAAAAAATCTCTAGGGAAGAAATCTTGTCTTCCTAAAAAAGAGGATTTTCAGCGAAGCTCCAGAATTGGATCTAGGAGACTTTGCCGAAAAATTTACCGCGAAACTTTTACTGCGAAAACATTTACCGCAAAAACATTTACCGCGCAATGATTTAACCGAGAAATTTTTCACCGCGAAAAAGTAATTACCGGGAAAAATTATTACCGCGAAAGCATTTACCGCGGAAACTATTATCGCGACGATAAAAATCGTGCATACTTTTTCGCCGTAATAATATAATTGCACATACTTTCCCTGCGCAATAATATAATCGCGCTTAAATTTTAATTAAAAAAAATAACCTTAAAATATACAGATCGGTCCAAAAGTCACCCCCCCCCTCTTAACTTTTGAACCAGTTGAGATATCGACTTCAAAATTGGAACTCTTAAATAAGACAACTTAAACAACTATCTTTTAGCATATATTTGATATTTTCAGCTCTTAAAATGTGGGCAGGGGGGCATGGGGGCACATTTTTTTAAATGGAAAGGGGGTCGTGTAATACATCATTTTAAAGCTTATAAAATTCTCCATTTAACTTCATATTTTTAAATTAAATTTTTTTTTTTGGGTTTAAAATGGGGTTGAAAATTGGTATTAATGTCAAAATTCCTCTAAAAAACAACAAATAATTTTTTTTAAATACCTAATTTCATCATAAAAAAATGTTAATTATACTTTTAAACTAATTTTAGTTGACATAAATAAAAACTTATAAAAAAAACTTAAAAAATCGAATGTTTTAGCACAAAAAATTGAAAAATCAAAACCTTAAAACACATTTTAAAAAAAAATTAAAAATGTTAGTTTAAATAGAGAATTTTATAAGCTTTAAAATGATGTATCACACGACCCCCTTTTCTATTTAAAAAAATGTCCCCCTGCCCACATTTTAAGAGCTGAAAATATCAAATATATGCTAAAAGATAGTTTAAGTTGTCTTATTTAAGAGTTGTAAATTTTAAGTCGATATCTCAACAGGTTCAAAAGTTAAAAGGGAGGGGGGGGGGGTGACTTTTGGACCGCACTGTATATTATAATTTTTTGAATGAAACGCTTATTTTATAATCATGGTTTTATTTTTATTTTTTATCAAAAACAAAACCGAAACAAACCAAACCAAACAATTTAGTCATATTTATGTTATATATTATATTATATGTATTAGTAATATAGTCATAATTTTGCTTAAATATATTTTTAAAAACCCAACCAAACAATTTGGTTATATTAAAATTTTGTTAATTCTGCAATTATAAAACTGAATTAAACAAATTGGTAATAGAATATATTAAACTTGGCGTAGCAAACGAAATGGTATTATAAAAAAAACGTATTTTTATAATTTAAAATTAGATGCGGAATTTGCTTTGAGCTTTAAATATTCTCGCGGCTATTACTTTCGCTATATATTTTTCGCGGTAATTGCATTCCGCTATTAAAACTTTTCGTGGTAATAGTTCTTTCTATTTTTATTTCGCTTTAATATTTTTTCGCGTTAAATTTTTATCGCTGTTAATCCTTTGCGCGGAAAAAATCATTTCGCATTAATTTTTTCGACGAAATATTTTCGCGATATTTGTTTTCGCGGTAAACTTTTCGACGAAAGATCCCGTTCCCTCCAGAATTATGTGTCTTAAAAATTTAAATACACAGTTGAGAATGTGAGTTCACTGCAGTGCACTGGAAGCTTTGTAAATAGCATACTTATCAAATAACGTTTAAAACACTTGGAATTTTCGGTGTAAAAGATTTCCGTATGATAAATCACATTTAAATGCGAACGAAACAAATATTTAAGCATTCCAAAAATAGCAGCCCGATAAGATCGGTGCATATTTTGGCGGAAAATAATTGCGAACAAATTACTTTTGATATTTATACGAGAATGCTTGCAAAAGCTGCCGATCTAACATGGCGGACGCATGCCTCAATCAATTAGGGGCATGGTGGGCTGAAAATTGGCTTAGCTTAAGCATTCTACACTTTGGTTTTAGTTTCCAGGCCCTCCCGAAGGAAACGTATTGTTAACAAAATCGAGAAACGAAAGATATACTGTAACAGCCTGGTAATCATATCATTACGCACTAGATTATTAACAGTTGGTATTTCTGTTCTCTAAGTTTATAGAGACAAATCAGAAAATTATTCAAAAATTGCACGAAATGTCAATTTTTTTTACTGTATGACAACTTTTACGTTCACATACGGAAACTGCATTAAAAATATGAACTTTGGCATTTTTTTTTGCACTAAATCATTTCTTGAAATATTTATGGTAACAACGCAGCGGTAGCGCTGCATTGCGACAGTTTTTTTAACGAAAATTTTGATAAACTGAGCTGGATACATGCCACAATTAAAAAAAATAAATAAAAACATACTTTTGAGAGTATTTATGGTCCGCACTTTTCTGAGCTACTAGCTATTTTAGTATTACCATTAGGGAACGTTCAAGTATTACGTAACGCAAAATTTGCCCATTTTAGACCCCCACTCCCCATGTAACGCGGCGTAACATTTTCAAGACCCCCCGCCCTCTCCTATTTGTTACGTAACATTTTTTTATACAAAAAGTAAAGAAATTGAAAGGAAATTTTGCTTTAAGGTTTAAACCGGTTTTTAACCGGTTATTGTTTCCGTGTTTTAACCAAAAACAGGTCTGAGGTAAATTCCGCAACCGGTTAACTGAAAGCCGGTTATTGCTTATGGTTTTCTATCTCTAAAAGCTATACCGGCGTAACTAATAACACCAAATTTTACTTTTCTAGTATGTACTGCTGAACTCTTATTGCTTAACTGCTTAAATGCTTAAACTATATATGTGGGTTGAACCTAATTCCATCCAACCTTGCGGCCCTTAATCGAGTCTATTAATTTTTATTCAGAAGAATGCAATTTAAATACTTGTAGACAGGATTATTAATTCCAGTTAAAATTCCTTGCCAAGAACCAAATGAAGGATATATATGTACGCAGGTCACTATCTTAAATTCTTAATACCAAGCCTGCAGACTTTTAGAAAAAATGGTGTTTTATGAAAAGCTTAACTAATTCCAATTAGTGTAAAAGGCTTATAATAATATATTTTCTATTTTGCGACTCATATAAGCTCATAATCACAAGCATTTTGCGTGTTCTCATAGACCCATAAGAGGTCTGTACTTTTTGTTCTTTTGGGTTGGCAACAGTCCTGGCCTATCGCTTGACGTTTTCCGTACAAATGTCAATGTCGCTTTAAAGTTGAATTTTCTACAAAATTTTGTGTTTAGGTTATTTTTACCATGTTAAAATTGTGGCTTGGTTAATTGCAATAAAAAGGAGAAGAGATGACTATAAAATATATCAAAATATCATTTGTTCTTAGAATTTTAAACATGGTGTAAACTGTAATGCCAATCCAAAACAAAAATCCCTAAATCTGTCATCAATTTAAATGTAAGTTTTTTTTTAAATTTTAGAGCAAAATAGAAAAAAATTGTATAAAGCACTCGTTTCATAACACGTTTTTAGCGCACTAGTACTTTAGAAAAATCTAGAAATGTTATGAAACTAGTACTTTAATATACTATTATGAAACAAGGGCGAAAAATACTGTTTTTAGGTAGGGTACGGAGATTGCCACCCGAGCTCGGAGAGATTGTAATATATTAATAAATATATTTGTATTTTTGAGTCAAAATTCTTATTTTTGAGTCAAATTTTGACAACAAAGAAGTTATAATTCAAATGTCGACAGTTTGAATATCAATTAACCAATCAACATCAACCATTTTACTTTTCGGCCTAGCCCGAAAAATTAAACTTTTCGTACAGGTTTATTATACAAACATTGGTTCTTTTAAATTCAATCAAATAGCAAAAATGGGAAAAAATCAATTATTTTGCCTCAAATACACTCCTTTTACCAGTGCATGATTACTATTTGGACTTTGAAAGTATTGGATAGAATAGATAATTTCTTCTAAATAAATACTTTTGTTTCTTCTACTCAAACAATTACATTACATGTTTGTTTAATCTCCTATATTCTACTTAATTAAGCATCCCCTAAGTCCAGGACTTGTGTGGGCTAGTAGTAGAGGGAACCACCGGCTTATACTGACTTTCGAACCAGTTTCTAGGGAGTGTCCGCCTTTGACAAATTTCAATTATTAATTAACTAAAAAAGGCAGATCGGCGCCAGTGAGAATCGAACTCACGCTAGTTGGCTAGTAGACTTGTCATGTACAGACGCGGTGACCACTACACCAATCCTCCCAGTATATGTTTATATGTATGTATTAATATGTACCTACTCTTAATGAAGAAGAGCGCATAAAAATAAAATTATGTAATCGAACCAATGCTTTATAAATTACAATCACCTGCATGCAGAAGCCACCCAAATAACGTCTTGATTTTTTCGATTTCCCATCAATGTAATTAAGTTGCAATTATGAACTGTTACAACGAAATAGCAACAATTTAACAACGTTTATACTTTCTCTTTCACGAGCAAGTATAATAACTCATATTTAGTTAATAGCAAAGTAAATCGTGATTAATACCCATAAGTTTATGGTCAAGTCGTAAAACTGTACCTTGTTTCATTAAAAATTAATAAAAATCCCTCTAAACGCAGGTGATTACTTTCCATTTCAGGCAACGACAAAATAAGTTATAATTTTAAAGTAATATTGGTTATAAAAATAATAAATGCATTTACGCGACACTAGATGTCATAACTTTTTATAAATAGTAAGTCCCAAACAAAAAATTATAATAGTAAGGACCTAGTAATGTGCTCTGTGGTATACCACAGTTTATTACAAACTTAGATGACATATCTGTTTTATTATTAACTCTTATTTTGTCCCTTATACGATCTAATTTAGTTTAGTAAGACACTGGACTTTGTAAAAGTTTTAAGTTAAAAATTAGGTTCTACTGAATCGAACGCTTTGCTTAAATCAATTAGCAAATAAATAACAAACTTATCATCCATTGTCGGACTGGAAGCATAATTGCCTACCGGCAAAGGGTAAGGTTGGCCAAAGATCTTAAAAAAGGAATATATTTAAGAAAACAAGGCCATCTATGAGGTATAACCAAAAGCTAAAAAACAGGTTAGATGTGAATTCATTTCTAACCTTGGTTAAAAATGAAAAGCTTTTTTAACTTTAAAAGAAGTAAACAAAAAGGATAGATTTTGCCACTTTTTATAAAGGAAGTTTTTCTGTATGCTTGTGAATAAAAAATATTTTTCTCTAACTAAAATTTTGTCAATTAGTGTCCAAAAATATTAAACAGTGCACGGGGTTTATGGCATATAAAAAATGTGGTCATATATTATTATTTATATTTTAATTATCACACTGACCTACATAAAAATGATTTTTGCCATGATATAACTTGTCCGTCAGATGTTTCTTTGGCCTGCAGATGCACCGCTAACTGAGAATAAATTTAATTTTTATTTTTACACTAATTAGTGCCACACGCAGGATTTTTGGCCGTAGGCACTCTTATTAATATTTATATGTTTTTATTATAAAAACTCTTCACAAATCTATAGTTACTGAAGGTATATCTACACATATTATTTTCCTTTTGTTGCTCCATAAAAAAACAGACAGCAATTAAACGTCCGTGTCGACAATCACTGATTGTAAAAGAAATATTTCCAAGTAGGAGTAAAATAATCATTTTTGTTCTTTGACAAAATGTTCTTTCTAGGGACAAAAAGTCGATAAAGTGAACTAGGGTTTTATTTAAAATTCATACATTTTTTATAAAAAATACTTATTCCTGTATAAAAAAAATTCTTTATCGATGTAGTCCTCGCTTGTAGCTAAGGTTTCAAGTTTCAGGCTGTGCGCTAAAAACTTTAACTTTAAGCCCTTTACATTATCTATTTTTGGGTTTTATTTTAATAAAAAATGGCTTAAAAGAAAACATTGTAATTTGATTGTAGGTTTGTGCTTTAAAGTGATCTTAAGAACTGTTATTTTAATGACACAAAAATAAAACAATTTAGGCCCTTTAATCATTGATATTAATTATTATTTTTTATATACAAATTATCTAAGAACATTATCTAAGAAAATGCGATTAAGGATCTAATATTGTTATACGCAGAAGGTGCCACCATCTTTAAATTTTAAACACGTTTGTGCTTTTTCGTCTACATATTATATCCTATCTACTAAATAGTTATTTATATCTAATAAAAGTGAAAAAAGGTTAAATTTTCAACTGTAGTAGGTTCTTAAACCTACAAAATCAAAATTGAACTTTTCGCCCGTGTATTATACAATATTTTTTATTCGATTCTTACTCATTATGATAAATTATTATAATATATTTAATATTAAATTGCATTACTATCTTATAACTTATCTGGTTATCTATGACAAATGCTATCCAAACAAATCGCTAGTCCAAACAAATGAATCGTTTCTTTTGAGTGCGGTTTCATTTTTAAATTAGCTTAGTGTTTTGATTCATTTGTGTTAAAATTTGTTTGTTATGAAAATATTAATACTTCCGAAAAAACTTTTTGGCCCTAGGGCAACAAAGTCTAATTTTTCGCCCGCAAAACATGAACAAAAAGTGACGCTTTTAGAATCAATTGAATAAAAAAGAGTTTATTATGGCATACGAAGCATTTTACATCATTATGACTTGTAAATATTTATTAAATTTTTATGGTTGTATCGCCACTTGTGCCAAGATTTTTTATGTGTTGCACATTGAAAGTGAATGCTAAAAATCTAGTACCATAAAATTCCGTCAATTTTAATTATAATTACTGATTGCAATCAGACCGTCTGATTCAGGAGACCATTTTATAGCGACCGATGTTTCCTATATCGCCTTCTGCTGACTCTAAGGTCGCAGGTAATGGGACTTATATGGTTTCTGGTTTATTTGTTTCCCAAATTAAATTCAGATTGAGCGCCATGTCATATCATCTTATAAGTTTACTATAGTCTGACACACGGTAAGAAACCTAGGACGAAAGGGGGAGGTAGGAGCAAAAAAGGCTCCGATTAAATCGAATTCTACGTGAACGTGTTTTTAGTTAGATTTTATATTCAAGTATATTGCTTTCTCATTTTGGCCTCATTCTTTCGATAACTTTAGAACCGTGTGTCAAACAATAACCTAGGACCTTAAACAAAGTATTTTTTTACAACTATATTTTTTCTAGGACTAGAAGTACTGTTTTAGAATGTAGACAAATTCTAATTACTGATTGCTTTTTGCTGACTTATCCAGAAGCTTGCATAAGAACATAAAATATAAGAATGCGGTGCCGTGATTGGCTTACAAGATAGATGGCGGCACATCAAGCCAATCACGGCATTGCATTGTTATGTATTACGTTCTTATGCGAGACTGTAAATAGGCCATTGCGTTGTTATGTATTATGTTCTTATGCGAGGCTGTGAATAGGCACTTAAGGGTAATGCGAATCATATAGTTTCTGGGTTATTTGTTTGCAAAAAATCAGATGGATCCATGTTATCTTATTTTAGGTACTAAGAACCGTATCATTTCCAAACTAAACCCGAGGGGAACGTTTAAGTATTACGTAACGCTCCTAGGGGGGGTCATTTTGGAGTGTTACGCCCATGTTATAGGTATAGGAAGATAGCGGTACAGGGGGTGGGTGGGGGTCGAAAATGATCAAAATTTCTGTTACGTAATACTTGAACGTTCCCGAGAAGCAAACATGGAACTGAACGAGGCCTGAAACTAAACATAAGCGGACCTGAAACACCTCCACACTTTTGTTTTATGTTCTTATGCAAGCTTCTGGATAAGCCTGTATTGTTAATCACTTTGTTGTTAATATTAATTTAAATCTCATTACAAATCACCTGGCATTAACCAGTATAAAAAACATGTATTTTTGCCGGAGCTTGCATATTGGTTTCGGATTATTATAAGTGGAACGATTTTAGTTTTTTTTGTTGACGAAATAAAATAATTTATAAACCTATTAAATACAATTTAATTGAAAGTAGTTTGACATACCGCAAAAAAAAATATTTCGGTTACATATCTCAACTAACGCCTCGTTTTTCATGCACTTAAGAAATATTCTCGGAAATATAATAATATAGACTGCGTAATATAAATAAATATAACTTAATTAATTTACTTGTATACATCAAAAAAAGGATTCTATTAATATTTGTAAAAAATAGAGGAAAAAATTAAACATATAGGGTATTCGGACTGTTTATAATACTATTCACAGCGCCTGCGCTAGAATAGAATTATACGGTAGTTTCGAATTATCAAAAAAAATCATAAATGGTCCTAGACAAAACAATCTTGGATACAAATTATTTTTATGAAAAAATAAGAAATTTTTGTTTTCTTTTTGTTTGTCTGTCCGTATGTCTGTATGTCTGTCTGAATACTAAATATTCAGTTACAAATGGATAGAAAGTTATGATCCTATTCAAATGTCCTTTAATTTTGATTAAAAACACTAGATTTCTAAAGTCACGTACTTATAATTTTTTCTATTTTGAGACTCATAAGCTCATAATCACAAGCATTTTGCTTGTTCTTATAGGCCCATAACAGGTCTGTACTTTTTTTCTTTTCGGTTGGCAACAGACAAAAGCCTATCGCTTGACGTTTTCCGTGCAAATGTCAAGGTCGCTTTCAAGTTTAATTTTCTACAAAATTTTGTATTTTAGGTTATTTTTTTCCGTGTTAAAATTGTGGCTTGGATACTTGCAGTGAAAAAGAGAAGACATGACTATAAAATATATCAAAATAACATTTGTTCTTAGAATTTTAAACATGGCGAAAACTGTAATGCCAACACGAAACAAAAATCAGTCATCAATTTAAATGTAAGTTTTTTAAAATTTTAGAACAAAATAGAAAACGATTCCGCAAGCGGCTCGTTTTCTAAACTTGTACTCGTGACCTAAAAACGTATGTTATGAAACTAGTACTTTAATATACTATAAGTTGGACATGAAATGTTGCCTGTTTTTACCAAAATTAAAGTACAATTTTTATTTATTTATTTTTGGTGTAGGTACATAGTCATGGAGAGCCCTAAATAAGCTATTGGCTTGTGCTAGGTGCTCTCCATTGATTATGATGAAAATAAAAAGTTTTAACTACGCAATAAATTTTATAGTTCCAAATTCTTGAAAATATTAATTCCAGTCCATTAAAAGTAATTCTTTTTTATCCATGCCTAATTTTTCTTAATTTCCAAGCTGCTTAAACCATAAATTTTGATAAAAAAGTTTAAAAATAAATGTTAAGGAATGACTTTGACAGGTCATTGTATAGGATAATAACTTCCGATTTCCTCTCCATTTATAACTGAATATTCATTTTACTTTTTACAGTGTGTATTATCCACCAAGCTGCAGCGCGTAAATATACTTTGTGTATACTTTAAATTGATGTGAATTGTTTTCAGGTGAGTAGTCTATTAAAACTAAACCTATTGGTTTTTAGAGCGACCTAAGAATTCTCAGGTATCTTGTAGTATAATTATAGTTCGAGCCGACGAATTAAGCTCCAAAAATGCGTTAAAAGTGTAGTAAATCACAAAATCACCGAGTAGGTTCATCCAATTAGTGAGATTATCTATTGGGAAGGCGACAAACCATTTCAAGAGGTGTGTAATTCCAAAGCCGACCACACGAGCATTTTACTTTTCCCGAGGAAAGTCTTGCCTTAGTAAAAATACTGCTGCCAAAAAATAATACTTTCCCCTATTGGCCTAGGTTTATTAAAAACGAAAAAAATAATAAAAAATAAAAAAAAAAAATAAAAAAAATAAATTTTTTTTTCAAAGAAAGTTTTTTTTTTCGTAAAAGGTAAAATAAATTGAAGAGAAAATGTTTTTGAAAAAAATTGTCTTTACCCCCTTACCCCAATCCGATTTTTACCAAAAACAATCCCAGCCTAGAACTTTGGATAATTAACCTATGGTCCAAATTTGAAGTCTTTAGCCCGAAGCGTTCTTGAGTTATCGTGGTCACAATTTCCCGGACATACAGACAGACCGATAGACCGACAGACAGATTTTTTTGATTCCGGAATTTTTTTTTTGTTATAAAACGTCCAGAAACGTAAAAAAGCAATAATTTTTTTTTTCTTGGGGAAAGTAAAATTTCAAAAAAATATTAATTGCTTTTATTTACGTTTCTCGATGTTTTATACCAAAAAAATATGATTTCCGTAAAAAAAATCCCTCTGCCGGTCTCTGTCCGGGAAATTTGTGGCCACGATAACTCAGGAGCTAAATACTTCAAATTTGGACCATAGATTGATTATCCACAGTTCTAGGCTGGAATTGTATTGTATACTTTTTTAGATAAATATATATTGTCTTTATCGAATGTATATTTAATACATTTCATATATTTAAATATTTTAAAATTATTAATATTAAATAAAAGTTATTTTTATTTTCCCCAAGGAAAGTCTTGCGTTATTACATGCATTGATAAAGCTAAAATGTGTAACTAACTTCACCAGTGTATATAAATTTAAAGATGGTGTCAGTTTTGTTGTCAAAAATTAAATACACAATTGTGAAAAAATAGGTATAATTTTGAATAAAATAGTATACAAACCAAACATTTAACTTTTCCTTCGGGAATTAGCAGACCGCGGGACTACGCCCCTTGGTCCGCTAACTTTCCACCTTGGTTTGGACTTATATACTATTTTTTGGTACATTATAACTTACAGTAAGATTCCAACCTCTCTCCCAAAGGGACCCCTCGTAGAGTCCCTCTATCTAGCGACGTTAGCTATCGTACGATGGCGCTAAAACCACCGATAGATAAAGTGACTCCGCAACAGATTTTTTAAGTTTCTCAGAGGGAAATGTCATTTTTGGATGTGTCAGCTTTTAAAATTAAAGCCCCAAATGGGGTTTGTCCAGATTTCCGTTGTTTTAATGAATGAAATAAACATGTTAGAAGGAATGTAGTACCTTCGATTAGATAAGGGAAATAAATTATGTACTATACGACATATATTGGGAATTAGTTTTTTACCACAAAATAATAATAACTTAATCCGTAACCTTTTCTTGGAATACCCTAAAACCACGTTTAACATCGCAAATAACACTAGTTTACAATGGTTTTGCTCCAAGCGTGGCACCGTGGGGAATTTTTCAAATCTAGCAAGACAAAAATAGTAAAACCAACTTTTAAATAAACGGGCTAAAGTATTATTATCTGAAAATAAACTGTAAAGTTTAATAAAATGACTGCGAAAAGCCCTTGGATATTACATGTTTTTATTTTTATCGAGCTAAAAGTTGGCATATAAGCCAGTAAAAAAATAATCTGTTTTTGTTGCCTGTATTGAGTGGTACAGTATGGATGTTTAAAAGTAATATTAAGTTTTGTATTCTATACATTTTGGAGTGTTACGCCCATGTTAATGGTATAGGAAAATAGCGTTACAGGGGGGGGTCCAAAATGATCAAAATTTGCGTTACGTAATACTTGAACGTTCCCTATGTGCGTGGTCATGCGAAATCTTATATTAGCGTCAAAATTTAGATAATAAAGTTATGATTTCACATGGGCCCAAAATCGGTATCGGGGGATTTTAGGGGTGAAAGATTACAAACTTTTGGTCAAAATTAAAAAATTCAAAATGGCGGCGCCAATATGGCAGACGCCTTTTGTAATTTCTGGCCAATTCTCGCCAAAATCGGTATCAGGGGGGTTTCGGGGTCGTAGATTACGAATTTCGGGTCAAAATTAAAAAATCTAAATGGCGGCGCTAACATGGCGACGATTTATGTTATTAATTGCCTACTCGAACCAAAATCGATATCTTTTTTTTATATTTGTCTGCGGCGCGTGTGGGCATGGGCTACAGTATTTAATATCGAAAATGTCCGTCTGTCCGTCCTTCTGATGTCACGATAACTCAAGAAAGAATTGTTCGAACTACTCGAAAATTTCAGGAATAATCGTTCTATGAGAGGAAACACCCTATATATATTTTTTAAATAATCCCCGCAAATCAAAAATTTCATTGTGTGTTAAAAAAATCGGAAAAGGCTAAAGGGAAACTGCTATTTACGTTTTTTTTTTGAGGAAAAATTATTCTTATTATAAGGATCCATCTTACATTAAAAAAAAAAGAGTTTGTTCTTTACTATTGGATATAGCAGTTCTTTTTATTGCCAGTACTCTGGCAATATTTGTGACATAAGTTCTTAATATTGTGAGTATTCAATCTTTTTTAAAAAGCAATAATACTTTTTTATAAGCTCTTGCAGCTTTTTAACCATTAGAATAAAGATATGTTTATTGTTAATGCAGTATGGTTAAATGTGATAACAAATAAATTTTAATGCAGTTAAAAATAAAATGTTTTAGAAGTGACCCATCGATATTTAAGCTTATTACAAAATACCTACCCACCGAACGATTAATGTGGAAGATCAATCTTTAAAATAAACTGACACGCTGAAGATTTAATGGACTTTATTCAAATAGCTCATACACAAAAACATATTAGTAATTGATTGATACCAAATATGCTATTGCTATTTATCAACAAATATTTCGTATTATTATTTTGACATCTTTGAGGAGTGCCTATTTTTAAAGTTACCCAATTACGTATCATTCTAGTGGAATGTATTCGTGGTTTAAGATTTATAGCGAATTAACACGTTACACTGTTAAAAATCTTGGATTATTTTCCTTACATTTTGTTACAAGTAAATTATTACCGTCAACGGGGGAAACGTTGATCTAAAAATTATTTTTTTTCGCCAAAGTAATTACACAGGTTTACAAAAAAAAAGTCAGGACTATTTGACCACATTATGGTATTCCTAGGTATTTTGGCGCCCTGAATCAGACCCCGGGGTCAGTTTTGCCCCATCACGTCAGGAAAACGAGATTTCAAGGTCATTTGAGGTCAAAATGGTGACTTTTTGGAAGCGGCCTCGCGACAATATCTCAAGCGACCTGTTAACTTTACGGGTAACTGTGTAGGTCTTGAATACTTTCTGAACGTTGAGATGTTGTCCCGGGGCCGCTCCCAAAAAATCACCATTTTGACCTCCAAATGACCTTGAAATATCGTTTTCCTGACGTGATGGGGCAAAACTGACCCCGGGATCTGATTCAGGGCGCCAAAATACCTAGGAATACCATGGTCCGGTCAAATAGTCCTGACTTTTTTTTTGTAAACCTGTGTTATTGAACGGAACCATTATAATGGTTCCGTTTTTACTTCCTCATTTAAATTTCTGTTGCCTTATTTTTTTTCTGAAAAGTCGAGAAAATTTAAAATAAGTAAACAAAAAGTATGTCTGTCTGTCGGTCTATCTGTCTGTGTAATAGTAATGAAAGTTATAAAATTGTTTATTTTGTGGACGCCTTTTTTTTTAAATCAATGTATTTTCGTTTACTAGGCGCAGCCAAGTAAAAAAAAAGCACTCGATGTGCAGTGAAATTGTTTGTGTTGAGGTGCGTATACTATTTTTCCTACGACCTAACACCTACACATCCAAAAAACGCAAAAATTATCTTAAAATTACTTTGTTAATTTGAGGTTATGTGTTTGACGTTTACTAATTTTCTGACAGCAGATATGTAAAATCAGCTGATTGTCACTTCCCAACCATTGTCATAGGCAACGGGTGGAAAATATGCAATAACTGTTAAATCGTAGAAAAAAAAAATAAAAACCATTTAAGAGGTAAATAAAAATTACATAAAAAATGTAATTACCATTTTTCTCAATGGCCCACTCGGTCCCCCAAAATTTAAAATATTATTTTTGGGCATAATTTTATTATTTACAATTAAAGGAAAGTTTAAAAACCACTTAAAAGGTAAAAAAAATACAAAAAAAAAATATTATAAAATGCGAAATAGAATATAAAATCACAAAAATTATTAATCATAGAGGAAATGCGCCTAATTTCGGATGGTTTCCAAATTTTGGATAGTAGTGTATTTAAGATACTGTCTGCAAAGGTAAACAGAAACCTACTTTTATGTGAAGCCAAAAGTCAAACTAAATCCGTCCTGTAATATGATAACGGTAGAGCTTCTCCCCTTTAAATGGCAGCACAAATCGTTTATATTGCAAATGGCAGTTTTGTGCTCAGTTGCATTATTATGCTTGTTTATTTTATAAATAATCGTTATAAAAGTTCGTGATTCTGTCTTGGGTAAGTTATGATGTTAGTTAAGTTGATCCACTATTCATAATTAAGCAATTTGAAAACGTAAACATTCTACAAATTTCTAATCTAAAAAGCAGAAAGTTGCCTAATTTCGGATAGACCATTTTTGTGCATTTGATTCCCAATTTCGGATATCCGCAAGGTAATTATTATTCAGGATAACCAACCATTAATTATTTTTTTTATAATGATACAACAAACTAAGATAAACAATTTTGAAAAAACGAAAATTACCTAAGATACTAAGATATTCGAAATTGGGAATCTAAAATTATAGTTCCTATAGTATTTCGTTTAAATCGCTTAATGATTAAATTACGTCTTAAATGTGAAGGAATAACAAGAAACATAAGCAATGGGATCCAGATCTACTCTTGAAAAAATTTTTTCGGATATGTCCGAAATTAGGAGCCCTTTTTCAAATGCACAAAAATGCGCTGATTTTTTTTAACCGTGTTTTTTGGAAAAAATAAACTGTAATAAAATTGCTTTTATAATAAATCATGGTTCGCTATAATAGGTTGTATCTGGTTATATAAAAAAAATATCAAAAAGTAATACCGAGTATTAAATATTGAATATATTGTAAATGGTATCCGAAATTAGGCGACTTTCCTCTATTAATCAACGATATATTTAATTTTTTTATGAGAAAGTACTCATTCGAGAGGATTTTTTGTTTTTAAGATATGAAACCCTAAAATTAACCCTGTATATGAATCCCAATTAATCACCAACACTGCTCACATTAATAACTGTTGTCTTTTTACTTATAGACGCACCAAACGTTTTAAATTGAAATGTAAATCAATAGCACTTTGTTTGCGTCAAAATATTTGATTCGAATTTTGAAGGAAATTTATTTCTTTATTTATATTCGTTAGTGAGCAATCAATTTTACTAGCTGCGAAGCGGAGTGTTGATTATTTATTGACATTTGTTTATTAACCCTCCGGTCGGCGCGCCCGCGGGTAGCCGCACATTAATTTCAGGTTTGTTTCAGAATTGGTGATCAAGTTAAAATTACCTTTGTCCAACTAAGTATTTGTTTTCCATAGCACATATTGCTAGTATCACAATTTATTTTTATAATAGGATATTTTCTTACTAGTATTAAAACATTTTTAAAGAATTTTATTTGTTTTAATTTCATTTTTATTTTGAATGATATGTTGTGATTCACAAAATTTGTAAATCACAAAACTTAATGTGTAAAAGCTGCAGAGATCCCAATCGTGTATGTTTTGAGAGCGCGCCCGCCCGCCCTAATTCCGTCATCAATTTAAATGTAAGTGTTTTTTTAATTTTAGAGCAAAATAGAAAAAAAATTGTAAAGCACTCGTTTCATTACACATTTTTAGCGCACGAGTGGGAGTTTAGAAAACGAGCCGCTTGCGGCGAGTATGCTATGAAATTAGTACTTTAATATACTATTTTAAGGTACCTACCTCTTTTCATTACCCTTTTTGGCTCTAGCATGCTAGCACAAAGGAACCAAATTTAGAACCTGGAAATTTGGAAATACATATCCTTATTAGAATGAATAACTTCTTGAACATGCTCAACAGCTATTATAAGCCAAGATTATTAAACTTTCTTTAAACTAAAGGCTTCATTTTCTTGTTTCCCTATTTTCATTCTATCGATTTTAAGATTTTAAATTTATTCATTGTTATAAAAATTGATCTATGTACAGCTATGACGTTCATGAGGTCCTAAATTTATGCATATTTCTCACCCTTAAGCCATATACGTGTAGCCATTATGTAAATAATTCAAATTATATGACGCATAAATCTTTTATGTAAATATACTGCGTTACATGCATATGTATACATATAATTTTTCTTAGTTTACAAATGTCATATGTATGATACACATATTATGCGGGGCAGTAGTTTTTAACCTATAGGTGGCGCTCTACTAGATCCTCCTAGGCTTTGTTTCTTTTGTTTTTTCGTTTTTTTTTTTTTAATATCTATAGATCCATGGGTATTTAAATTTATGACACATTATGGCTGTAGGTATTAGTTAAGAGAAACAGAACACTCTCTCTCTCTCTTCCTTTCTCTCTCTTTCTCTCTCTTTCTCTCTCTCACTTTCTCTGTCTTCATCGTCGACTAGCTGACTATAACTTATTTCTTTCAGATTACTGAAGAGAACAAAACCCTCAGGCACCCCATATTTTTAATTTGATGTGTCAGTACAAAGTAAAATTTAAATTTTCAAATAAAAACATTACCACTGGAAGATGGAATTTTGCAGTTTCTGTAATTCTAATGTATTAAAATTTAATAATAATGACTTTTAAGAATGTAATTCACATAACACAGTTTTCGGATTTATAGTTTCCTTTTTATTACAGTTTTTTCAAAATTTTATTTTTTACTTTACCCTTTTTTAACATTGTTTTTCTATAACGTCAATAATTGGTTAATAGCTGTATAAAACATAAAAAATACGTATGACCCTTGGATTTGATGAAAATCCACCCCCCTAAAGAGGGTTAAACTACCCCCAAGCACCAAAAAAAGTAGTAAATTATAAAGTATTTCAAGAAAAATCAAGTTAAAGGGGTCCAGTCAGTTATGTTTAATAAAATGTGAGAAAGTTTGGTATAAAATTCAATTCAAGTACCCCTAGTTAACCCTTTGTTTAAGGGGATGTTTAGCTTCCAAAATAATAAATCTTGCTTTTTGAGCAAGTTCTCGACGAGACAAAAAATTTGAGGACTTATACGCTACATTTTATCAATTCCAATCGAAGTTACAGATGTTTGAAAAACAGGCTAAAAAACTTCTTTTTTTGCGGTCACCCTTTATAGAAAATAAACAAAAGAAAACAACTAATGGAAAAGAGAAAGAAGTAGAATTTCCATTGGATAATTTACCTAACTTTAAATTGATTCTGACCATACTATAGAACTAGCAAAGTTGGATTAGTAAAAATTAATTATTAATTGACTGAAATTATATCTATAGATATACGTCTAAATAGATAATAACTGAAATTACAAACGTCACCCCTAAAAGTTTACTTTAATCAATGAAATTGTAGTCCAATTATCGGTAAATTTTAAAAATGTTGTTTGAATAATTTAGCTTTCTTGAGCTTAGTTTATAAATTTTCTTTTGAAGTAAAGAAAGTTTATTGTATAGGAAAGTAGCTTTCTTAATAATAATACTTATTATTTATTAAAAATACAAATAATAATTTTTTGATTCTAAACGTATTTAACCTATAGAGGAAAGTCGCCTTATTTCGGATACCATTTACAATGTATTCAATATTTAATACTCGGTATTACTTTTTGATATTTTTTTTATATAACCAGATACAACTTATTATAGCGAACCATGATTTATTATAAAAGCAATTTTATTACAGTTTATTTTTTCCAAAAAACACGGTTAAAAAAAATCAGCGCATTTTTGTGCATTTGAAAAAGGGCTCCTAATTTCGGACATATCCGAAAATTTTTTTTCAAGAGTAGATCTAGATCCCATTGCTTATGTTTCTTGTTATTCCTTCACATTTAAGACGTAAATTGATCATTAAGCGATTTTCTACGAAATACTATAGGAACTATAATTTTAGATTCCCAATTTCGAATATCTTAGTATCTTAGGTAATTTTCGTTTTTTCAAAATTGTTTATCTTAGTTTGTTGTATCATTATAAAAATAATAATTAATGGTTGGTTATCCTGAATAATAATTACCTTGCGGATATCCGAAATTGGGAATCAAATGCACAAAAATGGTCTATCCGAAATTAGGCAACTTTCTGCTTTTTAGATTAGAAATTTGTAGAATGTTTACGTTTTCAAATTGCTTAATTATGAATAGTGGATCAACTTAAATAACATCATAACTTACCCAAGACAGAATCACGAACTTTTATAACGATTATTTATAAAATAAACAAGCATAATAATGCAACTGAGCACAAAACTGCCATTTGCAATATAAACGATTTGTGCTGCCATTTAAAGGGGAGAAGCTCTACCGTTATCATATTACAGGACGGATTTAGTTTGACTTTTGGCTTCACATAAAAGTAGGTTTCTGTTTACCTTTGCAGACAGTATCTTAAATACACTACTATCCGAAATTTGGAAACCATCCGAAATTAGGCGCATTTCCTCTAATGTTAACCTTAAGTCTTTTCGAAATGCTTTGGTTATAGTATTAGACAATGTCTAGTAGACACGACTAATCATGTAACCAATGTGATAACTACATCATAAAAAAGTCTTCTTAAAGAAGGATATACAATACAATACAATATAAGTGGGGTTGTGAGGCATGGTACTGCTTTTTAAATTATCAAAGAAGGTATAGTTTTAAATGTGAGTTTTGGACTAAATGAGAAAATATGTTTTTGTTTAAAAATGTGCAACATGATGAAAAGATATAATAAAAAAACTGTGACCTGGTTTGGAAATTAAAAACTCATTAGGAATTATTTGTTATCGTAAACCCGATAACAAAGCATTATTCTTGAAACTATGTGACTCTTTATCATATTGAGAAAAGCTAATAAATTTATTTTAAGTTAAAAGTCTGTGTGTACATTTTTCATAACCTAGTTTCAAATCATGGAAATAAACTTATTTAACACGTTTGGACTTTAAATTACTTGTCTGGGGCCACACTGTCCCATGGATGCATGCTTTGGGTTATCGTGGAAGCGGCTGGTTTGCTTACATTGTAATATTTCCGTTCGTTTAGGGGTCTATTTTGCTAGTTGGGTTGTCTACTTACCAACCTTAACGAGTGTCAAAATAAATTATTTAAAATAAAAAAAATCATCCGTAAGAAAATTAACATTTTTTAATGTAAGCGTATCCGCCTCACGAACCATTTTCCTTGTGACACTATTGGTTGGCGTTTATTTCGATTCGGGTAATTATATAATGTGAACGAAACTAGCCAGTCATTTGCATAATAAAATATCATAAAACACGAGAATTCATATTCTACAGGGTGATGTACTTTTATGATATATCGTTTTTTTTTTTTTGATAAAAATATACGAAATAAAAAAATATATAATAAAATTATACATAAAAATTATGAAAATGTTCCTATAGGTTGTAGATATGTCTTGATATGGGATTATAGACATGTGTAGAATGTGCTTCAGACATGTCTAGGATCACTAGGGTGTCTAGGACGTATCCTTATAAATATTGGTCCTATAGAAGCAACAAATAAGCATATAAGTAGGTATGCCACATTAGGGTGAACCTTATATTTAAGAGATTGATCAAACTTCTCTAAGGGTCCTAATTGGTTCCTAAATGCCTAAATATACCCATAAATTATAAAAAAACCGTTGAAAATTGTCTGTAATTTTTGTATGTGTAAAATTTAAAGGCCTCGAAATCTTATTTTTTTCCTCTTAAGCATACAAAATTATGTGACAAATTACGAAATGATCAAAAGATTCAAATCCGTGGCGAAAATCCGCCAAAGTTTCCCCTAATAGTAAAATTTACGAATTTCCACCATAAATGTGAGTCGAACGGTAAACAAACATTTTAAAAATGTATCAGATCGGACTGAATTTATTTTTACTTAAGGCATTTTAATAATTCTTCAAAATATTAAAATTATTTAACTAAAACAAAACCAACTAAGCGCCACATAAGAGCTCCTAAATAAGCCAGTCTGAGGAGCCCATTTTTGTTTTAGTTAAACCATTTAAATATTATGAATAATTATAATTAATAATTATTAGAATGCATTAATAATAATAAAGAAGTATATTTATGATAACAAGGTTACATAAAATGGAGTTAGCTCAGCTCTTTCCAGGGACCAGTCGTTACTAGAATGTACTAGAATGATAAGCAGTCTGGCCCCAAAAAGTCTGATCTTCCGCTAATCCAAAGAAATAATAAAAAAATAAATACATAAAGTTACATAAATTACAACTATAGTTTCTAACTAAATTTATAAAGAATAATATAATAGTTCGATATCAAGATATTACTAACTATTAAAAAGAAGTTTTCTTTGTTTTTTTTTTAAACTTGTTTAATGAGAGTGACCTAATATCATAATCCAGTCCATTGCAGAATTGCCCAAAATTATAATAAAAGGAGCGTTCATAAAAAGCGGAGTAATAGCGAGGTAGAGACAAGGTATTTTTTCTTCTAATATTTACACTATGAATATCACCCCTGAAACGAACCCTATCAGTAAGATAGCTTGGAGCATTTGCATTTATGACTTTGTGAAACAAACAACGACAGTGAAGTTTTCGTCTTTGCTCCATATTAAGCCAATTTAGTTCTTTAATTTTTGTGATATAAAGTTATGCTATCGATTCTATTTGTTTATGCCAAAAATTAGTTTATTAGAATATACATTATAGAAAAATAAATTATTCCTCTTAAATAGATCACCCTGTATAGAATAAAGCTACTCGAAGAGTTATGAATATTAATAGTTTTTCGTGACATTAAATTTCTGTCCAGTTCTTAGCTAAATTACTAGTACAGGGTTGTTTTTTTTCTGTTTTAATATAAACTAACCTTCCAGAAAATTGTATCTAAAATAAATTTTAAAATTTAAAATTTAATTTTACAACTATTTAGATCTATTTAGAAACCATGTAAATTAGACCTTTATGTACCTACATCACAATTTTTATTTTCAAGTATACCTAAAAGAAAAAAAAATAAAAAAGAGGAAGACAATGAAAAAGAAGATGATGACGAAGATGATGAAGATTATGATGATTATTATGTAGAAGAAGATAATGACGAAGAAGATGTAGCTGAAGAAGAACATGGTGAAGAAGAAAATCATGAAGAAGATGATGATGAAGATGATAATGAAAAAGATGATGAAGAAGTTGATAAAAAATATGTTAAAGAAGTAGAAAATGATGAAAATACGATGATCAAGACGATGATGAAAAAGAAAATGGTGATAAAGATGATGAAAAAGAGGATGATGATAATGAAAAAGCAACTAAATAGAATAAACATAAGAAGATAAAAAAAAATCATAAAAATAGCCCCCTCAACCTCCCCGATTAAGTGCTTTTTATTAAATACAGTTCCAGAAATTCAAAATTTGGCATATACTTAAAGGATTTCGCATATAGCCTAAAAAAATATAAAAAATTACCCCCAGCCCCCTAAACCCCCCAATTAGCTGTTTTTTAAATACACTTCCAGAAAATCTAGATATTTAAAATTTGCCATACGCATAGAGGATTCCGCATATAGCCCAAAAAAAAAAAATAAAAATACATGTTTTAAAGTAGTTTATTTAATGCAATTTTTATAACGTACAATGTGTCTACATAACCTCCAAACCTGACGAATAGCTAATTTTGATTTTCATGCATCGTTCCTAAAAATATTTTTTTTTTAATTTATTAATGTATATTTAATTTATTATTATTTTTACCATTTACACTAGTTTTTATATTTAATTATTATATTGTTTTAATAAATTTGCTCTGAAGAAGCCCCAACAATAAGGGGCGAAACGTTGGCTCTATATTTTGAGTTTTTTCACTGTGTTCTTAAAAGCAAGATTAAAATCAATATATAATACATAAAGAACAAGAAAAAGAATTTAAATTTTCCTAAAAATATTATGTAACTACCATGTATATTAAATTAAATGTATAAAAATGGTCAATATTGATGAAGAAAAGTGTAAGGAATACAATGTCATAGTTTTCTTCCTTAAATCACAAAACTAAAAATCGACTTTTGGTCTGCAAAACACCCTCACAGACACATAGTGCATCATATGGAATGTAAATCGCTACTCTGGTATACAAATACTTATAATTAGAATTAAGGTGGACCATTAATTTCCGTTTTTCTAAAAGTTGTGATGACTCAGTGGTCATATATGACTCGTCATTGAGTACTTTTGTCGGCATCTTATTAAAACACTCTGTACCTAAGTGGGTATCATGACTAAATATATCATATTGATTGATTTAATTGGTATTTAGAAACGATATACTAATTTAAAACAAATTTGTTTACCTATTACCTGGAATTCGTTAGTATCAAATACTTAATTAATTTGTCGCATGATATAATTAAAGTTTAAGTATATTTAAGTATGTTTAATAATATATTATTAACTGCGTAGCCTAGGTAACCTAGACGTTAGTTTCACAGTTTTTGCTTTTATTTTAATCATTAAGCTTAATTAGTTTTTTTATATTAAATAGTTGCAACCCATGGGTTTTGAAACTGATCTCAAAGTTTTACAGGAAGCGAAGGATATTAATTTTTTTGTATGTACCTACCTGTATGCAGTAGGGAGTATTAGGGTGGACCTAATATTTTTTTATTATCTTAAAATTTTAATGTAGGTGTAACTAAACAAAATCTGAAAATATGGGTCCTAATTGGGCCCCTAAAACTCGTAAAATACCTATAAATCGTAAAAAATCGTTAAAAATTAACTGTAATTCTTAATTCTCAATCATTTTGTATTTTATTCTAACCTCGTCAATAAGGTCATTTTAATTACCTTGCACCCTGCACACAGTGGGGTCTCAAAAACTCTTGCAATGCAAAATGTTCCCTTAAAAGTTCCCTTAGGAAGCAATGCGATCCCGAAGCGGTTTAGAACAACTTTTTTATATTTTTTGACGTAAAACGGATATTAAAAAATATCTCCTATTTTTTGTTAAAACAATAAAAATCATTGTTCTAAAAATTGTATTGATATATATTTTTTAAATTTTAGTCTTAAAATGATCTCGAAGATAGAAATAATTAAGCTTTAAAACAAACTGATTCCAGTCGCATTAAACGTCGATTTCAGACCAACGTGTTGAAACACCCTGTACAAAGTTATAAAAATACGTATGCCATGCAAACTATGCATATCTATAATAGATTTACCAATTGGCATGCAATTAGTCAAATCATTATTTCATTTACCATTATGGCCGCCTTTGTATATAATTACCTACAAAAACCTATCGTGACTTCAATCGATTTTCTACTGGCAAAACGTTATTAAATTGTACGTATCAATTGCAACTACTGTGAGTTACATAACTACGTAATTTGTACAGGGTGTTACTGTTGTTACAGTTGATAAAAAGATACGAATTAAATTCATTAAAATTATTAAAAATTATTTTTCTTAATCTTTTTTTTTTCCTTTTTCTTTATGCTTTTTTTCTTTTTCTTATTCTTTTTCTTCTTTTTCTTCTTCTAATTCTTTTTATCCTGTTACTTCTTCTACTTCTTCTTTTTCGCCTTTTTTTTCCTTCTTTATCTTTTATATGCTTTCTATTTATATTATTATACAGATATTAACGCACTAATTAGAATATACAGAATATTATTTGTAACAGAAAACTAAGAAACATAGAACCTTTTTAATAAAGACATAACAATAAAACACAAGCCACGGCCAATGTGTTATAATTTAAGATAAAGAGTCTTTACTAAACATCTTTAGTAGTTACAAAAGTTTTAGGCGGTACTGCAGCGGCTGCCGCGAAATCAGATACACACTGGGCTGCGAGATGACGCATTCTGTCGGCAGAAATGGATGTTGTTGTCCGCAAAACGTGCAATTTTTGCTGTTATTTTTTTCAGAATGTAACTTTGGAAGATAAACAGAAGCTATTGGATTCATCCATATACTGACATAAACAATTATATGTCTAAATCTGCAAAAAGGGCGGCCATTGAACTTTCTCCGGCGACAAAAAAATCGTGCGTGTGTACCGTTCTATTAACAACAATGTACTGGTAGCCGTACTCGCGTGTGCGGCGCCGCGGCGCGCCGCTACGGTCCCAGAGTAGGTATCGGCGAAAAATGCACGCAAGACGGACGCGCGTTGTCGCAACGTCGTCGGAGGTATGTGTGCATTGCCCAATTTTATTTATAGTATCACACACCGCAGTTGCGGCAAAAACGCATGTGAGTACTGGGCCTTAGGACGGAAAAAATACGGATTTTTTTACATTTTATTCTTCCCTCATTGCATTAAAACCTCTTCGCCGCGGATTAGGCTCTGTATGTAGGTATTCAGATACATAGAAATTAGTACTAGTATAGGTAAATACTTTAATTAGTTATGTATTCAAAGTAATCGCTTATAATAAGATTGTTTACATATCCATAGTTCTTACTGCAAATTACTAAAAATTATAAAAAAATAATCATTAATTTGCAAGTCGGTTTATTACAGTTATTTTAGAACATCCTGTACTATTCTGTGAATGACATACTACGTGCAGTGGCTTAGCAAGGGTGGGAAACGAGGTCTCTTTTTTTGGGTTTGAAAATAAATATTATTAAAAATATAATGCTTCTAGTGCACCGCCGGGCAAATGCTCGTTAGACCACCTCAAAAGTAAAAAAAACAAAGTCACACGTCGAATTGATAACCTCCTTCTTTTTGGAAGTCGGTTAAAATAAATATAACAAAATTAGGTTGTTGTTTCTTGTCGCCAATATAAATAGCAAAAAATGAACGACCAAAATCTGCGAGACTTATACTAGAAAACTGTAATTTTTCAAAGAAACTGGCCACAATTATGATAAATATGGGAGGCATAGCGTAGTGGCTAGCGCGTATGCATAGCAAGTCTACTATCGTGAGTTCGATTCTCACTGGCGCCGATTTGCCTTTTTCAGTTAATTAATAATTGAAATTTGGCGAAGGCGATAAGTGAAACGGACACTCCCTAGAAACTGGTTCGAAAGTCAGTATAAGCCGGTGGTTCCCTCTACTACTAGCCCACACAAGTCCAGGACTTAGGGGATGCTTAATTAAGTAGAATAGTACGAGGTTAAACAAACAAAACAATTAGCGAAAACAGAAATTTTCCCAGCTCATAAAATCCAGCCTTGCTTTAAAGATATTCGGCTTGGTCGGCCGGTCATCCAGCCCGACATTGATACTACATATCATGAAGGCTCCATTTTCAATATAAAACAAATTTGTGGCTGCAGCTGTTTTTAAAAAGTTCTACTAACCCATAGGCAGACCAAAAAATTATTATTAATATTTATTTTTTTTTCGATAAAATAATTTTTTTCCAAAAAGTCCAAGTATTATTAAAAATATTTTTGCAGTACCTATTTTAATTTTTTTTTATATTTTTAAAAATATTTGTGGAGTTTAAAATAGATTGAAAACGAATCAACAAAATATATAGAAAACATTTTAAAGCGTGTTTTTTATATTCATAATTTTATGCTTGCCCTTCTTAAAAATTTCTGGCTACGTCACTGTCTACAAGTACAGTTTCTTTCACGGTAGAACAATTATATCACTAGTAACAAAGTATTAGTTAAATTACTTCTTGAAATCGTTTTAAACTATAAAAATTAAATGCAAGGTATTAGTTTAAAAACTGCTGCTTACTTAAGCAGGTAGTCTGAAAAATTATAGATATTCACGACTGGATCGAATAGGCTTTGAATCAAAGCTTTTGAGCATAGACCTTTGATTCAAAAAAATATATAAACAACGCCGAATGCTTTTTGCTTTTTTATAAACATTATTTGAAACTGCTTTAGCAGTTACTGAGTTATTTGTTTGTGTACTGAATGTTGGATCACCCTGTACTAGGGTTTAGTCCAGATTTGAAGAAATAATATTCACCCGAGTTAAACCAAGTTGAATTTTTTTCCCCAATTTTTCAAATAATGCATTTTCCAGGCGCGTGAAAATTACATGAGGTCCAAATTTACGGTAAATACACATACTTTTTACCAGGAATACCAGGAATGATGGGTAAATTTTTACATTACAAGTACCATCCCGGTGTAACAGTCTAATAAATAATTTAATTAAAAACCCGACTGGTTAACTAAAAAGTATTAAACAAGAATAAAATGAAATAAATTTATATTGTAACCGTCGCAGTCGGAGGCCTCTTGCCTTCATATTATTAAAACATTTATATATTTGAATTGGATTTAAAGATTTGTATCATTATAATGATATTTAGAATTGGCCTCCGACTGCGACGGTTACTATATAATTTTATTTTACATTATTCTTGTTTTATACTTTTTAGTTAACCAGTCGGGTGTTTTTTTTTAATTAAATTATTTATTATAAACTTTTTTTTTGTTAATTAAACAGTTTAGAAACGGTTTTATTTTAGCTGATTTTACGCTGATTTTATGCGCTGATTTTACTATGGTAATATAGTCGAAACATGTACAAATAAAGCTATTATAATAACTACTATTCACGGTCACCAAGACGCATCTCTCGATAAGTTTTTTATAAAAATTAAAGGAGTTTTTAACTTTTGCTCTTTACAAATCCCTGATAATAGCAGCCCAAATAGGCGAAACATGGACTTTATATAACCCATGTCACCCGCGGTATCAAGAAGAATCGTCTGACACCTCAATTGTCAAATTCTGATTAGGCTGTAGCTCAATTTTTTTATTTTATGCTGATGATAAAACGAATAAATCGAACATAGTCGAAACGTGGACAAATACATCTATAACTATAATAACTACTTATATTCATGGGACCAAGACGCATCGTTTGCTGCCTCATTTATGAAAATCGGATGAGTTTTTCATTTTTGCTCCTTATAAATCCCTGATGATGGCAGGCCAAATAGGCGAAACATGGACTTTTATATAGCCTATGTCACCCGCGGTATGAAGTGTAATCGTTTGAAACCTCATTTATCAAATTCGGATTAGGCGTTTGGACTGTAGAGTAAATTTCTTATTTTATGCTGATGATAAAACGAATTAATCTAATATAGTCGAAACGTGAGTAAATACATCTATAACTATAATAACTACTTTTATTCATGTTACCAAGACACATCGTTTGATACCTCATTTATAAAAATCGGATGAGTTTTTCATTTTGGTTCTTTATAAATCTCTGATGATGACAGGCCAAAAAGGCGAAACATAGATTTTTATATAACCTATGTCACCCGCGGCATGAAGACGAATCGTTTACCTCAATTCTCAAATTCGGTCAAGGCGTTTAGGCTGTAGAGTGGTACATACATACACACATACATACATAGACTGTTAAACACATTATCCCCCGTTCTTGGTCAGTGGGGTAAAAAGTAGAAAACAAGATATTTATACCAATTTACGAAAACGAGATTTTTAAAAGAAAAGTTTTGGAGTTTTGATTTTTTTATTTTTGGCAACATTTCTATAACCCTTTTAAATCTCGTTTTAATAAATTTGTATAAATATCTTGTTTTTTAACTATTAGTTATTCGTAATATGTAATTAACAGAAGGTTTTGAACTTTAAAAACTTTTTATATAAAATCTTTTGTTATCAGAGATAAGAATTTGTACCAAATTTCAGCTCTCTAGGTATTTTCTAAGTGATGTGAAGTAAATAGAAGGGTTTAAAAAATCCATCGTTTTAAAATGGAAAATATAACTTTTTTAGAAAGTATATATAAGTTTTAACAGGCCTTTCATTCTAAAAGTTATAAAGAAATAAAATTACCAATTCATGCTATTTCTCCATAAAAATTTTCCAGAGCGATAAAAAATAGTCAAACAAGTCATGTAGTCATGGAATGCTTCAGATTCCATAGTATACCCATTAGGGTGGACCTTATATTTTTTTTTGATCATTTTGAAATTTGGCACATAATTTTTTATGCTTAAAAGCAAAAAAATTAAATTTCAAGCCCTTTAAATTTTTTACTTATAAAAAAATTACAGACAATTTTCAACGATTTTTTACGATTTATGGTAATTTTAGGAATTTTAGGGTTAGAGAAGTTTGATCACTCTTATATTTTCAGAATTGTCTAGTTACACTCAAATGAATTATTTAAGATAGATAATAAAAAAATATAAGGACCACCCTAATACTCATAGATAATTTTCCTTAAATTTTTAATGACACGTGATATGTGCAAAGGAAGAAGCATAATTCGCGTTTTAAGTAAAAGTTTTAAACATCCACCCTGTGTGGAGAGATTTGGCTACACATTTAAAGCGTCTTGTGTAGCCAGATCTTTTTAAGATGGGGTAGAATGGGCGGTTTTTGTTTCCGTGCATTTAAGGTAGAACTTTTATGAGGTATTCTACCAGTTCTACCTTCTTTCGAGTATTATACTATACTATACTATACTATACTATACTATACTATACTATACTATACTATACTATACTATACTATACTATATAATTCAAAATTATTGTAACATGAAACAGTGTTAGGTATAAACTACCTTCAGAAGGAGGTCCCTGCAACACTACACGGAAAAAAAAATTATAGCTAGGAGCGCTATAACACACATACCAAGCAAATTATAATCGCTTATTATATAAATACAAGGCTTTATCTTACAATTATGGCAGTCAGTGTAAAAATTTATATGAAATACTTTAATTGTTTAGTGAATAATAAAATATAACAAATAGTATGGCATTTATAGCTTAAATATATTTAATTATTGTCCGTGCTAATAATTTTTATAATATAATAAAATTTCTGTAAATTTATAATAGTGCTTGTAATAAATATAATCGTGTCTGTAATATATATAATCGTTTCCAATTTATTTTTAACATTATTAGTTATTGTGTCCCTTATAATCTATATCTTAAATCACTATAATTTTCCACTGTTACCAAATATCTTATAATGTATAGCGCAGAGCCCACTAATTTCTTTCCGTGTATAATAAATACATTACAATACAATACAATATACTATACTATACTATACTATACTATACTATACTAAACTATATATTACAGGGTTATTCTTTTAAATTTAAGCTTGGTTTGGTAACCCAACAATAATATTAGATAGTAGATGGTTGGATTAGGGTTATTTATATTAAAAAACGTTTATTTACTAAAACTGCCGACGTTTCGTTGGCTTTATTCCAACTTCTTCAAAAGGCACACTACAAGAAATGTAACAATTATGTTATAACTTTTTAACAATTCAAAGAACCAGAAAGAAAACAATATAAGTCTAAAAATTAGTTAATAAAATAATAAAATATGATTCTTTTTTTTATATGTAATAAAAAAAAAAAATTAAAATTGTTTTGCAGACAAAAAAGGCATTGATTAATTATATTAAACTATGCATTATAATCTAAACATAGAAATAAAAACATTTAAAATACGGTTTAATTTAATAAAACCTCGTATAAGAACAAATATTTATATTAACGTGGCATTATCATCAGTATAAGCAATAAAAAGGTAAAAAATATGGTACTTACAGTAAGTTACGTTTTCTTCGTTAAAATATAAGAATTAAGGATTGAAATAATAAATATATAATACATAATGGGTATTCGAAATACAAGAAAATAAACAAACATGTAGATAAGAAATTTCAAGTCGTGTACCAGTGATATACAAACGTATACTGGAAATTTCGGATTGTTGACAGATACAGGTACGGGGGGGGATTTTTTTTTGTGGTTTAATCTAAGAATTAGACTTGTAAAGAAACCAAAATATCCTATTATTATTATTATTATTTTTTTTTTATGAAAACTAGAGTTTACTTTTTATTTTTGAAATAAGCGGAAAATATGCTATATTTAAGTCTTCTATATCTGTCCTTTTATTTACACTATTATTAAATTTTTTAATACAAAAAACGTGTTTTTCAAGAAATGATTGATGTCAACAATCCGAAATTTCCAGTATACGTTTGTATATCACTGGTACACGACTTGAAATTTCTTATCTACATGTTTGTTTATTTTCTTGTATTTCGAATACCCATTATGTATTATATATTTATTATTTCAATCCTTAATTCTTATATTTTAACGAAGAAAACGTAACTTACTGTAAGTACCATATTTTTTACCTTTTTATTGCTTATACTGATGATAATGCCACGTTAATATAAATATTTGTTCTTATACGAGGTTTTATTAAATTAAACCTTATTTTAAATGTTTTTATTTCTATGTTTAGATTATAATGCATAGTTTAATATAATTAATCAATGCCTTTTTTGTCTGCAAAACAATTTTAATTTTTTTTTTTTTTATTACATATAAAAAAAGAATCATATTTTATTATTTTATTAACTAATTTTTAGACTTATATTGTTTTCTTTCTGGTTCTTTGAATTGTTAAAAAGTTATAACATAATTGTTACATTTCTTGTAGTGTGCCTTTTGAAGAAGTTGGAATAAAGCCAACGAAACGTCGGCAGTTTTAGTAAAAAAACGTTTTTTAATATAAATAACCCTAATCCAACCATCTACTATCTAATTCTTTTAAATGGTACACCCCCCGTATACTTTGACGCACGGATCTGTTGCAAATATGTTAGGAAGTGTAAGTGAGAGGTCCGTTGTAGGCACTACTTTGTTCCATGCGGAGAACTATACCTTTTAAACGAAATGAGATATAAGCTTCATATTTGGAATATGTAAACCTCACAATAAAAATGATCATTTGCCATATTTTTCAATTTTTTATTCGGTGATATTTTAAACGGCACCCTAGGTTTTGTGATACTTCATTTTAAAAAGCTTAGAATTATCTATTTAACTGTGTAACTATTAATTTTTTCATATATTTTTTTTAATATTTTTTTTCTGTAAAATTATTCAAATTTTTAATATTTTGCGCATAAATATTAAAAATTTTACATGAAAATGATAATTAATTAGTCTTAACATGTATTAACAATTTGGACCTTTTTGCGCAAAATTTCCAAAATAAATTTTTTAAAAATACTCAAAATTTCACCAGTTTTGAAAAAAAAATCTTCAAAAAAAATATTAAAAAATAAATAGTTACATGGTTAAATAGATAATTTTAAGCCCCCCTGGCGCCGTCTTAGGAAACGTTCAAGTATTACGTAACGCAAATTTTGATCATTTTGGAACCCCACCCCCACCCTGTAACGCTATTTTCCTATACCATTAACATTGGCATAACAGTCCAAAATGACCCCATCCCCCCCTAGGAGCGTTACGTAATACTTGAACGTCCCCTTAGCGAATAAAAAATTGAAAACTATGACAAATGATGCACAGGTAGGCATTCCAAATATAAAGTTTATATAGCATCCCGTTCAATAGTTACGGTGAGTGTACCATTTAAAAGAATAACCCTGTATAATAGTAGTCTAAAAATTAAAAATTTAAAGCGCTAACTTAAAAGCTACTCTCTTTTAGGAACTTATGCTGCTGAATAGCAAAGAGTATGAACACTGCTTAAATAAGTTAATTCAAAACATGTCATGTACACTTTTTGACCTTTTGACTTGCATGCTTGACTTAACAATGAATTTAAATTGAAATTTAATGTAAGTTGCCGTGTTTAGCGAAAATTTTATGCAAAAATTTAGTTTATATAGCATCCCGTTCAATAGTTACGGTGAGTGTACCATTTAAAAGAATAACCCTGTATAATAGTAGTCTAAAAATTAAAAATTTAAAGCGCTAACTTAAAAGCTACTCTCTTTTAGGAACTTATGCTGCTGAATAGCGAAGAGTATGAACACTGCTTAAATAAGTTAATTCAAAACATGTCATGTACACTTTTTGACCTTTTGACTTGCATGCTTGACTTAACAATGAATTTAAATTGAAATTTAATGTAAGTTGCCGTGTTTAGCGAAAATTTTATGCAAAAATTGCAAAAATAATATAGAACTATAGAAATACATTTGATCTTTTATTACTTATTTTTTAAAAAAGCTAGCTAACTTTGTATTTATTTATTTTATTTATTTATTTATTTATTGTGTAAATACAAAAGTACAGAAAACAGAAATCATCAATCAGAATCGGTTTTCGTATATAATACTCACCATTGTGTGGCATTAGGGTGGACCTTATATTTTTTTATTATCTAAAAACTCAATTACCCATAAATCGTTGAAAATTGTCTGTAATTTAGGTATAAGTGAAAAATTTAAATGGCTTGAAATCGTATTTTTTTTCCTTTTAAACATAAAAAACGAGCTAAGCGTCAAATAAGGGCTCCTTATTTGGCGCTTAAGGAACGTTCAAGTATTACGTAACGCAAAATTTGGCCATTTTTGACCCCCCTATGTAACGGGGCGTAACATTTTTAAGACAAAAGTAGTTTCCGCCACCGGTTAACCGAAAACCGGTTATTGTCTATGGTTTTCCGTCTCTAGCTTTTTTTTGTTTAGAGGATTTGGTGTGCAATAAAATTTGCAGCCAATTCGTATCTTAGGCCTAGATCATTGTTAAACACGTGATCCAATAAACATTTTACAAGTTTATAATTTTTTAATTGTTACGTAACATTTTTACTGACACCCACCCCCCTCTGTAACGCGGCGTAAAGTTTTTGAGACTTGGCACGTAATTTTGTATGAAAAAGAAAAAAAAAAAGGATTTAAATCAGTTTAAATTCTTCAATTATGAAAACCTTACAGATAATTTTCAACGATTTTTTACGATTTATGGGTAATTTTACTAATTTTAGGGGCCCAATTAGGACCCTTAGAGAAGTTTTTTCACTCTCATATTTTCAGAGTTTAAACCTAAATAAAAATTTTAGGATAATAAAAAATTATAAGGTCTACCCTAGTGTGGAATAGGAGACCTGCAACAAAATTCTGTATTAGATACGACAACAT
Organism: Brachypterus glaber; assembly: GCA_958510825.1. Taxonomy (NCBI): domain Eukaryota; kingdom Metazoa; phylum Arthropoda; class Insecta; order Coleoptera; family Kateretidae; genus Brachypterus; species Brachypterus glaber. The sequence goes on from OY294050.1 coordinate 14,314,200, forward strand.
TCGTATTTACAACAACAATAATAGTTTAATATACAATATTATAGTGGTTTTTGAAAAAAATATATAGAGTGTTTTCAATAAAGTATATAAAATTGTTTTCAGGTTTCGAAATTTGTCAGTCTTTATAACCATATGATTTCAATAGCGTGTATTATTCCGTGTTGTGGTAATTGAAATTTGTGGTATTTTATACGCTTAACATTAACAAAATGAACAGTTCAATTCAATTTTCGGAATCAATTAAAGATAATTGAGATAAAAATTATACGAATTTGTCCCATTCAAACGTTTACTGAGAAGAGAAGCCTTTGTAAGTTTAAGTCTTGATTTTATTTTCTCATGATTGAAATAATAAAGAAATATTCTTCTTCTTCTTTTGCTTCTTCTTCTATTTTCTTTATTGGCGCATTTTCATTTCCGCCAAGATCACACAGGTTAGGTTTCGACTTTTCTTTTGAAAATTGTGCTTTAAATATAAAAGGATAAGAATATGGTACACTGCAGCAAAGCACATAGTAAGTATAATATTTTAAAATTATCAAGGTTGTCGTGATTTTTATTTCCTAGCGAGAAAAACGGCAAATTTAGTCCCGAAAATGAAAGCGTAATATTAGGTTTTAGTCTTGGTCGTGCAAAAAATACATTTTTATTACATTTTAAAGATTCTTTGAAGCAATATTTTAAAAAATTGATGTTTTCTTTAATATTTTTAATCATCCTTTTACGAATTATATTACCAATTTTATTTTAACTATTTAACGCAATATATTATTTTACATAGAACATAGAACATAGAACAAACGCGTTTTATGAAAGGTATTTATTCCACAGCCCACTCCAGGGTATAAATATTGTTACAATTTAAAAACACTTGCCACTTGTTCTATTATGACATCAGGAAAATAAATTTTAAAATATACATTTTAAATACCCTCATTTTTTAATCTTGATAGTGTTAAATAAATTAAAAATATGATGATTATACGGTGTGTATAATAAATACATGTAAGAAAAAACGCTTTACAAGATAGAGATCTCGAAAAAAATCTTTATTATTAAACGTAAATTTATGAATATTTATAAGAAAGACGTTTCCACCGGGTGTGCATAAAAGTATTAAAAATAATTAGCTTCTAATAAACGAAACAGGAAGTACTTCGATTTTTCACCTTTTTACAATCCTCAACAAAGTAAAAAAAACAATATTTATTGCTTTAAAGCAACAATGTATAATTAAAATAATAAAATATATTTTCACCATTTATGAAAAAATAAAACATTTAACATAAAAAACAATGAGAGACAAATAAAGATGAGAAAATATTTACCTATATAGTATAAGTATAAACTGATTTATTATTTCTGGGTTGCATAAATTAAGTTAGTGGAACATACCAGCTAAATTGTCATTAGCACTAATTTAAATTTGCATTTGCTTCCCTGTAGTCCCAATATGCTTCCTTGCGGAATACCAACTGTAGGGAAGATATGGTAATAATGATACTCCTAATACTTAAATAGTCACAAAACGGTAGGTTATAGGTTGTAGGTCTATAAAATTTTAATCGTTTTTCTAATTTATTAAGAAACCCTCTGAATTTTATATATTATGTATAACATAAATAAATAAATAAAATTTAAAAATGTTATTAATAATTAAATGATAAACATTATTACCTCCATTATATTGCCTTGTGGAACACCAACTTTCATAACAATATATGCTAGTTCTTTGGTTCTTCTTGTTTTTACTTTTTTGGATTTTTTTTTTACTTTTCTTTTCAAACATGAAACAATTTGTTTTAAAAAGTCCAAACCAGAGTAAAAAGGAAAAAGAAACAGAGAACGAAGTAAACCCAGATGCAGTCCACCTACTAAATATATTTTTACTTTATTGGCATAAAGAATTAAAAATTACCATGTTGATGAGTGTAATTTTAAACTGAAAACACACATTATAAAACACCCCATTTAAAAACAAAAGAAGATACCAATCGATATTTTGATATTCACTGCTTGAATATGTTAATTATATCAATTAAATGCCTCAAAGAATATATTCTTATATGAGAGGGTGAACCTTCCATATGCTTGGCACTACGGCGGTATCTAAAGATCTTAAACTTATAATAGCCCTGTTTTGCTAATTTAAATATGATGACATTGTTTCCACATTATTTCTATATCTTAGATCAGATATTTTTTCACTAATAAGTACATCTGTTTATTGTCAAGTCGGAAATTAATATCACGAGAAAACATTATTTAACAGTCATGCAAGCTGAAATGTTTATAGACCTTTGTAAACGTTCAACGTGTTAATATCATTAGTAGGTAGTACTTTAATATTTTAATATTTATAATAAGTAGTGTTTATTAAAAAAAATAAATACTTTGTATAACATGTATACATCAAGTGTAGTATCAATATTCTAAGGTTAAAATATGGAATAGAAGGATGCGTCAAACTTAAAATGATATTAAATATAGAAATTTTCTAGACAGCGGCAGCTTTCTGACAGCCGCCGTAGACAGCAGCAGTAGCAGCAGCAGCAGCAGCCTGCCACTAGAGGGAGTGACCCTAGCTGACTTAAGTGGGCTGTTGTTATGACATTGTGTGTGTGATATGACCTATAAGTGGCAAGACAATGCATTGGTGCTGTGTATTAAGGCTCTATATCTAGACCTTTACTGAGTATGAGGGTACTCTCATGGGGTGACGGGTAGGGGGGCGCCAACCCCCCAATCATTCTGGAGTTGGGAAATCCACTGTCTAGTTGGAAAAATGAGTGGCAAATTTTGGAAACTTAGTAGTAAATTTCGGTAAATTGGTAGAAAATTGGTAAAATTGGGTATTTTTTTTAGATTTTAAAAAAGTTGGGAATTCTGGAGATTGGAGGGGAAATTGAGGAAATAAGTTGGGTATTTTTTCAGATTTTAAAAAGTTGGGAATTTTGGGGAGTTGGGAAATCGGAAGATGCAGGTGGGATTTTTTTTAGGTCATTAAAATTTTTGTTTTGGGGTGTGAAAATTTGTTGTCGGAAAATTTTTTCAGAGGTGAGAACCTTTTTTTTAACCATCAAAAATTTTCGGGGCTGAAAAAGTTGTGAAATTTTTGCTCCATCCCCAAGCAAAATTAGAGTTAAATTTTTTTTAAAAAGGCACTAAAACTTAGCCATCGATATCCTCATTTTTTACATTTATCATTAATTTGCACATAATTCTGAGAACATTTGCTTCGAGTTCTCTAACCCTTTGGTTTCGTGATACGTGTGGGATGGGACCTAAAATACTGCCCTAAGTAGACTTAACGCTACAACGAAATATTGAATATAAATTTATAAAAGATTCTGATATAAATTTATAAACGATTCTTAAGATAAGAATACAAAATAATAAAGAAATTAATTAATTACTTGAGAATTCTGTTTTCTCGTAAAGAATTTTTAATGTGATTAAATAAATTAGGTACTGATTAAAAATAAATACTGTTGTTTGCAAAAGAAAGGGGTTAATACTCCTTATATCTTTATCATAATAATTAAATAGCGATGTTAGTTTATTTTTATAACATAAAAGATAAAAATAAAAAAACACTTGCTTGCTTGCTGCTAAAAAATTCAGACTCACAAAAAAAAAGTGGCCTGTGCTGGGGTTGAGACCCACACTGATAAAACAATAGCGTAATTAATAATAACTATATATACAAACGAGTGGAGTTGTTTGATTTACAACAACAAACTGTTAACCGATCAGGTTTTTCTTTGTCGCGCAGAGGGGCTAGCAGAGCCTGGTAGGAAGAGACGTGGAAATGTGACAGACTGTGTACAATAAGCAAAGAAAGAGAAAGTATTCGGAGGAAGAAAGATAGGCGGTACGCGTACCTCTAACAACTGGTGAATTCAGCCGCGTGGTTAGGGTGCGTGTCAATATTTAAAAACTCACGTCTCTTCCTACGTTTGACGAGCTGTGATGTGAGTGTTCTGTGATGTATTTTAAATTCATTTATGTGCACATAGAAACTACATATCACATATAATTACATGAACATGAACATGCTTATCGTTGGGTATACTTATGCACATTAAAATTTTAGCCCAAAATGCCTACTTTCAATATTTTGATAAAACATTTCTTAGAATCTGATTGTCGCCATCTTTATTAATCATCCTTCCTCAAAAACTATTATAGTGACAACAACGTTTTTGTATTATTAAATAATATGAATCTAAAATTTTAATAGTGTATTTAATATAACATAATGTTTTAGAATAATTGTATAAATGGTATTATATACCTCAAACTTGTTACAACAACGTTTGGTTGTACTATTTTTAAACTTTTCTATCAGTACACCTATTCTTATGTATTTTGGACTTATGCTGAACACGAATCTGTTATAAAAAAGGCACTTCATGGGCTCATTTTTTTTGCGCTTTTGCTCACTGACCCCATAACTTAAAAAAAACTGCGAAAAAGAATACCGGACAAGCTAGATTGACATCTAAAAAGTTATCTGCAACCTAAAGTCCTATCCAGAAGCTTGCATAAGAAAATAAAACATAAGAATGCGGTGCCGTGATTGGCTTACAAGACACATGGCGGCACATCAAGCCAATCACGGCAACGCATTGTTATGTAATACGTTCTTATGCGAGCCTGTGGATATGCCCTAAATCTGACCGAAACGACTTTTCCATAAGACAGGTGAACCGTGGTTCTCGAGATTTTCAAAGAGCTCTAGCACCTAAACTATTGAATTGGAATTGGAAGAGTTATTTTAAGTTAATAAAAGAAAGGCACAAAATTGTAAAAAACAGACATACACTTATCTTTAGAATACAAGGGGGTAAATTAAGTTGGTAACATGAGAATCTTTGATCAGAATGTCAAAAACTAAAACATTTTCAGATTTTTTTTAACTTTAAATATTGTTTTTGGTCATTTTCACGTGTTCTTTTGCCTACTGAGGTCAGAATATCGAGCACGTAAGAATGATGAATAGCGCTTTTGTTAGCGCAAGTAATGTCTACAAATGAATCAGTGGCTGATAAAAATCAGAATAATGTAAAATGGCGCCTAATTAATGCTGATTTTATGCTCGAGGAAGGAAGCAGAACAATTCCCGGCCAGTGCTTGGGCTCGTTAAGTTCAAACAACCAGAGCTTGCGCACTCTTGATTGCATGAGCTTTAATGAGCTTTTTGCTGGGAAATGAAGGAAAAGGGGCCATTTTTGCTTTAATTAAAACACATGTGTATGTTCTGGTGTGGTCTTTATAGATTGTTTAAGACAATAAAGGGAAATCTTTTTTACCCACACATGTTTATTTATTGCACAATTTTCTAAAGGAAACCTTGTTCTAGTGACTGGAAAACTTTTGCTTAAAATAAGGTTTTATCTAATGCATTGATCAACTGGAAGTTCCAGTTTCAGTCTGGAACGTATTTAAATTTTTGGATCGTTTATGGGCTTGATAAATTTGAAGAACTAGAGCTTGCGCACTCTTGAAAGACAGCGTAGACAGATTTAATGAGATTTAATGAGTTTTTGTTTAGAAATTAAAGAAAAGGGGGCATTTTTGCTTTAATTAAAACGTATACGTAAGTTCCAGTGTTTTCTTTATTATTTTTCTAAGATGTTTTTGTAATTGTTAATACTGATCTAGGTCTCAGATTTTTAAAGTGCCATTTTTTGGCATAAAATTTTTTTGAAAGAAACATCACAAAACGGTGGTCGCCATGATTCCGGCCTTTTGGATCGACTGAAAATAAAAGAAGAAAAATGGGATATTATTCAGTATTGAAGTCGCTATAGCCCTATCTAAAAGAAAATTTTTTGGCCAAAAAATAACAAAATGGCGGATGTTTTTCAAAAAAAAATCCAAATAATTTTCAAGAAAAACGTCTGCCATTTTGTTATTTTTTGGCCAAAAAAATTCTTTTAGATAGGGCTATAGCGACTTCAATAATATCCCGTTTTTTCTTTTTTTTTTAGTGGATCCAAACGGCCGGAATCACAGCGACCACCGTTTTTTGATTTTTTTTTTTAATTTATGGCAAAAATGGCACATGGAAAATCTAAAAAGAATATTTTTGTATTCTTTAAATATAAATAAACATAACCACAAAATTTCACAATGATATCTTTTTTATTTCTGTATAAAAAAAATGTTAAAAAACAAAATATTTTTAAATTATGAAGGTAAAGTGTTTAACGTTCTTTTAAAATTCTAATTTTTACGAACCTCGATCTGAGCTCTGTAAATTACACAATTTATTTTTTGTGAAAAATTTGTCTCATTTTTTACAACGTTTTGTGCATCTCATGTTTTAGATACTTTTAAATTTGTTATAAATTGTAGCTATTCATTTCTAAATAATATAAATTTAAAAGGAGTATTTTATTTAATGATATATCACATAATAGAATGTTAAAGCATAAAAAATAGGTAAACACTATGTTTCTAACACAGAGTTAACCCACAAGGTGGTTTAATAGATTACTTTTCATTCTTATAAAATTATAGAACGGCAATATTTTATATTCCTTTGTATTTTTTAAATTGAATAAAAAAACATTTATATAATATTCAAACTCTTCGTCTACTTATACTTCATTTGTTTAATTTTTCGACCTGGGCCGAAAAATTTCTTTAGTACGCTGATTTCTCAATATTTTTTCCCTACGATCTAGTTAGGGAACGTTCATGTATTATGTAACCCAAATTTTGATCTCTTTGGACCCCCTGTAAAGCTATTTTCCTATACCATTAACAAGGGCGTAACACTCCAAAATGACCCCCACCCCCCCCCCCTAGGAGCGTTACTTAATACTTAAACGTTACTTTAGTAGTTAGTGCCTATTTCCCACCCGTTGCCTATGACAACGGTTGGGAAGTGACGATCAGCTGATTTTACATGTCTGCTGTCACAAAATTAGTAAACGTTAAACACATAACCTCAAATTGATAATTTTTACGTTTTTTTTATGTTTAGGTGTTAGGTCGTAGGAAAAATAGTATACGCACCTGGACGCAAACCATTTCAGTGTACATCGAGTGCTTTTTTTACTCGGCTACTCCTCGTAAAAAATAGCACTCCCGAACCAGGTTGGTGTACTCGGTGCGTAATATACTATTACTATTTAGGTATGTTTTTCAAGACCCATAGTAACATAAGTTTTATATATTTGCAGGGACGATCCAAGGTTTTTGTTTTTGTCGTGGGGGGGAGGGGGATGAGAAGGTTAAATTTTCCGAAAAACTCCAAAAAGATCAAAATTTGCGTTACGCAATACTTGAACGTTCCCTGACCTATAATTTTGTCGACTCGGTCGTTTCGCCCACTCGAATCGTCCCTGAATATTTGACAAGAACCCTTCTATGTTCTAAGGATCTCTTAATTAGTTTTTTTGTTGACAAATGAAAAAGAATTATTCTGTTGGCAGTAGTGCAACGCAACTCGGAATTACGTCAAAAAAACGACGCGTCGTATTTTAGTCGTGTTAGACGTGTCCATTTCCCTAGTTTGAAACCTCGTTTGAAACACATTTTTTTTATTTTTTTTTTTTGAAAAATTCTTCGTCTAATTTTCATTTTGAAGAGTTTACTAACTAACTGGTAGCATTGACTATATAAATTTTCTGCACTTTAATTATACTTTAAATATTTTTTACACTTGGCTTAAAGTAGTTATTTTAAAAATTATAGGGTCACATCTTCCAAATTATTTTTATTCACAATGATAAGAGGCGTTTCAACATACAATGGTTTTTTATTTTTTACACAAAAACATGTTTCTGTTCACTTTAAGTCACGTTACACCCACTTTTTTTTATCAATTCAAGGTATTTTTTAGTACCTATATTATACCTATTTACAGGCATTTTTATACTAAAAACAAAAATTATCGTTATTAAACTAGACAAAAAATTTATGTTCAATCTTTATTTTAAATATATAATAATATATTTTTTAGTTAATTAAATATAAATTTTTATAATAAATAAATTTAGGCTAATAATTTATTACGTTACGCACTAAGGGGGAGGGGGTTAGCTCTAGCATGACAAATTTCGAATTAGGGGGAGGGAGGGGTATGAACCTACTGTGAAGTTACTCAATTTTTTTTTATTTTATTGAAGGTTTAAATATATTAATATTGAAGTTAATTAATATACACACAGAAAAATATTGCCTTAAATCAAGATTTGTATAGTCATCCACACGGTAGAAAATCTGCGACGTAAGGGGGAGATATCACCGAACGGACAGCGCGCTCTCTTCTTTACGTCCTGACGTAAAGAAGAGAGCGGATCATAAGCGTGCGCGCGTGCAAGTGAGACGCACTCACATTCCACACATATTTTCAATAGCCACACATCCGTGTGTCGAACAATATATAACGAAGAGAATATATTCTTCTTTTATGCATACAATATTTCATATGTGAGAATGTATGCATATATGAAAGGATAAGAATATGGTATGGTGTTGCCATATTATTATCCTTTCATTTTTAAAGCAAAATTTTGCTTAAATACATTCTCTTCGTTATATCCAAATCACACATTCTTGATTAAAAACAATATTTTTTCTGTGTACACACCCCACTTTTTAACCAAAATACTTTATTGATTTTTTTAAATTTTTGAGAAATGATCAATGTCAAAAAATAGCATAGCGTATACGAACTTAAAATTTAAACCTTCCATGTCCTGTCTTAAAACCACAGCCAGGGCGCGCCCGTCTTAAATACCCCCTTCGAATATATATGTAATATGTCTGCCCCGGATCAAAATAAACAATATGCTAAAACTGATTTCTTTTTATTTAATAAAAATGTAATTAAATGATTAAATTTTAAACTAATGAAAAAGTTAAAATGTTATGATGCCATTTTGCCCCACCACAATAAATATTTCAGCCAATAAAATGATTAAATTACCCCGTGTAGTTAAATAAACTAAAGGAATAAATTATGAAAAATTATTAAAATTACTAGTAAGTACTTTCATAGATAATATAAAGATATGTCTAATTTTTACACCTGAATAAATTCAGAATTTATAATTTCAAGAAGGCCGTTAACATCTTTTAATATTATATACTTAATTAATTCAATTGTTATCCCTTTAAAAATCTTGTTTTTTTATTATTTACTTTTCAGCTCAATTAAATTCATTATAATAAAATGCTAATTACCAGTTTAAGAGCATTAATATTACATTTAATACTAATTAAGCACAAAATACTCGACAAAATAGAACAGTTGTACGAAAAAGATTAATTGAAAAATTTCTAAAATGTTATATTTTATTTTAAATGTTTACTTCCGGCAGTTTTTCAAACACGAATGAAGCTTAAAGCTATCTTTAAGGTTTTCCGACAGCTTAAATATTTACGGCAGCCAAAAAGCTATCTAATGTCTCCTTTTTGCTATAGGAACAATTTAAAGTTGTCTTTTAGAAATGCATTCACTTGGGAAGCTTATTAATATATGCATTACAAGTCTATTTATTCTTCTTTGGCCAAGGACCATACCTAATTTGTGATACGTTTATGAAAATCTCACCGTATAAAGGGTGATCAATAACTGGCATTCCAATATAAACTAAGTGGAGTAGTTAATTGGACTTTGTATATGTTACCGGTCATCATGTACAGAGATGTAACCGAAAATATTTTTTTTTAGATGCGATGTTTCTAAATTTACAGGGCGAAATTCTTGATTACCTATTAATTTCCATAAGTTAAATATACAGGGTGATAAGTAACTGGCATTCCCAAATTTAAGAGGTGATTCTTAAGGCTCATCAAAAGTCCAAACCAACCTTTATAGGAACTTTTTTAAAATATTTTTGGATGTAGAATTACCCTTTAAATTTTGGCATGCCAGTTACTGATCACCCTGTATATTTATCTTATGGAAATTAAAAGGTAATCAAGAATTTCGCCCTGTAAATTGCGAAACATCGCATCTAAAAATTTTTTTTTTCGGTTTCTCCACTGTACATGATGACCGATAACATATACAAACTCCAATTAACTACTCCACTTAGTTTATAAGTTACCCTATATTCAAGTAATAAATTGGAGTTTGTATAAGTTACCAGTCATCATGTATTAATACAGAGTTGATTAGTACAAGAAACCGAAAATTATTTACTTTTTAGTTTTGCTGTCGTGGGAAATATCCAGTTTGGTCATTAAGCCTTTAGATTAAATAAAATCGTAAAAAGGCAATAAAATCATTGAAAGTAGGCTGACTAATATAGTCATCAAGTTAAAAATGTTAGGCTTGTTCAAGGGTGTCACAATTTCCTTTTTTCAAGATATTTCTAGATAACAACTGCGTGAAGACTTTGGATACATAGGGTTCTAAGTTACTCTGTAAATCACGACAGTTATACTTAAGCCAGAAACACACCTGAGGTGAAATTTAGCTCTGGGATGTTTTGTACTTGTCTTTCGAAATGATCTCAATTAAAAAAAATCTATCCTCTCTCCCCTATCAATTTTTTCTTTTTCCTTTTCTGCAACATTACATATTGACAATGACAGTGACCTAACTACCATATTTATTTTATAACCACAGTCGTAAAAATAACCGTATTTATTACTAGTTTGATTTTTCGTGGGTTGGAAAACATGACAAAGGAACATCGCTCATTATTTTTGGAACTAATAAATTTATACTACTATAAAGGCCAAATATTTTTTTTTTATTTTTTAAACTCTTTTTAATTCTTAAAATCAATTCAGGAGTTACTGTTTTTTTTTAATGACCCCCTATTTCTGAATAACCCTGTATATTTACGTACTACAGTTTTACCAATACATTTTACAAAAAATTAAAATTTCCCAAAATTGGCATGAAGTTAGCAATGGAGTAAAATGAGTTAAAAGATCGTCCTACCCGAATCCTCCAAAAATACTCGTTTTATTATTTTATTAGCGTACTTGCCTATTAAAAAAATCGGCAGAAGCGGCTTGTTTTATAAAAGCGTGCGCCAAAAACGTCTATAATGAAACTAGTATTTTAATATACTACATATTAACTATGTTCATCATTTAATCCTGCAGAATCGGCGAAAAACGGACCACTTCGACTTTTAATAAAACAAAATATTCCAGAATAATTGTGGAATAAAGTTTTTTTGTTGTTTAAAAGTGACTTTAGGTCGGTAGGATAAATTGTGTTCCGTAAGTAGTGGAACAGTGGCTCTAACCGGTACCTTTTTATACCAAAACTACCTTTATTTTACCTGAAATAAAGTCGTATTTAGTTTGAAAAACTTATACATTGAAGATAATTTCAAGAGCTTGAATCAGAAAAATATATGGGTTAATCATTTAAAAAGGAAACTTTTATATTTTATGCACTTTCCATCTTAAAAGCTTTAAATCACTGATATTCATAAATTTTAATTTATTTAATTAAATCTTGGGATTAAAAACAGGCCACTAAAAACTAATTTAAACACTTATTTATTAAACATATATTTGCAGTAAAGAATTACGGAAATCAAAACATCAAATGACTGCGTTGCCAAAGGTTATTAGAAACCGATAGGAAATTGTTTTTTTACGGGTTGATACACCCGTTATTTTATTTCTTTTCAGTTGAAAACTAAACTTTTTTTTTTAAACAAAAATAGCATTTATCTTTATTTAAATGCTAATATATGTGAGAACAAATATTTTATTGGAATAATCTCAAGCATAAAATATCCCTCGAGCAAAGTTTAGACTTGGTAACATTCGCGAACAAGTGAACTTCGTGGATTTAAAATGCGCGGCAAATTTGAGATTTAAATTTTTAATTATAGTTGTAAAGTAATATTGTTGTTTAGTTCTTAAATTTTTAATTTAAATATGAAACAACATAAAACATTGCAAAATTATATACTTCGTTATTTTGTTTGTGAAATAGTCTTTCAAAATACCACTCGTGCATGTTGAATTATACATAATTTTTTTACTGTATATAAAAAAATATTTTGCTTGGCAATTGTTTGAGTGCATTTTTCGTGTTACAAAATTCCGAGACCGCAGGTCGAAGAATTTTGACGAAAAATGCACTAAAACAATTTCCTTAAGCAAGTAAAAAAATTATTGATAATTCAATATGTACTTATGATATTAATACTGAAAATTTACCAAGGTCCCTATTGTTGTCACTTTGATGGTTGTGATTTTAGGGTTCGTTTACCTTAACAATAGGCGTAAAATAGAAACAGTTGAATGGATAGTAGGAAAAGGTTTTTTTTTCAGATCTAGGGTAGAGGAAATGCGCCTAATTTCGGATGGTTTCCAAATTTCGGATAGTAGTGTATTTAAGATACTGTCTGCAAAGGTAAACAGAAACCTACTTTTATGTGAAGCCAAAAGTCAAACTAAATCCGTCCTGTAATATGATAACGGTAGAGCTTCTCCCCTTTAAATGGCAGCACAAATCGTTTATATTGCAAATGGCAGTTTTGTGCTCAGTTGCATTATTATGCTTGTTTATTTTATAAATAATCGTTATAAAAGTTCGTGATTCTGTCTTGGGTAAGTTATGATGTTAGTTAAGTTATATTCATAATTAAGCAATTTGAAAACGTAAACATTCTACAAATTTCTAATCTAAAAAGCAGAAAGTTGCCTAATTTCGGATAGACCATTTTTGTGCATTTGATTCCCAATTTCGGATATCCGCAAGGTAATTATTATTCAGGATAACCAACCATTAATTATTATTTTTATAATGATACAACAAACTAAGATAAACAATTTTGAAAAAACGAAAATTACCTAAGATACTAAGATATTCGAAATTGGGAATCTAAAATTATAGTTGTTGATTATATTACGTCTTAAATGTGAAGGAATAACAAGAAACATAAGCAATGGGATCCAGATCTACTCTTGAAAAATTTTTTTCGGATATGTCCGAAATTAGGAGCCCTTTTTCAAATGCACAAAAATGCGCTGATTTTTTTTAACCGTGTTTTTTGGAAAAAATAAACTGTAATAAAATTGCTTTTATAATAAATCATGGTTCGCTATAATAAGTTGTATCTGGTTATATAAAAAAAATATCAAAAAGTAATACCGAGTATTAAATATTGAATACATTGTAAATGGTATCCGAAATTAGGCGACTTTCCTCTAATAAAATGCCTCGTAAAGTAAGAATGGCCCTTATATACTAGAGATAATTTCAAGAACGTAAATCATTGTCAATATATTGACACCACGGGTTTTTATCCCTGGTTACTACGATTGCTAGTATAATATAAATTAGTCGGAGGCTTGCCACTAATTTGCTGTCAAAATATACAGGTATATCTTTTCTGGCATTTTTAACCTGGTAATTAATTTAAATAGTTTTGTTTTGTTTTTCTTAATTATGTTTTATTTCTTTATTGAGGTTCAGGTTAATGATTTGTTTGAGCAGAGCTTAATTGATTTTTATAATCAAATTTAATTTAGGCGAACATTTTTATGATGATGATAAATCACGTGGGAATATATTTCAGGGTATATGTTTTTTACAAAGAACTTTTACCTCAAGAAGTTATTTCAGACTAATGTTTATGAAGGTGTCATCTTTTTGTTTGTTTGCTTACATAAACGTACGCGATACTGCTTCTGGTGTAAAGTATCGCTAATTTTGACCTTCTGGTGACCAGAGTGATGTTGCGTAATTTTCACTTTATCATTATGATAAATCTTAATACCTGCATTAAAATTTTAAAAAACTACTATACTACGACACTATAATTATGTTTGATAACATAATATAATTAAATTTATTAAAATTAAACTACTAGTTCATATAAAACTAATATTTCTTAAAATTTACAATAAAATATCTAAAGCAGGTGTTGCAACCGGCAACACTGTATTGCTTGTCAAAGTTTACGACATTGGACTGTAAGTTTACACATTCTTTCTCTCTCTTTACGCGTACTAAGTGTAAACAATAGTCACTCCCCACCAGCCCCTCACCGTAGTTGGTTCACGCTTCAAACAAAGCATACGGTAGATTTCATCATGTTCATTCCTGAGGTAAAAGTTCTTTGGTTTTTTATTTTATTAAGAAAATATTTATAAATTGAGTAAATCACTTAAGTAGTTTTTAACAGTTTTAACCTATGCACTGACGTTTCTTAAACAGTATTTTGACGCTTTTTAAAAATTAAAACTTTGTCGGTGATTGGTAGATTTCTTAAAAAACTGACTTTTAGTCATAATTTTGCTTAAATTCTGAGTTAAAGTTAGAAGTTTACTTAAATTCTGACTTTAGCTCGGAATTTTAAGAATCTTTTTTGCGACAGTTGACTTCGAGCATAAATTCTGATGTTATGTTAGAATTGCACTTAAATTCTGACTTTACAGCATCCAAAAACCTTTCAAACGACTTTATCAATTCTACAAAATCGATAAAGTTTTTAGGCATAACTATCGATCAACTACTTACTTGGGAGTTTCAAGTGGACCAATAAATAATAAAATTTGGTGTATTTTTCCATATTTTAAACTTTTAAAAGAAATTCTAAATCACAAACAACTAAACATTGTACAGAGGACGATTTTTAAAACTAGGGAGATTTTAATGGAAGAAAGTAAAATGTTTTTTGGCTTTTTAGTGTTTGTCTAATAGTCTTTAAATTAAAATTACAAAAATATTAAAGACTTTAATATTTTGTATTGAGTGTATTTTATTATTTTTTAAGCACGTTCAAATGTGTCAACATTTCTGTGTTATTAGCATACTTATTGCATATTATTATATGCATATTATTAAAAATCTATGTTTTTTTTTCCTGCAATGAATTTTACTTAAACTGTATATTTTTAAAAATAAAGGAACACATGTTGCAAAGCGTTGGGGCGCCAATTATATAAAATCAAATCAAATATAATTGATGTTTATTTTAATAAGATTTAAAATTTAAATTAATGTCTGCGTTGAAATCAACTGCATATTTTCTTAGATTTAAAAAACAGTTTATTTATAAAATCTATAATATAGACATACTGTATGTCACATACATTAATATAATAACTTATAACTAAAACAAAACATAATGACTTTTTTAAATGGATCCATAATAATGGATCGATTTTTAATACTACAGTGACTTATTAAATATTACTCTAATATGTGAATTTTAATGGCGATTTCTCCCGTTAGATTAGACAGGGACAAAAGTTCTACCCAAAAAGGATAGAAGACATACATACACTCCCACTTCCACCCAACCAAACAAATTCTGTATTTGTTCTTTGTTGAACAAATACAATATTTACTTGGCCGGGCGAAGTGTTATTTTTATTAAAGAAATTACTGGCGCCATCTAAATTTTAGTAGAATTATCTTATTCTACAGATTCACATTAGCTATGTTCGTTCGTGGCGCTCAGTGCTACACTTTCCGGCCAACCAAATAAATACTGTATTTGTTGTATGAAAAACAAATACAGTATTTATTTGGTTGGCTGAAAAGTGTAGCACAAATGAGATAGAGTCTTTTGTTTCATAATTCTAGTTGTAGAGAGCTCCATTTGGAATATTTATATGACTAATTACAAGGGAGTGCACTATGCTTTGATCCATGTTTTTATATTAATTTATTTAATTACACAGGTCCACAAAAAAGAATTTTTTGTGATTCTTGGATTCCAATATGATATTCCTATGTATTTTTTCCCGCTAAAACCGAACCCGTTTAACCCTTACACGTCAGGATTTTGACATAACCTCAAAAAACACTCTAAAAAGTACTGAAACAGCTAAAATCATCTACTCCATACCACTTTCACCCCCTTCCTCCAAATTCATAATTTCGTAACCCCATAATCCCCTAACCTCGGAATACCATTACTCCATAGTCCCAAAACCCCGTAACCTCATTAAGTAGAAAAATCTGGTTCGGGAAAACAAAAAAAATTCGTGAAATTTTCTTGTAGAACATAGTTATGAATAAGTATAACCCTAAAATCACATCACACCATAACCTCCTAACCCCTTCACTCCGTAACCCCATATATTATAACCTCTTAACCCCATCATTCTATTCTGTGGAGAAGTCCGGTCCTCGAAACCATAAGAGTTTTGTGAGTGAAGTCATGCATCAAGGGCTACTTAATTATTTTTTAACACCTCTCAGACGTCTGATACCTCAGTATGATTGTTATCCAATATCTTTTTTGCAATATTTATGAAATTGAATTTTTTCGTGGTATTTAAGCAATTGGCTAACGTAAGACCACTCACTATTACTAACACTACTAGTAACTGAGGTAACGAAACCAGCCTAGACGTGCTGACCTGCAGGTGGACGGTAGGGTAAGAGGATGAAACCTGAGTGTGTCCGACGACGAGTTGACATTGTCCTCGTCAAAGTTGGAAAGCCCCCATGCTTAGTCCTAGAGAGGTATGGGGGTTATTACCCCTTTCTGGGGTTATAATTTCGGTAACCGGACTTCTCCACAGAATAGGATAACGGGATTAAGGGGATATAGTATATGGGATTAAGAAGTGAATTGATTTTGAGGTTATGGTGTTAGGCGATTTTGGGGTTATAGAGTTACTTACCTATGACTTTTTCAGAAAAAAAAAACTGAAGAATTTGTTCTGTTTTCCTAAACTAGATTTTTCTACTTAATGAGGTCACGGGGTTTTGAGGTTATGCAGCTATGGTATTATGAGATTAGGGGATTATGGGGTTCTGGGGTTATAGAATTAGCAATTTGGGGACAGGGGGGTGACAGTGCTATGGCATAGATGATTTTAGCGGTTTCAGTAGTTTTCAGGTTATTTTTTGAGGTTATGTCAAAATCGTGTAGGGGTTAAACGGGTTGCAGATTCAGTTTCAGCGGAAAATATACATAGGAATATCATATTGGAATCCAAGACTCAGAAAAAAAAATTGTGGGCCTGTGTTATTCATTTTATTAATTTAAATTCTATTTTTAATATAAAGATTAACCTTTTAATTAATGGCTGGCTTATACATAGGTAACTATATCAAAATAATAATAGAATAAATCGTTTGAAAAAAACCTATTTTTTCTTAGAAACCACAAATTTACTTACTTGTCAAATTACAGAGCTCTATTCACCTCTAGAGGTGAATCAAAATTATCATTACAAGCCACCATTTAGGGACATTAAGCTATATGACTAATTACGATTAAGCTAATTTGACGAGTATGTAAATTTGTAGTTTCTAAGTAAAAATAGGTTTTAAGTTTATATTCAGATGATTTATTCTATTACACAGGTTTACAACAAAAAAAGTCAGGACTATTTGACCGGACCATGGTATTCCTAGGTATTTTGGCGCCCTGAATCAGATCCCGGGGTCAGTTTTGATTTTAAGGTCATTTGGAGGTCAAAATGGTGATTTTTTGGGAGCGGCCCCGGGACAACATCTCAACGTTCAGAAAGTATTCAAGACCTACACAGTTACCCGTAAAGTTAACAGGTCGCTTGAGATATTGTCCCGGGGCCGCTCCCAAAAAATCACCATTTTGACCTTAAATAACCTGAAATCTTGTTTTCCTGACGCGATGGGGCAAAACTGACCCCGGAATCTGATTCAGGGCGCCAAAATACCTAGGAATACCATGGTCCGGTCAAATAGTCCTGACTTTTTGTTGTTGTAAACCTGTGTAATAGAATAAATCATCTGAATATAAACTTAAAACCTATTTTTACTTAGAAACTACAAATTTATATACTCGTCAAATTAGCTTAATCGTAATTAGTCATATAGCTTAATGTCCCTAAATGGTGGCTTGTAATGATAATTTTGATTCACCTCTAGAGGTGAATAGAGCTCTGTAAAAGTAGACTTTTTTTTTTTGTTAACCTGTGTTATTATTTATCTTTTATTAACTCCTGATGATGCCTAGTTAGGCGAAACATGTCGAGTAGATTAAATTAAATTGAATCCAGTAAGTACTAAAAAATTCTTTTATTTATTAATCATGTAACTGGATAGTGGCTTCTTGTTAAACAATTTTAAAAAGTATATTGCTTAAAATTACCTAAAAGTTTTTAGTTCCGCTAAACTCAAAATTTCGTGAAATTAATTCTTTAGATATTTTTCTGTTTTTACTTTTTTACCAAGCTAGTAGTACCAGCTGTAGGTATTTCTAACAAATACTTACTTACCATAAATTAAATCTAAAATAATTATAATAAGATCGTTTTAGAAAAAATAAATTCACTTATACCATGGGTTAATGCGGTCTTAAGTGTTTTTAAAGTAGCTTCTATGTAAGTTTATTTAGTAAAAACCCGGTACCTATTATATTATAATAATTACGTCCATCACGGTAATATTCAATAATAGCCACTGTAATGTTAACAAGCGATCTGATAAATGGTCTTTTATAAGGTCTTTAATGGTGTATGTTTTTTTAACTATTAAAGTTTTTTATATAAAACTACAGAAACCTACAATTTACTAAAGTTAATTTTTAGGAAACCGAAAAAACTGTCCCTTTGTAAAAAGCCGACAAAGAAATAGTTACGTGACAAATACGGAAAGTGACACTTTACAGGACGAGTACACAAGCGATTTGTCCTATAATAGACTTAATTATTTAAGAGGTGCCGGCTTTTATGACGAACCGTGGGGAATCTAAATTAGTTAAAAATAGTGTGATGTAATTAATGAGTGACCCCTAATTAAAATATTTTGTTACCCCTGCCAGAAGAAATTTTAATGACTAAAAAAAAGGTCCTCACCTCTGAATTAATAGCCAACTTTATCCCATTTTCCCAACTACAGCAGAAAGCTGTACCCCTGACCGAAAATAAATACCCAACTGTACTACACCATTTTTCCCAACTGTACTCCAATATTCCCAACTAAAGGAAAATGCTTTACCCCTATCGAAGTTTAATGACCAATTTCCAAACTGTACCCATTAATTTTCCCAACTATTCATCCGATTTCCGAGTGGTGCCCCCCTCCTACCCCACCCCCTATGGGATCACCCCTGATTAAAATGCAATTCACCTTTTAATGTGATCTTTAAATCGCCTAAAGGGGCAATTCATTAATTACATCCGGCACTGTAGTAGCTCTATCGTGACGAAGTGTAATGAGAATGCAGGGGGTATAATTTCAGCGTGACGTCACAATAAGATTTTAATTTTTTTTTAGATTTAAGTAAAAATATTTTTGCAGGTCAAAAATGGCGTGATTTAGTGAATGAGAGTAAAAAAATAAAAACTTTAAAACGGTTAAGGAATGGAGATCTCTACAACTAGAATTATGAAACAAAAGACGTCTACCCTATCTCTATCTGCTACAGCCAGCCAAATAAATACTGTATTTGTTTTTCATACAACAAATACAGTATTTATTTGGTTTGGCCGGAAAGTGTAGCAGTGAGCGGCACGAACGAACATAGCTAATATGAATCTGTAGAATAAGATAATTCTACTAAAATTTAGATGGCGCCAGTAATTTCTTTAATAAAAAAAATAGAGTTACACTTTTCGCCCGGCCAAGTAAATATTGTATTTGTTCAACAAAGAACAAATACAGAATTTGTTTGGTTGGGTGGAAGTGGGAGTGTATGTATGTCTTCTATCCTTTTTGGGTAGAACTTTTGTCCCTGTCTAATCTAACGGGAGAAATCTCCATTAAGTATAACATTTTCAAAAGATGACAAGTATGGAACAAATAAGATCGTATAAATAATATTTGATTAGGGGAAGGTGGAATGGAACGGGGTGACCCCTCTAAAAGCTATGCTTCTTAAAAAAGTGCTGTACCATCATGAACATTTCAACGCGCTCGTACTCCCCCACTCTATGTAGGAATACTAATGGAGATTTTTAATGTCATAACGGTTGAACTTCTACAAATATTGTGCACCCAAGCGTGTTTGTTGCAATTTTTAGTGGTTTATATTACAGTACCTTAAAGGTACTATAATATAAATATTACGAAAATAACTATTTTATTTTTTAAAAAGAAAGACTTTTAGTCTAAAAGTTTCAGCTAAATCTTTATGCAACAAGAATGTTTTTATTAGTTTTTTTTTTATATATTTTTAGTTTAAAAAAATAATACTGGGGTCGGAATGTCCCATATGTCGCTCAAAAGAAAATAAATAAAATTGATACTGATATTGTTTTTACATATAATAAATAGGATCCTAGGACATACAAAATAAAAACTGCCATTTGGCTAACATTTTTTTTTAAGTTTTTTTTTATGCCATGTTGATATTATACAGTAAGTCCCCGGATGGAGTTAGAAAGATGAATGTATTTTTTTTACTTTTGATATGACAAAAAGTCACTCATGTTAACTTGCCCTGCTTGTTTTCAAACTCCCAAAACACTAAGCACTTTTTTATAACTCTTATGGTTCATGAGATAATATTTTTTTTCTTCAAATTGCATATTAAAAGTTTATCATTATCCCATAAACCTTAAGAGTTTAATTATAAACCGTAAGAGGTATATTATAAAAAGTGCTTAGTGTTTTGGGAGTTTGAAAACAAACAGGGCAAAATGGACTTTTTTTGAGATATGAAAAATGAAAAAATAAAAAAAAATAAAGTCGCCATTTTGAAGAAAAAAACTATTATCTCATTAACCGTAAGAGTTATACAAAAAGTGCTTGGTGTTTTGGGAGTTTAAAAACAAGCAGGACAAGTTATCAAGACTGACTTTTTTTGAGATATCCAAAATAAAATAAAAATTCCTCATTGTAACTCCATCCAATTCCGCCCCGCGGATTGGGCGGAATGGGGCAAAGTTTATTTTTATGTACCTACCTAATAGCATAATAGTATATTAAAGTACTAGTTTCATAACATACGTTTTTAGCGCACGAGTACAAGTTTAGAAAACTAGCCGCTTGAGGTGAGTTTTATAAAGTACTAGTGCCCTAAAAACGTGTTATAAAACGAGTGCTTTATACAATTTTTTCTATTTTGCTCTAAAATGTTAAAAAACTTACATTTAAATTGATGACTGATTTAGGGATTTTTGTTTTGAATTGGCATTACAGTTTCCGCCATGTTTAAAATTCTAAGAACGAATATTATTTTGATATATTTTATAGTCATTTCTTCTCATTTCCACTGCAAGTAACCGAGGCACAATTTTAACACAGTAAAACATAACCTAAATACAAAATTTTGTAGAAAATTAAACTTTAAACCGACGTTCACAATTGCACGGCAAACGTCAAGAGATAGACTTTTGTCTGTTGCCAACCCAAAAGAAAAAAAAGTAGAGACCTCTTATGGGCCTATAAGAACATGCAAAATGCGTGTGATTATGAACTTATAAGAGACGGAAAATAGAAAAAAATATTAAAAAGTAAATTGTTCTATTTTAAATCAATCTGTTATTTATGCAAGACCTTAACTAATACATAGTGCATAAAACAAAAGATAAAACTTCGGAGAATGTCATCAAACCTCAAGTACCCCGTTCTACCACACCTTCCCCTAGTTGGTTTGCGTTTGTATTGTCGTGAATAGGCAATTTCTCTATCGTGCTTACCGCATGGCAAATATTTTCCGTGAAGATTACCGTACAGCTAAAAAGAGTATAAATATGCAAATGTGGTCGGTTATCGGGTGGCCATAGTGGCCGGTTGCCTACCCGCACGCACGCTAGACCCGATTTATTTTATGCAAATGTAACCCCTTATCGCTAGCATTTATTCAAATTTTAAAATAATGTTACTGCAACCGCGTGATGTATTGGGTAGCCATATTGGATTTTATGAGGCGATATGCCTAGAAATTACTGGGACATATTTTAACAGGGTGGACAATAAAATTCATTGGCGTTCTTTAACTTGCTTCATTTAAATACACGCAAAAAAGTAGTTTTCAGCGGAATAATAAAAGGGTGATTTAAAAAGAGATTTTTCATTGACATTAGCGAATTGTACAATTTAACAGTTTTTGATTAAGTCTTTATTAAGGCTACTTTAAAAAATGTTATTTAATTTAATAATTTTATTAAATTATAATATAACATAATTTATAAGGAAGATAATAATAGTAATTATATACCAAGGTAGAGAAGAAATTTTATATAGCCAAGCATATTAAATCCCGAGCTGCGTAGCAGCGAGGGATTTAAGAGTGTGAGGAGTGTTGGAGTGTTACGCCTATGTTAATGGTATAGGAAAACAGCGTTACAAGGGGGGGTCCAAAATGATCAAAATTTGCGTTACGTAATACTTGAACGTTCCCTAACTTACGATAAATATGCACAAATAAGGGTAAGTTTACATTTTTGTCATAGTTACTTGGGGTTAAAATATAGTATTTGTAAAGAAATTCGACATTACCTACTATAACTCGAGATAAAAATTAAAAATTTAATTTATCGGAAAACTGATGTGATAGATTTTTTTCTATATTTTTCTGATAATCAGTACTACTATAGCTACAAAAAACAGTAATTAGTTTTCAAAGGGGGAACCACTAAATAAAAAAAAACCGTCTGAATTAAAAACATTGAAATCACGGTTTTTTAAAAATTTCGAACCACTGTGCTGCACTGTATATGACCCGATTGAGTTGAAATTTGGGATATGAATTAATTGCTTAAAGCACTTTTTAAAATTATTAAGTTATGTTTAATGATTTAACGAAAATTAAAATTAAATATTTAACAAAAGTATTTTTGTTGGTAAGTTATTTTTAAATAAATATTTTTTTTGGGTTTTTTGACCTGTGTGCCATGGGAGCATCCCTGGTTATATGTTCTATTAATATTAATACATTATATGTATTAGCTTCTTAATTGACAAAACCACGATAATGACTAACGTATCTATACAAATTGGCGCCCAACACGTACATTGTGTTTTACCGTTCGGGGGCAGATATAACTGACATAACATTCTCTCTATTTCCTGTTACAATAATTTAAATATTTACCATTTATTTCATGTATTCCCATAATCGATTACTAACTGAAAAACGTAAAGCTTCCTTTCAAGCTACACTTTTCGTACGAAATGTTACAGGCGTGGCCTTGAGCCTTAAACCACTCCTACCAAACAAGCCATTGGCGTTCGGAAGGCGTTACTTTCCTCTTTAGGCTATTTATCAAAGAAATTGGCCAATAATAGATGAAAGTTTTCCGCTTGTCTGTACGGAATATTTATTTAATGAATAGATTGATTCTATTGACTCAACCTTGTTAATTAAAATCGGGTTTGAAATTGATTTTTTTTATACATTGCTGTAGGTACAATTGATTATCTGCTATAAAAGTTTTGGGCTTTTCCTTAAATGTATAGGTCCCTTTCTTCATAACTGACTGCTTTCTAGTTAATATGGTTTAAATTGGAATAATAATTTATTATTAATGAAGTACCTAAATTTTTATTTCCTACGACCTATTTAGTACTAAGTGATTATTTTCCACCACGGCCGGATTTAGGGGGGGGGGGGCATGGGGGCCATGCCCACCCCCAGCGAGATATACCTATTAGCATAGAAATACCAAAAATATCATCAAAATATTTTTGGTGAAAGTGAAATATTTTTCCTTATGGATGCCCTCCCCCTTAAAATGAAATAAATCCACCCCTGTTTTCCACCCGTTGCCATGACAGAGATTGGGAAGTGACAATCAGCTGATTTTACATATCTGTTGTCAGAGAATAAGTGAGCGTTTGGCAGTTTAGGTATTAAGTAGTAGGAAAAATAGGATACGCACCTCGACGCAAACCTATTTCACCTTGAGTTAGCGAACTCGGTACATTTTTTCATAAGGTTTTCAAATAGAACATTCAAGACCCTTTAATTAAGAGAGTTGCAGGTAGGGGAAGGGGTCCTAAGTTGACAAACATAGATAAGCTGTGATGGTTTGTATAAAATAGGTTTTTCTTTTATTTTTCTATTTTTAATTTAGAAGGTGTTAACTTAATATTTTATCTATTTTGAACATTTTGTTTTGTTCTTTATTTATTTCCTTCAAAATAAAATTAATTTAAAAAAAATGTAAAATTAGTCATCTTACCTTCAGGAAAAAGTTAACGAAGAATACGAAATCTAAAAAAAACCTTTATTAAAAAAAAACATTAAATAGAAAAATTGCTTAAAATAATGAAGGGTATTTTAGTTTTCACAAAAATCACAAATCCATATCTTTATTTTGGCTTCTTTTGAACTCATTTCATTGCAGTAAGCATGGGCCCATAATTTGCAGCTAAAGCATTAAAACCTTACCTCATTATCTTTACCAATATCCCCGCATATAAGATAGTCCTTTTGATTCGAAACGTCTACATCGATATTTTGTATGTATAGTATCGTCATCTTATCCGCTTTTGGTATTGGCCATCTTATCCGCCTATACTGATATTATTTAAATAATAATAATTATTGTTAAAAAATCTTAATTTGAAACTTAATTTTAAATTAAAGTGTTTAAAATATAATATTATTAACAGTGGGTATTAGGTTGGTTCAAAACAAAAAAGTTTTGCTGCTCATGGAAGATAAAGCTCATTTTGATAAGTAAACATCCCACAAAAAAAAATATATTGGAGTATAGGATTTACCACTCCCTCACAAAGGTTAAAGTTTTGGCATCTTTTCCACGGTGGGTTCGAAGTGAGTTTATCTAAAATGTTCGGCTACATTAAAAATCCCTATTTAGGGATTGAAGTAAAAAAAAAACAAAAAAAAATAATCTCTTGATCCAATTTTTTAACGGAAAAACTTGAAATTATGAAGGAAAAAAATAAGCGTTTTATTAAATGACTTGAGATGTTCATAATAAAGTCTCTAACTGCTTAAGTTCTGGTATAAAAATCAACATAATTCCGCTTTATTACAATCCCAAAGAAGGGCGTGAATCCCAAAAAAAAAAAACGTGTTTTTTACATACTCTTGATAATTTTGGCGTAACGTCAATATTTCCAAAAATTTCTTATTACAAAAATTAAAGAGTTTTAAATGATCTACAGTTTGTTTGGACTTTTCATTTCATTGCAGTAAGCATGGGCCCATAATTTGCAGCTAAAGCATTAAAACCTTACCTCATTATCTTTACCAATATCCCCGCATATAAGATAGTCCTTTTCATTCGAAACGTCTACATCAATATTTTGTATGTATAGTATCGTCATCTTATCCGCTTTTGGTATTGGCCATCTTATCCGCCTATACTGATATTATTTAAATAATAATAATTATTGTTAAAAAATCTTAATTTGAAACTTAATTTTAAATTAAAGTGTTTAAAATATAATATTATTATGAGTGGATATTAGGGTGGTTCAAAACAAAAAAGTTTTGCTGCTCATGGAATATAAAGCTCATTTTGATAAGTAAACATCCCACAAAAAAAATATATTGGAGTATAGGATTTACCACTCCCTCGCCAAGGTGAAAGTTTTGGCATCTTTTCCACGGTGGGTTCGAAGTGATTTTAACTAAAATGTTCGGCTACATTAAAAATCCCTATTTAGGGATTGAAGTAAAAAAAAACAAAAAAAAATAATCTCTTGATCCAATTTTTTTAACGGGGAAATAACCGGAAAAACTTGAAATTATGAAGGAAAAAATTAAGCGTTTTATTAAATGACTTGAGATGTTCATAATAAAGTCTCTAACTGCTTAAGTTCTGGTATACAAATCAACATAATTCCGCTTTATTACAATCCCAAAGAAGGGCGTGAATCCCAAAAAAAAAACGTGTTTTTTACATACTCTTGATAATTTTGGCGTAAAGTCAATATTTCCAAAAATTTCTTATTACAAAAATTAAAGAGTTTTAAATGATCTACAGTTTTTTTTTTTAATGTTTAAAATCGGAAAAAAAATCGGAAGAAAATATTCAGCAACATTAAGTTTCTAATATAAAGAGCTTAGCAGGGTAAGCAGGTAAAAAGTGCCCCAGCCCGATTTGAGCTGAGTATTTGTGCAAAAGGTAGTCCCCATAGAGGTCAGTTGATTCCCAGATTTTCAGCCCCCAACGACCCCCAGGAGGGTCAAATTTTTTTTTTTTACTTCGACACGAATTATTTTTTTCTCCTGTCCTGCTGATCCGATTGACTTCAAATTTGGAACACATAATAAGGACTATAAGGATAGTCTATAAAAAAAATATTGTCGATTTGCGACTATTCTAACCTATAAAAAAAAATCACTTGTATTTTTTAAAGGGCCGAAAAGGCCCATTTTTGGCCGAACACACCCGCCATTTTTTTTTATGTTATGTATTCGTATTCGATCTAAAACATATCAAAAATTTAATTTTTTTCATGTGGTAGAACAGTGTCAAAAAAAATAAAAACTGCGTCAGGTACGCATTTGTAGTAGTATAGAATTAAGAATATTATTTGGAATAATCGAATTTTCATTTAATATAAATAGGTTTAAGTCTCTTTTAACATCTGAAAATAATCATTAGTGTCACGTAATAAATGGATACTTACCTATATCGTTTATAATGTTCATTTCTTTTATGTTTTTTAAAGCATTTTTTATTAAAAACAATAAAAATGTACATATCATATATATATATATATATATATATATATATATATATATACAAGGTGTATTTGAAATAGCATCGGAAATTTTAACAGATGATTCTACATCATAAAATATGATAAAGAGTTCCTATAAACATATGTCTAAAAATGCGTCATAAGGGAGCTACGCCCCTTTGAAAGTGGCTAAAAAAATCGGTTTTTATTTAATAACTCAGGAACCCTTTGAGATATATCAACGAGGTTTTGCACGTCAACTAATCCTACCAAGGCCCGTTTTTATGTGTTATTTTCATGTACTTATTTCAACCAGGGGTGTGCGAAACGGGGGGGGGGGGAATTTTGGTTTTCGACATTTTAGTATTTAATTTTTCGTCCTCGAACCGTGAAATTTCACCTTCAAATGAACTTCTCGAAAACGGTTAATCCTACAGTATTACAACAAGAGTACCTTTTTTATGTATTTTGACCTGAGGAATCATATTTCAAAAATAGAATTGCAAAAAAGTTACACAGAAAAAAGTTTGGGACAAAAAACTGATAAGGCCCCCCCCTTTCGCACACTCCTGGTTTAAATAAGTACGTGAAAATGACATACAAAGATGGGCCTTATTAGGATTAATTCACGTTCAAAACCTCGTTAATATATCTCAAAGGGTTCCGGTTATTAAATAAAAACCGATTTTTTTAGCCAATTTCAAAGGGGCGTAGCTCCCTTATGACGCATTTTTAGACATATATATATATATATATATATATATATATGAACTTTTTGTCATATTTTATCATGTAGAATCACCTGTTAATATTTTCTGCGCTATTTTAAATACACCCTGTATATACTTTACACTTTAATTTTTATGATCCTCAATTGACTATGATTTTAATTTTGCTTGGTTTCTTAGAATAAACATTTTTTGTTATTTATTTTCAATATTTATTTTTGGACCTATTTATATTAAATAAAAATTCGATTATTCCAAATAATATTCTTAATTCTATAATACTATAAATGCGTACCTGACGCAGTTTTTATTTTTTTGACACTGTTCTACCACATGAAAAAAATTAAATTTTTGATATGTTTTAGATCGAATACGAATACATAACATAAAAAAAAATGGCGGGTGTGTTCGGCCAAAAATGGGCCTTTTCGGCCCTTCAAAAAATACAAGTGATTTTTTTTATGGGTTAGAATAGTCGCAAATCGACAATATTTTTTTTGTAGACTATCCCTATAGTCCTTATTATGTGTTCCAAATTTGAAGTCAATCGGATCAGCAGGACCGGAGAAAAAAATGATTCATGTCCAACTAAAAAAATTAATTCTGACCCCCCTGGGGGTCGTTGGGGGCTGAAAATCTGGGAATCAACTGACCTCTATGGGAGCTAACTTTTGCACAAATACTCAGCTCAAATCGGGCTGGGGCACTTTTTACCTGCTTACCCTGCTAAGCTCTTTCTTGAAGTAAATTTTATTTCATATAAATTAAATTAAAAAAGTTTGAAACAAACTTATTTTTACTTATTTATAATGGATAGAAAGAGAATAATCAAACAATTGCAATAAATTCGTTACTTATCTACTAAAAAAGAAAAACATAAAATAAAAGGGGTCAAGCGAATATTTGTATTTTTGGATTTTTTACTAATATTCGATCCACAAATGGAGATTTTTAAGATGGCGAGTATTTTAGTTAAAATCACTTCGAACCCACCGTAGACAAGATGCCAAAACTTGGACCTTCGTGAGCGAATGGTAAATGTACTCCAATATTTTTATTTTTTTTGTAGGATCTTTACTTATCAAAATGAGCTTTATCTTCTATGCGCATAAAAAAATTACAAACTTTTTGGTTTTGAACCACCCTAGTGGATATACAAATTTTAGGCCCATACTCACCCATAAAATTTTATTTATTAAAACAAACATGGGTTCTACGTCGAGCAACTTCGTTTTGAAAGAAATGACACTAGCGCTCTTATTTGGCTCTCCAGTCAGGTAGTTACCACAGACAGCAACTGTTGCTTCTTCTGTTCATGTTTACTTGTTATAGATGATTCGTCATCTTACCCAGTTCGTCATCTTAGGGCCCCTTACCCTATAAAAGTTTCAAATTTTATTTAAATTAGTGGAGACTGGGGATTTGAGTTAAATTAATTTAAATAAAAAGAAATGAAAAAATAACTAACAATAAAAAAATAATAATGCGTAAAGTTTCATAGTCCTTTATAGAGGATATTATATTTTTTTATTATCTTAAAATTTTCATTAAGGTGTAACTAGAAAATTCTGAAAATATAAGAGTGATCAAACTTTCTCTAAGGGTCTTAACTGTGCCCCTAAAATTCGTAAATAACCCATAAATCGTAAAGAATCGTTGAAAATTGTCTGTAATTTTTGTATTTATACACTTATAAGTAAAAAATTTAAAGGACCTAAAATCTTATTTTTTTTCTTTTGAGCATATAAAATTATGTGCCAAATTTTAAAATGATCAGAAGATTCTAACCCGTGCCGAAAATCCGCCAAAGTTGCCCCTAACACTAAAATTTACGAATGTCTACCATAAATGTGATTCAAACGGTAACAAACATTTTAAAAATGTATCAAACCGGAATGAATTTATTTTTATTTAATTCATTTTAATAACTATTTATAATATTAAAATTATTTAACTAAAACAAAATGAGCTAAGAGCCAAATATTTAGGTGCTCTTATTTGGAGCTTAGCTCATTTTATTTTGTTAAATCATTTTATTATTATAAATAAATATTAGAATGCAATTACAACTTTTTTAAAAACACAACTTTTTCCTTGACAAAAAAAAGTTCATGACTAAAAAAAAAGGTCCCACCCGTTCTCAAAACTTAAAAAAAAAGTTAATGGCTAAAAAAAAAGTTCCCGCTTTTCATGAAATATGCAAGTTTTATATTTTCGATCCACGAAATATGCAAGTATTTTGAAAATCCCAAAAAATATTTTTGAAAATCCCAACAAATATTCAACTTTTATATTTTTAATCCATGAAATATGCAAATTTATATATTAAAATTGTAATATCATGTTATTGTTAATCAAGTTTAGTGCCGCAGGCGAAAATTTTACAGTTTATAATTTTCAGAACAAAAAATTCCTAAGAATTCGAAAAGAAAATAATTTTATAATAATAATTTTTATAAAACTTTAAATAAGTAGGTAAAACCTCTTAAAACTTATTATGCTAAGCGCCGCAGGCAAACATTTTTTGAAATCTTGGGTTTCTGCATTTCTCAAACACCTCACAAGTTGACATGTAAATCATTAAAAAAAACTATTAATTAAAATTTAAATATCACATTATTGCTAGTCAAGTTTAGCGCTGCAGGCGAAAATTTTAAGAGTTTTTCTGGATGAACAAATTGTTTTATAAATCTTGAAATGGGTAGTCGAAACTTCTTAAAATACAACTTATCATGTTTAACGCCGCAGGCAAAAATCTTTAGAAATATTGAAACTTCACATTTTACAGTTTAATGGATCATATTATCAATCAACAAAATAATAATAGGTGCTGTTTTCCTAAACGATAACACGAGATACCATCTCAAAATTTAGTTAACTCATTACAGCATGATTCCAGCAAAAAAGGCATGACAATCAATTAACTGACAATAATTACAGTATACAGTCAACGCGAGAGAGAACTCTTATCTATAGTTATACATATAGTTATATAGACGAGAACTTACATACACACCTTAGTATTAACGTACAAAGCAATACATAAAAAGACCAGAGTGTATAGGTAGCCGGTAATACGTTAATAACTTGAAAGATTGTATCACTGATCTATAAGGCTGTTTTCCGTCTCCTTTTATGAGGTTTAATTGGATAATTCTGTCCTTGTTTCGTGTGCAAGCAAAGCAGTGGGCTGGCGCGCCACAGGGTTATGCCTACCTCTCGGTTAAACAGTTACCACCAACCAGAATTGAGGTAGCTAAGGTTACCTGCCAGGTAGCGCGTAGTCTTTCAGTTTCGTGCTTGCGCTTGAACATCTCAGTCTTTGAATTTTTTGACTCTTCATCCGCATAAAATACATAAAAAAGTTTCCTTATTTTTCATTTATAAATCGATTAGATGTTTCACGCGTTAAAAATATAGTGACTAACTCGTAAGGATCTGGTTTTTAAACCTATATTATGGATAACATATCCTAGATAGACAATTTCGTGTAACATAATTTTCCAATGAACAGTGGTTTAGACGTTTGGTGTTAAAAATGTTAATTTCGAACGGAAATGCGTTAGGGAGCGGAAACGATTTTACGAGTATACCAGCACTTTCCGGGTGCTGTCCCGTACCTGTAACTCCTTCAGCACGTGCTGCCATTGTCAACTGGAAAATGGATTCCGTCGGCTTGCCGCATGGTGCAAATTCGTCCCCTAATGTTATGTCTACAATGCCTTTGTCCCCTACAGGTAGGTACCTATTTACATTAATAATATTACAATAAAAGGAGGAGGAATCTGGAGGATAATTACCCTATTGTAATAAAATATAATAATATTTATTTACTAATAATTTTTAACTATTATGGGAAGAAACAGATTACTAGCATTGCTGAAAAATTAAATTTTTTTCGTATCTATATCTATTTTCTGACAGATTTATATTAAATATTTTGTAATAAATATCTAGGAGAAGAAAGCTATTTGTTTTGCAGGATTTACAGTCTGTAAATTACAGCTTTCATCCATGGACGGTAGCTGTGAATCCTGGAGGGTATTTAACCTATTGTGAATTAAAATGTTTATTTGTATATTTACGTTATACATAACAATAATTATCAGTAGCCGGCGTATTTCCAGTTGTAGTCCAGTCTTCAGGTCAATAAAAGAGGCTTTACCTGGAAATAATTCAGGGAGTTTTGATTTTTGGTTTATTAGGTAGGGTTTAAGGCCGCAAATAAAAAAACAATTTTGCGACATTAAACTCGATGTCGCAAAATTATTTATTTGCGGCCTTAAATCCTACCCAATAAACCAAAAATCTAAACTCCCTGAATTATTTCCAGGCAAAGCCTCTTTTATTAACTTGAAGACTGGACTATACCTGGAAATACGCCGCGACTGATAATTATAATTATTAGTTAAATTAAACCTATAGTACCTAGTTATCGCGTAGCACAATTTTTGCTAGGTACTTAGAAAAACAATTATAAAATAAACAACTGTTTTCTTAATTTTTATCTTTATTTTCAGCATCTTTAAAAGATGATTATTATTATTACTTTTGAATCCAAAGTTTTGATTATATATTGTCACCAAATGTTTTGTCTACAACTCCTGTGTTGTGCAGGCAGGTATTTACATTTAGAAATTAATATTGATGTATTATCCTGATAAAAAAATTATGTACCTACCTATTATCCTAATAAAAAAATTGTATTTTTGATAAAAAAATCAAGTTTGGGTTCAACTGTCATCAGTTTTAATATCAATCAACCCATCAACTTATTTTTATTTACGCAATAGTATGAAAATTTTAATTTTTTTATAGATGTATTATACAAAAAGTGATGCTTTTAGATACAATCAAATAAAAAACCTAAATAATTTAATATTTGTTAAGTAATTTTCATCGGCATGTTAATTCTTTAAAACCATTTACTTTTTGATATTTTGAAAACCTATTCTTTTTCATGCAACCGATATTTAAATATGATTTATTTAAAAAAGAGATTGATTAAAGTAGAACATAGTAAATTGTAAATTAAAAATGATTTATATTAGTAAATTAGTAATTTTAAGCTATCATTAGTTGTACAATTTAAAGATTTTAAATATATTTGATTTTTATACCTAATTGGTTTATATATTTAATCTTTATAACTAAATGGTCTTAGAATTATACTTACCTATTTTTTACAGCTAAAACTGTATCATTAAAGTATTTCAAAATAACTAATTTGGAATGATTGTTGTTGATTTGGATTCCAAATTTTGGAACAATATCGTTCTAGATGCTATTTAGTTAATAGCCGCAACACAAGGTAGATTCAGGCATAATTATCACTAACTTCACTAAACTGAATTAAGAAATTAAGAAAATTAAGAAACATAACCTCAAATTCTATAATAAATTTTCCGTGGTATGCAACAATTAAGATAAAAGATAAAATATAGCATAAAATAATGATAAAATCTTAAAATATAGAAAAAGAAGAATTTCTAAAATACACTAACTTTAGTGCAAAACTTTATAAACAATCGTTATCCAAGTTCAAAATAAAAATGAAGATGGTGACACCTCTGTATTTTAAAATTCGTACATTTTCAGTTTAAGGAAAAACGCAGTAGTTACATAAGAAAATAAAAGGTACTTTTGGAGATAAGTTGGTTTTAAAACACGATTTTTAGACTCAACAACTGGAAATATAGTAATAATCGTCCTACGCAATAGATATTTGTTTTTTTTTTAAACTTATTCAGTCGTATTTACACATGTTTTTTATCTATTTGACAGCTACCTTATTGTTGCATACCACGGAAAATTTATTATAGAATTTGAGGTTATGTTTCTTAATTTTCTTACTTTCTTAATTCAGTTTAGTGTAGTTAGTGATAATTATGGTTGAATCGACCTATAATCTCTCCAGATTCTGGTAAGCTGCTGACTGCCAGCAAGAAGCTAAAATGCCTAAGCATAATTTGTGCACTTTACTATTTTTGCAAAAAAATAGTAAAGTGCACAAATTAAAAAATTAAAATGTTATTTTAGAAAAACCCTTATCCTAGCTACTCGTGAGGTTGTGGAGTTACCCTGCTCTTCTATCTCGTGCCAGGTTTTCTCGCTTAAAGCGAGTCGCTTTCCAGTTTGCCAAATTTACCACGATTGAAAAACAATTTACTTTTTACTGATTTTAGAGCTGGTGTAACACTCAATCATTGTTTTATTATAATAAATACAAAAAAAAAATCACTTTTACTTTAAGATTTAATTCCCAACATATCCTCGACCAAATAAAAAAAAAATCAACACCTCTAAACTCGAAAATGACACAAAATACTTATTTGGTTCAAATTCACAACTTAAATAAAACATTATTAATTGCAAAACACATTATAACGTAAACAAATGCACGAGGGTTGAGAAAATGTTTATAAACTTCATTTATAAATAATTTATTAAAAAAATGTAGTGGCCATGGAACTATTTACGGCTAATTTTGTTCATAACAGCTTCAGTAGCCGAGCCTGCGTGATATGTATTCGATTTTCTACCGATAATAGGTAGGACACAATGTCGTGACTGATGGGTTACGACTGTTATGAAAATCACAAGCTGAATTTTGATAAAATAAAGGATTTTGTTTGTAAAAATGTAGTAATCGGAGGTCATTCACGGTACTTAAGTACAGTTGTAATAAAAGGTGATGTGAGCACTACAAGTTTATAAATGGGTTAAAAACGCTAATGTTTTTAATATAGGTCCATGTTAATATTTGTTTTTTTTTTAATGACCATATTTCTGAATAACCCTGTATGTATTTTTCTTGTAGCTTGTAGTTTTCATCCAGTTATATTGAATGTTAGGTATTTATTGGATGCATTCTTGTATTCTGAAAATATTTCTTGATAGAATGTCTTAACTGACTTTTTGAATTTGAATTCTTAAAAAAAAAATTGCTGAAACTTCTTTAAATTTATTTATTAGGGCGTAAGATTAAGGAAGTTTATACATGCTTGTATTAGCCGACGCTTTAAGTATAGGTAAATATAACAAATTTGTTTTGGTAAAAGTTTTTCTATTATTTATGCACATAAAAAGTCCAAACCAATTATACAAAAATATTAACTATAAAACTACAATTCAACAATAAAAAAACATAACATAAAATAATATGTTTATATCATACGAAGTTAAAAATAATACGTTAATCCAAATGAATAATATTTAATGTTATTAAAATTATAATAACTTTATATATCGGCTACAGCTCTGGTAGAAAAGAGCGCTGGTTCTTATAGCGCTGTTGAAAACAGCGTGTCTTTAAAGAGCGCTTGTACAAAATAGCGAGTTGGTTTACCTTAACGTTGTTTTTTTTTTTTGTTTTTAGCTGGTTTGGTGTGTTTTTTTTTTAATGGGGAGCGTTGATTTATGATAACGTTGGTTTTGCGTCTATTTTTTTTTAGTTTTTCGGACATTCTCCGGATTTTCCGGAGAATGTCGACATTCCCCAGATTTCGGTCTTTCACAGTAACATCTATACCCATTATGTATTAGTGGGTATTTGTAATGTTTTTGTGAAAATGACTGGTTATTCATTTTTGCATTAACAAAAATCAAATTTCAATATACTGACGCGGTTTTGTTGACTGTCATAATTTTTAAAAATCCTTGGTAACAAAGACAGTTAGACAGTTTAGGCTTAATTTTTACTGAAATCTCTAACTGTTCATTTAAATATTACAAATAATTTATTCTTCTGCTGGAAAATGGCCCTGGCAGAAATAATAATCAGATCTGATTATAATTATAATAATAATTTCTGGTTATAATAGCGCTTTTATATGTGTTGATACGGTTGTCACGCGCTGTTTTTTCACAATCAATCTTGATAAGCGCTATTTTGTTACTAGCTATTTTGTAAAAGCGCTATTTAGAACGCACTATTTTGAAACTCGCTATTTAAACCAGCTTTTCTACCAGAGCCGACGAGATTAAACTTTCAATAAATATATGATTTTTGAGCCTGAATTTATATCTTTATTCTTTGCCACTCGAAAAATCACCAATTTGAAGACACCAAATCCATTTTGTAAATACTGCAAATGTAATTAAGTTTTAAGCTAAGAAACAAAAAATGTAAAAAGAAATCAAAAACTATGAAAATTATCAATAATTGTTTTATCATTAATAACATTTTTAATTATAACGATTATCAAATTCTTCGCAGATCTGGATCCGGTTCTGACTACTATTTCTCATAATAAAAACATATAAAGCGTATCATAGCTACAGGGAATTAAATTCAAATCACATAAAGTAAATTAAAAATGCAAATGTATGTTGTTAGCTTTTCTTTTTTGTAGATATATGTTCGGTTTTTTCAGTATTTATGACTTGCGCAAAGTGTACTATAATTAATATTTATATGGTGTTTATACAAATGCTGTACATTTCATTAGGTTTACAAACCTGTAAATCTTGATAATTGATATCAATTATCTATATTGCGGACAATAAAAACAGCAACAATTAAAATGCCAGGAGAAATTATTAAATATCATGACAAATTGTTTGGCCATATATGACAAGAGCACTCTTCGATGAAAATACGCTAGTACTTAGTTAATATTTATAAGGGTCTTTATAAATACATTGTGTAATATACAAGGTGATCAGCGATCAGAAATAATGAAGGCAAGGTTTAATTTAATTTTTAGCATTTAAAGGTTAAGATGCCTGTAAACCATAACATATATAGAATAATTTTTGTTCCTGTCCATTTTTAGAAAAATATACCTCAATTTTTAAGTTTGTTAGTCATCTAAACAATTTAAAAACTAAATGGGACCTAGAGCTGTGCTTTGCGGGACTCCTGTATTAAGTATTATAGAGTTACTTAGTACTATACTAAATTTTACAATTTTAATTTCTTCTGGCATTTAGCTGGGTCAGGGGTATATGACAGTGGTACACTTGACTAAATTAATTGTTGGATAAGACTAATATCTTATGAAAAATACAGTTAAGACAAGTTAGTTAGGTATTAGGTATTGTTTTAGGCCCCTGATTTTTTTCATAATAATGTTCACTTAATATTAACTTAAATTATATGCACTAACTAGTTTATCTGACATCTTACTTTTTAGTCCCTCATGCTACTAAAAAAACAGGTGTACCGAGAACAATTTTCCGATCGTTTTAGAAGTTAATACATGTAAAGATGTAATCGGTCGCAAAAATTCAAATTAACACACAGGACATATGTTTTTTGAGGCAGTTTTGCCGCAAACATGGTATTTCAACAGATTTCATTAATGCACAATATTGCAGATGGTCTTTAATGTTAATCAATGGAAATTTATTACAATCTTTAAAAAGCGATTTATTATAAGTGTAATTTTGCTTGAAAAGGGCCTTGTTTGCCGTTATGGGGCATAAAGAATAATTCAGAAATAGGATATCGTAAAGGAAGTGCGTCAGTTCTAAGACACCCTATATGAGGTAGCAGGATTCTTCTTTCCTGGGGTTTGCAGTCTGTCCCATTTCATGTCGATGCTAATTCAGTATGCAGCTTCCAGTTATTTTTTCTGTTATTTTTCTGTTAACTTTCGGACATGCCTAGAAGTAAGCTGATATTATTCTTAGTTCCCCT
Organism: Brachypterus glaber; assembly: GCA_958510825.1. NCBI lineage: Eukaryota > Metazoa > Arthropoda > Insecta > Coleoptera > Kateretidae > Brachypterus > Brachypterus glaber. The sequence continues at coordinate 14,351,077 of OY294050.1, forward strand.
GAAAAGAGTTTAGCTTGCCTTATTTTGGGTGTATCTAAAGTATAGTTAATGGCTATTCCGCAAAAATTTTCTGACCTTATGTCTTGCTGTGGAGAATGATATGCCACAACAAGATTCTGGTCCTGTAAGCAAGCTTCTGTTACCTTCCTTGCAAGGGCGTCTAATTTACCATGAACATATATTTCTTAATGTCCTAGCACCCATATTAAATTTACTTTAATATATTCTGTCAGTTGTGGTATTCATATACGAATTCCGAGTTAAAGGCACTTGCATCTAATGCCTTTAACGCTGCCTGGCTGTCCGAAATGATATTTAATGTCCTCTCAGTGTAGGAAGCCGATACCATCTCCTATGCACTGACAACTTGTATAGATTTCTTGGAAAACTATTGCCTTGGTTCCCAGGTTTAGGCTAATTTCCTTCCCAGTTCCTGTATTTCTGCTCCTGCCCCTTCCTACAGTTCGGATTCACCAGTAGTTTAGGGTGAAGTTGATTTTTCCATTCTTCCTTGCTAGGTATCTTAACCTTTGCTGGTTTTCTAAATTATAGGTACTCCCGATAGAAGGCTTCCACACATACTCTAATTTTTAAAACTGAATTCGTCTTTGTTTGGATTACCTTTCAAGAGGTTCCTGTATTTCTGCTCCTGCTCCTTCCTACAGTTCGGATTCACCAGTAGTTTAGGGTGGAGTTCTTCTTCTTCTTCCTTTATTTTGGCCTTTATGGTGGAGTTGATTTTTCCATTCTTCCTTGCTAGGTATCTTAACCTTTGCGGGTTATCTAAATTATAGGTACTCCCAATAGAAAGCTTCCACACATACTCTAATATTTAAAACTGAATTCGTCTTTGTTTGGGTTACCTTTCAAGAGGTTGTAATTAGTATGAAGTTAACCCGTTTTTTTTTTCATAAAATCTTAGATAAAGTAAGTATTAATGCTTTTCTAACATTCTTTACCACAAACATTAGATAATATTTTTAGACACTGAGAAACAAGGAAATGGAGCCAATTTAATATAGTAATAATAATAATTTATTTGTCCTCTGAGATACAACAATCTATAGACACGTCAAAATACGAAATATAAAAAAAATACAATTAATAAATTATTAAATTGCATATAAGAGTACAAATTACAATTAAAAAATATATAAATATAAAATGTTAAAATTCAGTCGAAATATTAATATTGCTATTCAGGTACTCATTACAAGAATAAAAAGGATTATTTGTAAAATAATCCTTTAAAATATGTTTAAACTTATTAAAATTACTAACTGCTTTTAAACTGGCAGGCAAGTGACTGTACACTTGCTGTGCCATGTACTGCGTACCCCTTTCAAAAGATGATGTTCGATGCCAAGGAATAGACAATTCATTCCCATGTCGAGTTTGAATACCTTGATTAAGTTCAGCATTTTTAGTAAAAAAAGAAGTATTCTGCTTTACGAATAGGCAAAGTTTGTATAAGTACAAGGAGTAGACTGTCATTATTCCGCACCTTTTGAAAAGCGGAGCACAATGTTCGTCATATCTCTTATTACACATGGTTCTTACGACTTTTTTTTGTAAGACAAACAGACGTTCAATATCTGAAGATCCACCCCAAAATGGCAAGGAATAATACAGTCTACTCTGAACATAAGCATAATAAAAGAGTAAAAGAGACTCAAAACTTACAATGTCTCTAAGATGGTAGAGAGCGAAATTCGAACTAGAAATTTTTTTAAACACAGTATCAATGTGCATGCAAAGTATTTCTCTCTCTCAATCTCTTTCTCTTTCTCACTCCATTTCTCTCTCTCTCTCTTTCACACTCTATATATGTTAATACTGTATCATCAACGTAATAAATTAAAAAAAATATGTAAATACACATCAATTTTCAAGTTATGAATCCATTTAAATATATTACAAATTAAACAGGACCTAGAAGCGTGTCCTGTGGGACTCCTGTTTTAATTAATGTAAAGCCACTTTTTTTCTATTTTTATTTTTTATTTCTAATAGCTTTAAATAGCAAACAAAAAATAAAATCGGGAAATATACGTATCTTTTTAAAATTATTAAAAATTAAGGTTTAAGTTTTAGGTTAGAATTTCACAGTTAGCTATAAAGTAATAACCTAAAAACAAGGCTATGTTATGGCGTAATTACACATTTATTGTTCACCATCAAGTAATTACAATCTTTAAAAAGAGATATATTATATAGTTGTTTATTCAGATTAAAAAACGGGTTTTTTGATTTCGGCTAATATTCCGATTAATATTCCGTGCACGGGACGTTCTCGAAGAATGAAAATTGTTTCTTAATTACTGCAAAAAACTTGCTGTTAACAATATATTGAGCAAATATTTATTTTATAAATGGATTGCGTCATGTAATACTTCGCCAAACTACAAAAATTAAGACTTTTTCGTAATTTTTGTCGACAATTACCTTGGATTAAAATACACCAATAAAATGACACGACGTTTACATCTAAAAGCTAAAAAGAAAAGTGCGGGGTTACCTAAAATAGTTTTTGCCTTTGTAACATAGCAGCTTGTAAATCACGACAATCAAATAGTATTGTTTATTAAGTGACAAGCTGCTATGTCACAAAGGAGTTTTGGATTTCACCTCCTTATACACTCAGAGAAAAATCGTTGTAAAATCAAACAAAAGTCATATGATTTAAAAGAAAACTAATATGTTTTTGCTCCGACAGTGTGTTTTGTTAATTCAAAAAGATATTTTTTAATTTTATAAGCCATTGTAAAAATAAAAATATTCATTGTAATTTGAAAAATGTTTCCTCTTAAATAATTTAAACTTGTAAATGATTTGAATACAAAAACTGGTTATTTTAAAAAGAATTCTTTTAATATATTGATACTTTTCAACAATATAAAGGGAAATATATAATTTTATTAAGGAAAAATTAAAATAAGAAAGTAAGGGACAATACATTTATTTTAAAGTAAAAAACGGTTTGGTGTAAAAATTATTTTTTTAAATTAATATTGTTCATAACTAAAACGTAAAGTTGTTACTTTTTATATTTTAAAAGGCAATTTTTTTAAATTAAAATAATTTCTTATTGATTTTACAAGATGGGATTTTTCTGAGTGTAGGCTATATTAAAGTCTGCAGTCTCGATAAAATTCAGCTGCAAGTCTGACGTCAACAGTTAACCAAGATGAAATGCCTATAACTATAATTTATTTAACAGTGGATGTCACACTTGCATATAGCCTAATTTTAATTAAAGTGTGAGATACTGTTTTAAAGAAAAAACTCCTATTATTTTCACTTTGCTATGGGCTCACAGCTGTACAGATCTCCATTATCTTTATTCTTGAACATTTTTGATCTCTTAGTGTACTAGTATTGAAAAGCGGGTCTTTATTTTTTAATGGATTTATGTGTTTTTATATACATAAATCCATTAAAAAATTAAGACCCGCGTTTCAATACTAGTAATGGAATAATGTTAAAACATTATTCCATTATTCCAACTGCACAGTAAAAGATGGCATGGTGTTAAAAAACATTTCACAAGTGGTTAAAATACCGAGTGTTAATTTTTACACTTGTGTGAATGATATTTAATTGTAATTCTCACCCATAGCTTAGGTACCATAAAATAATAGTTAAAATGATTTCCTGGGTGTAAATTTTGCACTCTGTGTTCAAACCAAACCTGCCCCTAGTTTTCTCCCTACACTTTCTCGCATTGCAGCGGGTTTAATATCAGTTGCACAAGGCAAGTTGCTTTGGAGTGTTTGGCGCAGTTTGGCGAAGCACAAGCTTCGCGGGAAAAAGGTATACACATTAAAGCAGATATCACGAGAAATTCGGACATAGTGGAGGTCTTTGCCGAAGGAATATGCAAAAAATCTCGTTCAAAGTATGCCTCGACGATGCCAGGCGATCATTGACGTAAATGGAGACTGAACAAGTTATTTGCATTGATCTATGATTCATTAACTGTGATTAAATGTAAAAAAAATAGCATAAATATATTCTTAAATAAACAATGCGAGACACGCTCTCACTTGACCGACAGTATATATTACTCACAGTAAATGGTATATTGAATTTCCCAAATATTTAAAAAAAAATAATTTTCAAAAAAAATAACAAAAAAAAAGACAAAAAATAAAAAAAAATGAAAATTGATCCTTATAATAAAAGTATTTTTTTCTGAAAAAATTACGTTAATCGGAATTTTCTTTCAGCTTTTTTTTTCTTTAAGTTTAACCCTCATAACTTTTTTGTTTTTGGGGGAATTACTTTGAAAAACAATAGGGATCTTCCCCTGAAAATTTCAAGTCGATAGGATTATTCGTTCTTGAGTTATCGTGTATACAAAAATCGTGACATCAGACAGACGGACGAAAGGACACACGGACATTTCAAAAAAAAAAAGCTTCTTATTTTTTTCATGAAACAAATTTATATCCAAGAATTTTTTGTCTAGGACGATTTTTGTGTGTTTTTTTTTTTAATTTGAAACTACCGTATAATATTATTCTAGCGCTGGCGCTGTGAATAATATAATTATAATTGGACTAGTAGTGAATGAACAATAAGCATTTAATAACAGTGAGTATATTTCTGGAGACGAAACTGTACACTTGCTATACCTTTTAATTGTGATTAAAATTACATTTGTCACAAATATATTTTTTTCTCGGTGTACAAATTCTCTAAAACTATCCGTAAATAAAAAGAGTTTAAAATGATTTTCACCCATTATGTGCTAAGGAAATATTTAAAATCAATCAATAGTGATTAATGAAATACCTCATTTTCCATTTTAACTTTTGAATAGGGTTCGTTCGCTTTTATTTTGTTAAAATTACTAACAAAGGTTTGGACTAAATGGCTGTTCTTTTTTGCGAGTTTAAACAGTAGGTATATAATATAATCCAAGAAAATTATTAAAAAATATTTCTAGAAGTAGAAAAATAAATACACATATATGTATCTGGGTATATCTCTGCCAATTTGGGGACTAAATGGTATCAAGTACTAGACTTGTAGTTCTCGAGCACATAGCATATCTTCATCACATATATTTTGTTTTGTTCTAGTTGCTTCGTCACCATCTATCACATCACCAACAGTAGCAACATCGGTAGCTTCATCAGCAGTTCCTCCTTCACTGCCCCCAGCAGCTCTCAGAGAGTTATATGGAAGCGCCAATCCACCACCAGGCCATCCTTTAGCTTCACTGGTCTCGCAACAGAGGTTTCTTGAACTGTCCAGGTTCGGATTAAGGCATTATGATTTGGCTCAACACATGCTCACGCAACAGGGTGCTGTAACCAAGTTACTAGGTATGCGTTACTTTTTTTATTTTTGTTAGTTTATATTTAATGCTGGGTCAGTAGTCCTCAAAACCTAGACCTGTTCTTTTAGAAATTTGAAAAAAGAAATAGAAATATTTCCATATGAAATATAATTTTACCATTACTCCTAACGCTAATCTTGAATACAAATTAGGTTTTCGTCACTTGCCAACGCAAACCAAGATAGTAGGAGGTCTACACATTATAAAACCATTAAAAGTAGAATCTGAGGTGCTCGGTTTCTGAAAATAATGGACTTTTTCCTTAGAAATTACCATGGCGGACTTAATAAAAGTTTATTTTGTACTGTTTTAGAATATTAAATTTTGGTCAGAGATTTAAAATTCTTTTACATATTTATTTATTTATTTATTTAATGGTTTAGAGTCATTCTGTGACCTTATTTTAAAGTGTTTTATAACATATTAGACTGTATATTTACAAATAATTTTGGTCTATAAATAGTCTATCAATTCTTAATTAAGAAAAAATAGCTGCAGATGTATTTGTATTTTTTCCGAAATGGAAATCAATAGACCGTTTCTGTGAATGGATTTAAATCCTCTTATCGAAATTTATATAGAATAAGCTAAAACAGTATAGAAATGAAGAACTATTAAGTCGACTGTGGTTATTTCTGATGAAAAAAGTCCATTATCTTCCGAAACCGAGCACCCAGGATTTAACTGTCAATGATTTTATAATGTGTAGACTTCCTACTAATAGGACTAACTGTTGGTTTGCCTTGGCAAGTCACCAAAACTTAATTTGTATTCAAGATTAGAGTGTCCTTTACCCATATATGATGCCTTTCTAAAGCCTAAAAATATCTCAGAAATAATTTTAAGCCTCCCTTTTTTAAATTGATTTTTTTACAACATGCAGTATTAATATTGGGTATCCCTATGTTAGTCCCTCATCCATCCTAGAAGGTTTCTTCATTTATGGATTATTCTGTTTATTTAACTTAATAGACTTTGTGAAGGGGCCGCCACGTCTATAAAATTAAATAATCAAAATTCTTTAAAAAGAGCGCAGAATAAAATTCCATCATCATATTCATCATCATCATCATCATCATCATCATCATCGTAATCATCGTCATCAAAAGTTTTTAATTTCATCACTATATCAGAGCAACTTTATATGACTTGTCAAAAGCTTTTGATTCCATCTCTAATAAATTAAAAATTTTATAAAAAGGTTTTTAACTAAAAGCGCAAAATTATAAAATCTCATTTTCCAGACGTCAGACGTTATACAGGTTTACCTTAGTAAGTAGATATAGTCCAGTCAAATAATAAATGTAAATTGCAATAAATGTGCAAGGGCTAATATTTTAAAGGGTAGTAGTGGATGGTAACAGAACACTCCTGATAGTTTTTCACCGGGTGATTTGCGTAAGGGGTGTCCGCTATCTGGAATTTTAGGGGTGAGTTGCTTAATAAAGCATATGACCAATTTTGTTAAGGAGGAAATTTTCAACTATTTTTGTTTGAATCATTTTTTTAATATATTAATATCAATCGAGGTAATTTAAAAATAGCCATGTTGGAGGTGAAATTGGTTTTTTCCATTTTTCAGCGAAGTTATTCATCGGACGATAAAAGTGGTTATAAGCAAACTTGTAGCTCTTGAAATTCTCTATACGTTTTATGTATTATAAATTTTCATAGTTACTTTGGTACGGTTATAGAGGGCTCAACTCGACTTTCAGCGCCCACTGTAACCGTAACAAAATACTTATGAAAATGCATAATATATAAGACTTATAGAACATTTCAAGAGCTACAACTATGCTCATATCCACTTTTCTTTTCTGATGAATAGTTTGGCTGAAAAATCGAAAGAACCAATTTCACCCCCAACATGTCCATTTTTGAATATTTATAACTCGATTGTTATTAATATAATAAAAAAATGATTAAAACAAAAATTGTTGGAAATTTTCTCCTTAACAAAATTGGTCATAGGCTTTTTTTATCGTAAGATGCATATTAAGCAACTCACCCCTAAAATTCAGTATAGTGGACACCCCTTACGCAAATCACTCTGTGAAAAACTAACAGGAGTGTCCTGTTACTATCCACAACTACCCTTTAAAATATCAGCCCATGTACATTTTTTGCAATTTAAAATAGGAATTTCTCGTTATTTGACTGGACTAATATTAAACATTCAGAGGCGCTTTGTGCATCCCGCAAAAAATCAGAAAGCTAAATAAATAGCTATAAATGTACACCTAAAGCGAATAATCTCCATAATTATTGTAGCGTTCGCATACGAAAAATAAAAATTACTGATATTAAAGTGCGCGTTCCGGTGTGCCTACAAACAAACGGCGGAAGGTCCAAAACGGATTAATCGGATCTTAATAGCATATTATTATTTGCAATATTTCATATTTTCATCAATTCTACGATCTACTTGTATATTAAAAGGTTCAACGAGCACCGTTTACTTTTTTATTTACGATTCTTTAAACTGGTCCAATATTTAAAATTATAATGCAGGAATTCATAAATTTATACTATTCAAATTTAAATAATTGATACGGTTTCATCGCTACTGCTCTTTCAACTGTATGAAACTCAATCCCAGTGTATTACGACTTTGAAACTTAAAACAAACTGTGGTGTTGGGTCAAATTTAAAATAATTAAGGCATTCTAATTCAGGAATTAATGACAAAGCCTTACAGTCGCGGACTGTTTTTTTGGGGCTCGATCGGCAAAATAAGAAAAGGACCAGTACAAGTTAGTGTTGGGGTTAGGTCGGCTTTTGCTTTCCGCCACTGAAGGCTTATCTTTGCACTGTATGTATTTAGTAGTAAAATTTTATGGACTACTCAAATAAGCAAGGCCTTCTTTATTAGTTCTAAAACAAAATAATGTTAAATATTTACGATATGCTGATTATTTCAGATTTTTATTCACAATCATTTAGAAATAAGCTAATTACATACATACGTAAAAGTTGGAAAATACATTATTGTTAACTTCCATTCTTGAAACGCCACATTTCCATCCCTTGGTCGGGAACTGTCTTGTGACTAACTTTACTTCACTTTACTTCAGATATGTCAAAAACTTAAATGTATTAAAATTTAAAAAAAAATAGTTTTAAGTACTTATTTTTTTTTTAAATAACATTAGATAAACATTTAAATTGGAATATTTTCGTATTTCTAAAATATATTAAATTTTCAACCAATAGAGGTCTGTACAACTAGAATTATGAAACAGAAGACGTCTACCCTATCTCTATCTCATTTGTGCACGGCACACCACTACCAACTTAAATAAATTAAAAAAATATTGCATTTTTTTCAATTTTTATCAACAATTACCGTTGATTTTTGTAAATAAACCTAAAGAAATGAATATTTTTTGCTAAGAAATAAAACTGACGATTTAATAGTAAAATAAAGAATGAAATATAAATCCTATTAATTGTTCTTAGGTTGGTTGCTTAATCTGTTTATTTATTTACAAAACATAATCTCAAATATGAAAAGGTAAATATGATTTTATTTAACGTTTATCATATTTATTATTAACTATATATTATTATTATATATTTTAATATCGTTACCAGTTTCTACATTTCAAGAAATTAATTTTATGACGAGCGTTATTTCTGACAGTGGCTAACGAAAATGGCGTTACTGACAGTGCAGCCAACATAAAAGCTAGTAGATTTTTTTTTCTTTATGTTGGTGATATTACTTCTATCCTTTTTGGGTAGAACTTTTGTCCCTGTCTAATCTAAATGGAGAAATCTCCATTTAACTGTCATTTCTGAAAGATCACTGATAAGTGCTGCCACCGCCGGTAATTTAACGAAGTAAATACATAACGTTATTTTTATGCTTTTTAGAAAAATATTAATTTTTACTTTTCAACTGTTGTCATAGGCAATATTTGGACTCTGTTAAAAAAAAGGTAAAGGTAAAAATTGTGAATAAAACAGTATACAAACCTCGGCGGAAAATCTTATTTTTCCTTCGGGAAATAGCTGACCGCGGGGCTAACCCACCTTGGTCAGCTAACTTTCCCTCAGTAAATGAAATATTTTTCACCTCAGTATGTAATATACTATTGTCTTTCTACTAAGAAGTTTTTTCGCTTGTAAAGCTTCGGTTTCCTTCAAAAGTCGCAGTCGCTGACGACTGCGACCGGGTAGCCGCGACCGAGTCGTTTGGAGATCTCCAATGCATTTTAAATTTCCCTGTTTTCCTAGCTGCTGTCGAGTCGTTACTACTAACTACCGGTCGCCGTTCGTTTGGTCGCCGGTCACTTGACCGCTCCGGGAGCAGACGCATGACTATTTCGTCACGAATTTGATGGTGAAACAGGTGGTTTTCGCTGTGACAAGTGCATTTCACTGTTTCACTCAATTAGAATTGCTTGAAATCCCTCCACCTCTATCAGCCGATACATCTCATCGACTTTTACCCTTTTTTCTTCATGATGTAATGTTAATAAGAGGAGGAGATTCTCCTCTTCCGCTTGATAATTCAGAAACATTAAAAGAACCGACTTTTTAGATATTCATACTGATTGAAAGGCATAAACTCGCAAACAAAAACACAGCCGTTTGTGTAATCTCCAGCTAACAGAATGGCGACTGGCGACTGGCGAGACCGAGGAAAACAGGTAGAGTCGTGACTACCTGGTCGCGGCTACCCGGTCGCAGTCGTCAGCGACTGGGACTTTTGGAGGAAACCGAAGCTTTACTGCTTCTGCTTTTTCTGTTTCTGCTGGTATTTTACGGTACAAGGTTTACCCTAATAATGAAGCAACAGGTAGTCTTTAAAGAAAAAATATATTCTCATTAGAAATAGAACAGATAAACAACAAGAAGATTTTATTTAAAAATATGACTTAATTAAAGCAAACGGATCTCTCGATCCGATAAAATATAGTCACGTATATTAAAAATCAAAGCTGGGCTTTAAATTTCATTGCGTTGAAACCTAATAAGACCTGCTGGCATACTATGTCCATAAACGATTTTTATATCATTTTAATGACGCAACTTTTTCCCGTGCCCAAAACAAACAATGAATACACCACTGAATTTATAAGTACCGATTACTGAAAGAATATAACAGACTTGTAATCCCATATAACAATTTGGTCACTTTATATTATTATTTAGAGGTTTTAACTCGGTATTATGAAGTGTATATCAAGTATACCAAAGAATTAGTCCTTAAATTATAATAAAGTTTATAAAAGTCTATTAGTATACTAAAACACAAGTCCATTAAAGTCCATTAAAATGAATTAAAGTCTATTAAAGTATTAATGTCTATTATAGTATAGTAAAGTCTATTAAAGTCTTTTACGAGAACTTTTAGATACTATTAGTATTACGGTAATACTATTACTAAATCATATATTTTTTTGCTTACAGCCCCAATAAGATTTAAACAGCAGATTCATACTGACTTAATTACAGTTTTAAGGCGAAAATTCCTATGGTATAGGTGGTGCCACATATTATTTTATACCACTAATAAAACTTATTAAATGGATAAAGTCGCTTTCTTGGAATACAGTCGTTATAACTTACTAGTCAGCTAATTCGATACACATTATCGGATTGGTATGCATCAAGATATCTGGAGGCTTCGATTTATGTGGGGTTTGGAGTCTTCGAGTTTTCAAGATACAAGCAAAAATGTGTGTTTGTTTAAAACCATTGATCCATTGTAGAACCAGGTTCATTCTTATAAAAACCTGATTCATTGGTAAGAAATTTCGTTCAAAATATTATTAAACATCTTAAGATTAAACAAGAAAATTTTAATAAGAATTAAAATGAAATTTCTCTTCCAATTCCAATTTAATTTTGCCTAGGTTATTTTAATAATTTAATAAACTTTATAATATTTAGTTATAATTGATAATTGTTAATTATAATTATAATAGAATTGTAAACTGTAATGGGGTAGTCCCGTATATATATAAATAAATAAATAAATAAATAAAAACCTGGTTCATTCTTATAAAAACTGCTTCATTGGTAAGAAATTTCGTTAATAATCTTATTAAAAGTTCTATAACGTTTTAATAAGATCAAATACGAAGATTTTAATAAAAATTAACCAGAACGTTTTTACAGGGCTGGTCTTGAAGTGGTCATTTGCTTGTAAACAAAACATAAATTATATAAAAGTCACAAAGTTATATTATAATTATAATTGGATTAAAATTATTTAACAATGCAATTTGTTTATGCAAAAAAAAACGAATAGTAATTGGAAATTATTACAAATTGGATTAATAATTTGTTTATGAATTAAGTATAAAGTTCATTGAAGCAGCCATTTTGTGTTTGCGTGTTAGGCAGGCCTTGATAATAGTAATATGTAGGTAGGCTCGCGTAACGCTAACTTTTACTAGTCATACAAGGTACCATTATCTCTTTTATTATCAGAAACATTTTGTATTGTTTTAATACCCATATATATTTTTAATAATTTTTAATGTGGATAAAAGTTTGTAGATTTTTGTTTATATGTATAGTAAACATTTTTTTTAGTGTAGGGTCTAAACTAAAAATGATGTTTAAAGCAAATTTCCACACTAAAACAATAAATTTTAAAAATCAATTAATTCAATATACCTTACAAAAATAGTTGTAAAAATTATTATTACTATTATTAAAAATTTGCCCTGACTATTTCACAAACAATATATAGGCCAATCAAAACCTTGCATTTTTAGTTTCTTGACCAATCAAATGAAAATGAATCTGATAATTTTTGCAATTATCACTTGGTTACTATGGAAACAAGAAACTGACAGTTACTGACATTTTGTAAATGTTATATTTTTGCAACATGTGTTTTTAATTTGTGAAGCTTACCTTTAGTTGATTTATTTTTATTGATAAGCAATATAAATGCTTATTTTATTACCAAAATATGCTAGGTATAAACCCTAATTAATTTCAGATGATGTATTATATTTTATGCACTTTCCATCTTAAAAGCTTTAAATCACTGATAATAAATAAATTAAATTAAATTTTAATTTATTTAATTGAATCTTGGTATTAAAAACAAGCCACTCAAAACTAATTTAAACATTTATTAAAAATATATTTGCAGTAAAGAAGGAAATAATTTACTTCTTTTAAATGACGAAAATCAAAACATCAAATAACTGCGCTGGTACCAGTAGGTACAGCGTTGCCAAACTTTATTAGAAACCGATGGCAAATTGTACGGGCGAAAACTCTCGTTATTTTATTTCTTTTCAGTTGAAAACTAAACTTTTTAAACAAAAAACAGCAATGATCTTTATTTAAATGCTAAAATATATGATGAAAACTATTTTATTGGAATAATCTCAAGCATAAAATATCCCTCAAGCAAAGTTTAGACTTGGCAACATTCGCGAACAAGTGAACATCGTAGTTTTAAAAAGCGCGGCAAATTTGAGATTTATATTTTTAATTAAAGTTGTAAAGTAATATTGTTGTTTAGTTCTTAAATTTTTAATTTAAATATGAAACAAAATTAAACATGGTAAAATTATATACTTCCTTATTTTTTTGTAAAATAGTCTTTCAAAATATTATTCGTGCATGTTGAATAATTTTTTTACTGCATATAAAAACACATTTTGCTTAAGGAAATTGTTTTCGACCTGCGATCTCGGCATTTTGTAACACGAAAAATGCACTCAATCAATTGCCAAGCAAAATATTTTTTCAACAGTAAAAAAATTATCGATAATTCAACATGCACTTATGATATTACTACTGAAAATTTCAAGCTGGCTAATCAAATTTTATTATTGATTAAAAAAAGTTACTATTTAATTACATTGATGGCAGGTACTCAGGCACTGAACTAACTAAACTTAACTAAATGAATCATTAATTTTATGAATATTTATAAATATAAATAAAATAAATTGAAATGCAACTTTGAATACAGAAATAGATAAACAGAACACAAAGTTAAGATTAAGAAACAAAAAAAAAGGATCAAAAAGAAGAAAGAAAATAGAAAAAGAAGAAGAAATTTAAATATTCTTAAAGGGTGAACTTACAAGGAGCAAGCTTATAGCCATGTAATGTGTGGTATAAAAATGAAGCCTCATGGCTAGCAAGAAATAAAAATAGATAATAATAAAAAGCGCCACTGGCATGATTATTAATATAATTCTAAGTAGAATTCATTAAATGTAATTCTTATTTGTATGGACGGATACCATGTGAAATAATAACATAATAACGGCGTGTCCTAGGGGAGAACAGAACGAAAACTTAAAGGATTATAAAAATGGAAATAATTACAGTGACATGAAGTAGCCCTCAAGCCTCCGGGGAAACAAAATATTTTTGTCACGCGAAGAGGTGTATCATATTTTAAAGTTTCAAAGGTCTATAGCTTTTTTGATGTTTTTTTTTATGTACAAGGATATACGGTGGTCTAATCATGGGTTATTTTTCTACCCTATGTTTAGTATTTAAATCTATTAGTAAATAATATTATTAGCTTTAAAATTTTGGATTTATCACTATCTTCGTCCATTAAATTTCTTGGTACCTTTTTCAACAGCGACCTCTCTTGGTGTGATCATATAGAGCATGTTTGTAAAAAGCTTAATAATGCCTTTTTCGCTATTTTAAAGCTAAGGAGAGATTTTGATGAGGCTGGAATTTTAGGCATATACTACTCACTAGCTTACCCTCACATGGCATATAACATTATTTGTTGGGGATGTGTGAGTGGTATAGACAGAGTTTTGGTAGCACAAAAAAGACTCATTCGTCTTATATTTAACTTGGACTATAGAGCCAGTTGTCAAAAGATTTTTAAAGATAAAAATATTTTAACTGTGCCGTGTATTTATATATTTAAATGTGTTATGTTTGTAAGGAATAATCCTGAAAATTTTTCCACAAAAAGCCATACAAGGCTTGGCGAAATTTTGCAACTTCCTAAACATAAAACAAGCCTTTATGAAAATTCGCCTTACTATAGTTGTATGTATCTGTATAATAAACTACCATGAAATATAAGAAGCATTTCCAACAATAACGCCTTCAAAAGATCTGTTAAAAAATATTTGATAGAAAGAGCTTTTTATACTGTAAAGGCCTATAAAACCCAAGCCATATGTTAGGATTATTTAGACTTATTTGTTTAGCTTTTAAAATATACTTCTAATTTTAAGCAAGTTTTTAATTTAGGTTAATGTATCACTGACATACCATTATGTACTAAATGTATCACTTGTGGTCAATAAATATTACTATTACTATTACTATTACTATATCACTGATAAAACAGTTCATTTGTGTCAACAAAATATTTGGTTGGATATGGCCATTGAATTATTTGGTTGCGACAAATAAATTTTATTTCTGTCAAATAAACTATTTTGTTCTCATTAATAATTCATTTTGAAATTACACAAACTAAATATTTATTTGACTCAAATAAAATTTGTTACAACCAAATTATTTAATCGGCCATATCCAAATAAATCCTTTTTATCAGTGTAAATATGGCTACGGGGCAGTCATCATTTTTTCTTTAAAAATACTTTAAAAATAGAAATACAAAAGTATGCTCAGATCAAAAATAAAATGCAATAGCAATAGCTTCCAAACCTGCGCATGGTTCTGAGCACTTTTTCTTTTACTGAATTCAACATTTATTTTTTCTTAAATTAAATATTTAGTTTTACTTATCGATTAAAGTTACCCCAAAACCAAATGCTTCACTGCTTTTATAATGGTAATTATGTTTTATACTTGACCAATGATTTCCCTTGTTTAGTCCCAAGGTAGAGTTCATCTACCGTGAAACAAATGTCATTGGTAGGGTTTACCCCTCGGGTTAAACAAACGCGGGACTCCATAATAGCACTCTTAACTAATAAAGAAGAAAAATATGTTTTAATAAATAATTTAATTAAAAAAAACACTCCACCGATAAACTAAAAAGTAACAAACAATAATAATGTTAAATAAACTATATAGTAACCATCGCAGTCGCAGGCCTATTCTGCCTTCATATTATTAAAACATTTGTATATTTAAATTAAGTTTGAAGATTTGTTATTATATTTAAAATTGGCCCCAGACTGCGACAGTAACTATAAAATTTTAATTTTTTCTCTTTATAAATCCCTGATGATAGCAGCCCAAATAGGCGAAACATGGACTTTTATAAGACCTATATCACCCGTGGTATCAAGACGTAGTTTGACACCTCAGTTGTCAAATTCGGATAAGGGGTTTAGGCTATAGAGCAGGTTTCTTAATTTATGCTGATGATAAAATTAATAATCTAGTCGAAACATGGTCAAATACATCTATAACTATAATAACTACTATTACTCATGGGACCAAGACACATCGTTTGATATGTTATTCATAAAAATCGGATGATTTTTTTATTTTTTCTCTTTATAAATCCCTGAGGATGACAGCCCAAATGGGCGAAACATGGAATTTTATATAGCCTATGTCACCCGGGGCACGAAGACGAATTCTTTAAGACCTTAATTGTCAAATTCGGTTCAGGCGTTTAGGCTGTAGATGGTACATACATACACACATACACCCATACATAGACTGTTCAACACATTTCCCTCCGTTCTTGGTTTGGACTTTTTTCTGCTATCTGAAGAGTTGATACTTTTATTACAATAACAGGGTCGGACAACAGGAATTTTAAATTATTTCTAATTGTTGGTGAGTTTGTTTAATACATACCTATGCCGAGGTGGAAACTGCTTCATTTCCTGAGGCAAATTTAGCAAACCGAGGAGCGTAGCGTAGCTTGAAGGAAGATTTATAAATATCTGCTGCTGCTGCGGAGTCAGCATTGTCCCTTTTAAACAGAAATATATGTTTCGTGAATTGGATATACACTCCCCAATTACAAATAAAAGACAACCTCTAGTGAATATTGTGTCAAAAGCTTTAGATAAGTCAAACAACAGAGTTACAAAAATAGTAGAACAAGTTTCAAAGGACAATTTTTTAGTATAATGGTCCGAATTTAGAAAATAATTTTTACAAGGGAAGTATAAAAAAATTCAATTTTAAATTCCATCCTGCATGCATAAATTTTTCGGTGCTTTTTAAATTAGTTACTCTGTATATTGCGGTAGTCGGTAAGTCGGCTTTAACACTCTGTCGATTGGTTAAAATCAGATGATCGGATTAAAAATCGATAACAATCTCCAACAGTTGGCATTAGTATCTTTGAATTAAGTAGGCAATGATT
The DNA here is from genome assembly GCA_958510825.1 of Brachypterus glaber. Taxonomy (NCBI): domain Eukaryota; kingdom Metazoa; phylum Arthropoda; class Insecta; order Coleoptera; family Kateretidae; genus Brachypterus; species Brachypterus glaber. Next base: position 14,367,690 of record OY294050.1, read on the forward strand.
CACCGAACATACCTTATTGTTACCAACGTAAAAAAAACTCGAGGGCGCAGAAGGTAGCCATAAATTCAGAGTTAATTGTTGGTGAAAAGCCTACTACGATTTATATGACTGCCTCCTCGCGTTATTTATATCGATAATTCGATATAATTCTTAATAAATGATAGGATTTCGGGACAGTAATCCGGAGATTTGTTACGGGTTTTAATTACATATCTCTGCGCGATTAAGATCTCTCAAGAGTACTGTGAGCTTCTTGCGAACAATTTTGTATTTTGTTTTTTCTTCTCAACCGATTATTATGTATTCTAATCAGCTGCTTATAATTTTGATTTATTAACTTGGTTAAATGTTAACCAATTTATCATTATTTTAATGTATTATTTCTTTAATATTGACTTTAAAATATTCATCAATAAAACCGTCATTTAAAATAGTTATTTTTTTATTTAGGCATCTAGCAGAGATCAGAAATCACGCGAAAGCAGAAATCTCATTTTGAGCTCGAAATTCAAACATTCATGGCCACAAATATACAGAGCGGTCCAAAAGTCACCCCCCCGTCACTTTTGAACCAGTTGAGATATCGATTTCAAATCTGGAACTTTTAAATAAGACAACTTAAACTATCTTTTAGCATATATTTAATACTTTCAGCTCTTAAAATGTGGGCAGGGGGGCATGGGGGCACATTTTTTTAAATGGAAAGGGGGGTCGTGTAATACATCATTTCCATTTAAAAAAATGTCCCCCCATGCCCCCCTGCCCACATTTTAAGAGCTGAAAATTAAGATTTGATTCAAAATAAATAATAATTCTATATTAAAAAAATGGCGGAACACAACATCTTGTAGCATATACTTGACAGCTGTTTTACAACTGAAATGCTGGTTGCCTGCACTCTAGCGCGCAAAATTCAATTTTGCGCTTGCTGTCATGGGAACGTTCAAGTATTACGTAACGCAAAATGTACCAAAATTCATACACTTCATAACTTGGTTCTCGCGTTATTCAAGGCTGTAGAGATTTCATATTTTGGCTACTCCCCCTAACACACCCCCTATTAGGGGGGGGGTAGCCGAAATATGAAATCTCTATAATCTATAATAACGCGAGAACTGGGGTATGAGGTGTATGAATTTTGGTACAATTTGCTTTACGTAATACTTGAACGTTCCCCATGCTAACGAGCAGAAAAGTAAAATGCTAAGAAATAGGGTATTTTGCGATCTGAAAACTTCATTTGTTTTTGTAGAAATGTTAACTTTTCTATTATATCGTAGAAAAAATAATTTTATCAATTTTGAGAAGATCAGTTAGCAGATTACTACAAAAAATTGAAAACAAAATTGCATAATGTAAAGAACGATGTGATTTTAAGGTTAAAATATTTTGACACTGAGGTATGATTTCCACGCACAAAAAATCATTACAGAAAAATATTTAAAATTTAGATTTTATACTTGTTAGAATCTTATTAATCATTTTATACAAAAACCACATGATAAGTTATCATTGATAACAGAAAAAACAATATTTTCACCCTAGAACCACGTGGAAATTGAGAAAAAAGTTCAAGAGGAAAAGTAAGAAAGGGAAAAGTGAATCAAGTTAGTTTTTTTAATTTAAATAATATACGTATACCTCTCTGCAACATTTAGATCTTTCAGATGTGCTGTAAGCTTCTTAAAAAATATGAATGATTTAATATTTTTTCTTTCAAGTTCGTGATCGAACAACGACAATTATTTTCATTAAACCGTTTATTAAGATTTCTAATCAGCTGCTTGTGTTTTTGATTTATTAAGGTGTAGATTTTAAAACTTAACCAATTTATCATTGTTTCAAGTGTCTACTCTACTATTACTGTTACTATTAATTTAAGAAAATTTGTATTAATAATTATAATTTAATAGTTTCCGGGTTATGATTGTGTGAAAGACAGTTCTATACAAAGTAGTATTAATTTATTTTATTTAAGTCCATTTTTTCCATTTTTACATTTAGGTCTATAACGAGGTCTATAATTTCCTCTTTGATTTCAAACCTTACACTTTTGCATAATTCCCTATAATATTTCACCCAATCATGTTTAGTTTTTGTTCTTTTTATGTTTAGTAATAATTTTATTTTCTAGAATAATATATAAATATAAGTTTTCTTCTTGCAATCGGCTTGCAGTATTGATGTACGTGTGTTAGTCAATCCTGTTGACCTATTTTTGCCTAAAACACAAAAAAGCATAAATATAAATCAAAAATGGTGTACTTACTCTTCACGGAAAGAAATTAGTGGGCTCTGCGCTATACATTATAAGATATTTGGTAACAGTGGCAAATTATAGTGATTTAAGCTATATATTATAAGGGACACAATAACTAATAATGTTAAAAATAAATTGGAAACGATTATATATATTACAGACACGATTATATTTATTACAGGCACTATTATAAATTTACAGAAATTTTATTATATTATAAAAATTATTAGCACGGACAATAATTAAATCTATTTAAGCTATAAATGCCATACTATTTGTTATATTTTATTATTCACTAAACAATTAAAGTATTTCATATAAATTTTTACACTGACTGCCATAATTGTAAGAGAAAGCCTTGTATTTATATAATAAGCGATTATAATTTGCTTGGTATGTGTGTTATAGCGCTCCTAGCTATAATTTTTTTTTCCGTGTTGAAGCTATTTAACCTAAAATGATAAGTGCTGGTCAAGAATTTTCCTCCAGGTCCATTTTTTATCCCTTGCTTCCTTACTGTATATCCTAAATACATATTAACAAATCATTTTTACCCATTTCGGGTAAATTAAATGTCTAATGTTAAAAATTTATTATGAACTGCGCTGTTTTAATACAATTTTCTCTTACAAATTTGTAATTTGTAATTTGCAAAAGCAGTAGTTGATCTTCGAGATCTTTAAATCCAAGAAAATGAACATATAAATAATAGTTATTTATGGTACTAGTGGGTAAAGTAAGATATTGCCCATGAGAAAATTAACCTGCGAGGCGTCAGCCAAGAGGGCAATATCGGATAATCCATGAGTGCCATACAAGGTTTTATCCAATAAATAGCTTAGGAATTCATATTTTTATTAAAAATGTTAATGACATTTACAAGAAAATAATTTAACAAGTGACAGTTGAGTGGGTAAAATAAATAATTATCCACTCAATAAAGTAAAAACCACGCGGGGGTTATTATTGAGTTTATCTATTTAAAATAAAGCTGGTAATTGTCTTAATCTGTATGTACTGGATAAAGTATATTTAGTTTTGAAACTATTTAACTTAACTGATGAAAGTATTAAGAAAAGGATCTTGAATTTCACCTCCCGTCCTTTATTCCTTGTTTATTTATTATACTACCTCTATTCCTTGTTTACTTACTATACTAAATTACTATTACCATACTAAATTACTAATACTCTGCCGTGCTAAGCTGAAAGGTCCTATCTACATAGGTTTAACATACACAGATAGGACCTTTCAGCTTAGAACGGCAGTACTATACTGTATATCCCAAATACATAATGCTTGTTTTGGGTAAATATGTATTTGAATAAACCTTATAACTTAAACAATTAATTGTGTCATGTTTGTGCTGTATTTTTGCAAGTTGTATAAATAATTTCTTAGAAATCTCGATAAATAGTCCTACAATATGTCGGTAACATATATACGTATACATGTGTACTTAACTCGGATAATCAATGCAAAAATCTTTACACATCACGAAATGCATGCGACTACAGAAAAATATATGTACATTCACCGGTAAAGATCCCATGTTGTTGGTATGGGATTATCCAGAAGCGAACTTAGGGGCTGTCCATATATTACGTAACACGCCTAGGGGGGGGGGGCAGAGAAATTGTTACAGTTTGTGACAGGGGGGAGGGGTGGTCTAGGTAAACGTTACGTAACGGAATTTAATAAATTTAATGTTTATTTCCTATTTTTTTTAAAAATTGCGTTACGTAATATATGGACAGACCCTTACTTGAGCTTACTTAAGATTTTTTTTTGAAGAGCGAGATGGGATCAGCCCTAGAATGAAATAATATTCACACATGTAGAAATTTTAGGGAAATGCAGCAATTGGCTTGGGCTTGGGAATAATTCTCAGGGCTGATAACTTAAGGTCCACTCGATTTTTTTGACATTCCGCACATTTTATCAAAGTTCCTACCTGTTGTATAAATTAACAAGTTTTCAACATTTGAGGGTTGATTTGGATTTGACAGCTGATTTTGGTTAATTTAGTTATGTTGATTTCGAATATACATAACTTCCGTTTTTTTCCATAATGTAAGGAAAACCCGCAAAGTGGGCCAGGAAAATTAAAACAGGGACAAAATTCTGAATTTTTCCATACGACTATTTTTGATATCGCTGATTTTGTATAAAATAACGAAAAAACAAAAAAAAAATTCTGCGCCATTAGTGTGGTCCACATATTCTTCCTAAAAATGAGTCAAATGGCTTCTTTTGATTATGTTGATGTAGATCAATGTCCATAATCTAAAAATAAAACGCTTCATGTTAAAGAATAAGATTTTTATCTTGGCTTATAGCTGAAAAAAGTATACGTGATGGAAACAAAAAAATGCTTGTTTGGCAGTCAGTGGGTCCTAACTAAGTCAGAAAATAAAAACACATCCGATCACAAAATCCTTGTTGGCCTGTATAATCTGTAACCGACCAGAAGGGACACTTTCTGATGAAAATACATATATACATATCTAATTAGTATAGGATGGTGGTAATTATTATGCACATACAATAATTGGAAAATCATTAAATAATTTCTCGGCGTTTTAGTGGAATAAAAAACATATTCCTCGAAACAGATATGAAATTGCATGTAAAACATATGTCATTGTTCGTATGTTTTCCAGAGTTATGGTTATTTTAAAATAAAACAAGGTACCAAGTTATTTTAATGCGTAGCGTAACATAGTATACTAACGATTTATTGCATTTAAATACGTATTCAGGTGTATTATATAACAAACTAGAATGATTTTTGACCGTATGCGCATACTTCTGCGTCCCGACTAAATACGTCCTCCATTTTGATTCTAAATGTCCAACATAAAGGGTATCGAGTAAAGAGCTCTATTTTCCATTTTAACACTGATCCCATCGAGTCGGTTATGTTAAACCTAAACATTGGTGGTTTTAATGTGCTGGTAGGTTGTGTATATTGTGCCAATACAATTAATAAAGAACAGGACAATGATAAACTAATCAGTGATAACCGAACACTCATACAAGCACTCGAAAATGTTTTTAACAACAGCCAAAAAACACCAATATATGTTTTCGGAGATTTTAACTACTCGCAAATAAACTGGAGTACACTGGAGGTTTACCCTAACAATAAATGCTGCACAGATTTCATAAACTGTTACAAGGAGATGAACGCATAAACTCCGCGCATTATCTATCTGAGTTGATGGTCATTTGTTTCTTGTTATTTGGTTGGCAGAATATATTTAGTTCCTTATGTAAGGTTTTCATCTTGTTTAAAATTTATTGTCAATCAAGACATTATTTTGACATTTATAAAAAAATCCAAATAATTTGCTTTAGCAAGAAGAAATAACAAGAAAAGTGCATAAAAAGAAAACTAAAGCATCAATCTATAAAAATTTTGTTTAAATGAAGTAATATAATGCAGTGCTTTATTTTTTGAAGTAAACACCATAACAGATAATTTTTTGGTTAAAATAATACTGGTCCGTAATTTTATTCAGGTAATGTTAAATTTAAGTTCATAATAGCACTTTATGAATAAAAACTTACTTTTATTATAATTTTGAACAAAGTTTTACTTTTTAAACAGATTTTGTTATTATTTGTAAGACGTAAAATGACAGTCAATTTAACCTAAATGTTAAAAATTATCAAAAGCACAATGGGCTACAAAAATATTACTAAAAGTCATTTTTAAACCACTAATCATAGCTTCCTTGATCCAATTTGTTACTCAGATAGATAATGCACCGAGTATATCAACTGATTCCTTTTCCCACAAGATACAGGGGCAACGAAATAGCTTTACTAGACTTATTACTAGTCAATGAAAAGAAATTAGTTTACGATATTGAAGCTCACCCCCCTATAGGTCTGAGCGACCATATTGTAATAAGCGCAAAAACAGAATTAAATCTAACGCCAAGGCCCACACACAAAATATACAAACGAGCATTTTGGACCGCCGACTACGAAGCTATAAACAACCATCTGGAAATGGAGCTATCCACACCTAATAATTTAAACTATGATCGGATGATAAATGTTTTGCAGGCAACCATCGAAAATTTTATCCCATTAAGACCCAAGGTCACCAACCCACAAAAACCATGGTTAACAAAAGACATATTCAAGGAAATACGCAAGAAAAGAGACCTTTGGCATAGGTACAGAACAGAAAACACCGCTCTTAGTTACTTACTCTACAGGACTCACAATAACGCTCTTAAATTGAAGATAGCCCGCTCAAGTAGAGATTATTTTATATACAGGGTGTTTTAAAAAAAAAACACCTTTTTTTAGATGACTGCTTTCAAGAATATTTTTTGATCAAATTCGGGTAAAAAAAGAAAACCATTTTAAACATCGAGAATTATCGATAGTTAGGGTAAAACTAAAACGTATCTACATTTACTAAATTATCTTAATATTTATTTACTGCAATTTGTTTCATATTTGGGTTTTTATAGTATCCTACGAACATTAGTTCCAAAGCCCCTTGTGTCTATATCATAATTTATTAAAATATTCAAAACATCCCCATTAAGTAAATTAAATTATGTAATTAAAAAGAACATAAAATAATCAAAAAATGTAGAAATAAAACATTACCCACAGAATATCAAAAAAACATATCAATGAATAATTTATGAAATTGTTCGACATAATTAAAACACATGTACACACATGTTTGTCATAAGTTCACTTTAATTAAATAAAATTTAAGATAAAACGGACTATTGTGACATCAACTGCACCTGTTAGCAAATTTGCACCAAAACATAATAAATATTGTCATCGACATGTGCAACACAAGAAGGGTTCATCTATCTATGTTGTACCAACTAAGTTATGTCCTGTTTTTTTTTAACTTAATGTACTTAAAGCGTTTATTTAATAAGGAGTCCGTTAAGGATCTGTTGACTACTCCGGATATGTTTATTTTATATTACCATGTAATCTTTATAATATGGCTTTAAAAATTAATAAATTCGCAAATTCTAAAAAAAAAACAATGTGAAATGGGTACCTTTTCTAGACGGGTGGAAAAATGAGGAAGTTTATAAAATAAGATATCCTGTATTTTTGTACCATATCCTTTTGTTTTTTCAAAAAAAAAAAAGAAAAAATTATTGAAATTACCTAATTTTACTTATGACTTAAATTTTACTGGTGTCAAAATTTGACATCTAATAAAAAATGTAAAAATATATCAAAATTTATTAAAATGCCTATATCTCGGAAACGAATAGTCCTACGATAAAAATGATAACAAAATAACACAAAAATCACAAATCCAAATCTTTATTTTGGCTTCTTTTGAACTCATTTAATTGCAGTAAGCATGTGCCCATAATTTGAAGCTAAAGTATTAAAACTATACCTCATTATCTTTACCAACATCCCCGCCTATTAGACTTTTTATTCGAAACCTCTACATCGATATTTTTTATGTGTATTATAGTATCGTCATCTTACCCGCATTTGGTATTCGTCATCTTATCCACATACTGATATTATTTAAATAATAATAATAATTATTACCACATACTGCAACTTTTGCTTCATCTGTTGACTCTCGCTTGTTATAGACGATTCGTCATCTTACCCACTTCGTCATCTTAGGGCCCCTTCCTCTACATAAAGTCAAAAGAATCATAGATCTGTGATTTAAATTTATTACAAAAAAGATTTTACTGAAAAAAATGTTTCCAGCATATTAATCACTGAAAAATTTTGCCCCACCATATTTAGCGCCTTAAATTCAATATTATTTATTGACATGTAAAGTTTCGATTAAAAGCTTATTAAGCTAGGTTTACATTGCGATATTTTATAAGATAGATGAATTTCACAATGTAAACCTAACTTTCAGAAAATCCCCTGAGAAAAATTTCCTTGATATGATATTTCCTTGTATTATATTTTTTACTATATTAATATTTTGAGACATTGAGTTAGTTAGTTAGTTTGTCTATCATTAGCATACTGTTTTTTTAAAACAGTAGCTAATTAATTTAAGAAAGAGGCCATTTTTACGTTCGACGTACACGAAGCTATTTCCACGTCCAATATTTTTTTGGCCTAATTTTAGGGGTTTTAAAGCTTTTAAGGTATATTTTTCGTCAGAATTGTATTCTCTTCGTTTAAATGAGGGGGCTACGCCCCCCCATTAGCCTCAATAACGCCAAACAAACGAAAAAACAAAACAAAAACAAACCAAAGAATTAGGTTATGTTACGTCGGACGTGAAAATAGCCACTTCGTTAATTTAATTAGACATCCAGATTAATTTAATACATGCGATGTAACAGCTATTATTTTACTACCTAGGTAGTAAAAAGATAGTACTATTACATTGTAACATTAAAAGTAAGTAGAAAATCTATTGCACAATAATTACTAAAGTTAAACACTAAGTATTAATAAAATAGGTTTATATTTTAAATAAATTTTATTTAAGTACTAGAAATACATTTACAAATACTTTCATATCCAATAGCTGTAATAATAACTATTGCAACCATTAATTATACCTATTAATCTCGGACCGTAGAAGGGGGATAGACTAGCATTGTTCACCTCAAACAATAACTTGCCTCTATTCAACTATAGTGAACGTTTTCGCGGCAAGGATGTCACGTTACTATCGCTCTCTCCCACTCTATGATTATGAATGGCAAAGTGGGAAGGACATATGGTCACGTGACTTGCTTCAGAGAAAATTTTCGCTATAATACAAATTAGTATACTCTGTATGAAGTGTAAAATATGTATTCCAAGAGTGTATTAGACTATACTTTTTCTTCGACTACAAAAATTCTTATTAATTTTATTACTTTATATTATATCGCTCAAGTCCACAATTAAGTCTGTGTAATGTCAGTGTCATTTTTGATTATTTAAATTTATTATAATTTAGGGCAGACTAACATCTCTACTCTTAATTTTCTTACTCCCTAATATCCATGAAATCCCTATTCCACAACAACTCTACTCCGTAACAGCCCTACTTCGTAACATATCTACTCCATAACATCCCTACTTCACAACAACCCTACTCCGTAACATCTCTACTCCATAACATCTCTACTCCCTAATAACTCTACCCCACACCATATGCACTTTATTAGCCACTTAAAAATAAATGATCGGTTTGCCGAACAAAAAACCTTCTTCTTATAGATTATTTAATTTTTTTCCTAGAAAACGTTCGTCTTTAAATTTAAATCTAGAACAATCACAAACGTATTATTCTAAAAGTCACATTGTCCGTGTACCCTTAACATTAATTAGTAAAAAATTAATAAAATAAACTCATATTTGACAGTGACAAATATTTTTTTTGAGTTAAGGTCACTATTATCTGTTCACTTTTTTCCAAAACGCAACCGAGAAACGTACAGTATATATTTTTTCCTACGACCTAGTTAGTAGTTAGTCCCTATTTCCCACAGATTGCCTATGACAGCGTAAAGTCCAAACGCATAACCTCAGATTGACAATTTTAAGATAAATTTTGCGTTTTTTTTTTATGTTTAGGTGTTAGGTCGTAGGAAAAATAGTATACGCACCTCGACGCAAACCATTTCAGTGCACACCGAATGCACTCTCGTGTACTAAAAACTAGGTTCGCTCCAACCCCACCCCCAAACACGCTCGAGTTGGGAAAATTCATTAGGTATATTTTCCGAGGGGGTAGAATATTTTTGAAATTATTGAAAATAAGTAAGGAGGATAGCTTTCAGGGGGGTAAACTCCTCCTATACCCCCCATGTTAATGATAAATAAAAAAACTATTAAGGATTGTTTCTATCTATCGAAGGTACAAATTTATGTACAAAACTCGGTACAAAAGGACTGTATGTGACCGTAGCGATTGTCATTTTTTTTTCGCTACTCTTTTGTTTGGCCGCGTGGCTGACATCTGTCATTCCTACATTATTCAACGAGTGTCTCTCGTTTGGGAATATTGGCGTTCAACTGTTTTTTTCTTTCGTGTCGATTTCATAATTTAACGCAAGGTGCTATAGGCCGACACGGAATAAGGGCACTTTGCAAACCGCAGCCTATTCAATTATACAATTATACCTGTTCTTATATACTTGTCATTCTTAAGACATCTCAAACATTTGTTGGTTTCTCTTTGCTATAATATTAAATACGTTTTTTCGTGAAGACCACACACAATTTCATTTGTTTAGTACAAATCGTCACTGGAATGTCTATTTGTTTAATACGACATTTTTTGGAAAATCAACATTTAAAAAAAGTGATTATCAGCAGAAAATCCTTAAAGGATAGAGAACTATAATAGTTATAGTATTAGATTTTTACGATACGGTTATTTTGCGTATTTAACTTCACCAGTTGTTCGAACATACATACAATATTTACAATAATTCATAATATCTTCTGTTTCGTTCATTATTCAACTATATAAAGTTGGTAGTCCATGGGATCTAAAACATTTTTAAGAAGTGACAGGAAACAAAAGTTCTAAAAAACATCTAGGTCTTCATAGGTCTTTGATTAAGTTTAGGGGAATAAAATTTATAATCTCCAAATAAGTGAAAAAGTAAACTTTGATATTTTGATTCTTTTACAGAATCTATTCATATTATAGACGGCTTAGCAAAATTTAAAAGCTAAACATATTGGTTTAAAAATCATAAAACAATACACCGTTGGATAGACAATTTTATTCGATCCTCTGCCATTTTTAATTTTGGCACGTGTCCTCCAATGTTATTTTAAGATCAATATATTTAAAGTCCAAAAAATCTGTTCCAAATTTCAAGTTGGTAACTTACGTTCTTTATAACTTATAAAGAACGTAAGTATAAATTATAAGTTAGTGGAGCTCCATTATTATATTATTCACAGCGCCTGCGCTAGAATAATATTATACGGTAGTTTCGAATTTTCAAAAAAATTAAAAATCGTCATAGACAAAAAATTCTTGGATATAAATTTGTTTCATGAAAAAATAAGCAACTTTTTTTTTCAAATGTCTCTCCGTCTGTCTGTCTTTGTGTCTGTCTGTCCGTCTGTCCGATCAACTTAAAGTTTTCAGGAAAAATTCAGTTCTATTAAAGAGGGAAAGATCCCTATTGTTTTTGAAAGTAATCCTCCCAAAGACAAAAAAGGTATGGGTGGTTACACTTCTAAAATTAAAAAAAGCTGAAAGAAAATTCCGATTACCATAATTTACTTTTATTATAAGGATCAATTGTACAAAAAAAAAAAAATGAAAAATATTGATTTTTTTTAAAGTTTTTTTGAAAACTTTTTTTAATTTTTTTTTTCAATAACTTTTTGTTTTTCAAAAAAGTTTTTTTTTTTAAATGTATTTGATGTATTGATCCACTTCTGCTCTAAACCCCACAATTTTAGATGCTGCTATAGTGGGCATACACATAAATGGCACGAACTTTTTTTTCCTCTATAGAGGTCAACCACTGTGAAGGGGTTAATATACTCCAATGTGGTTATGTTGTGGCTTTGTTTGACCCTTTTTGTCGAAACACCCCATTCGGAGGTGCAACAGCCGATATCTATCGACGGGTACATTCTTAAACGTACTCGGCGGACGGATGCCAAGTTTTTACCACTTCTTCAGATTTCATGACGTATTCAGCCTGCGAAAGTTTTATTGGCACTATTTAAGGAAACCATTGTATCAATGCTCAGCTTTTTGCACGATCGCACACACAGAAAACAAAAATTGCAAGCCAAATAAATGACTATAGTTAATATTATTACTATAGTCTATTATGTAGTATTTCAGTGGATCAGTTATACCAACATACATCATTCAAATATATTGTGTTTCATTAATTATCCAACTAAACAAATTTGGTAGCCCTGATCTTTTTTCCGCTTTGTTGTCATGTTCATTTTGTAAAGATAAGAAGATAACATAATATTCTATAAGTATTATGCATCAAATAATTAAAATTTTCCAACAGAGTAACATAATTCATTAAAGAGACGCTAAAAATTGTTTATTCCTTCTATTTTACCAAGACCTTGCATTAAAATTGGCGAATTCACCCGTTTACGCATGCGCATTACATCAAATTCACAAATTATGAATGAAACATCAAGAAATTATTATTTTTATTTATTTTATTTATTTATACAATACAAAAACCTTAAAAATATTACACTATCCGCCTAAACCAGAGGTTTGTGTTGCAGAATAAGAACTATACATTAAAAAATTATATACATATAATCAGTAATCAAACTAGTATTAAATATTAGTGTGTACAGTTGTAAAAAAAGGAACTATATGAACACGGTGTATGTAATTTATGTAATATATTATTGTGAGAAAAAAATACAATAAAATTGGAAGCCAAATGAATATAAAATTGGAAGCCAAAGGAGTATAAACAGAAGTAAACTAAAATTTTATTATACTAAAATGTTATATTATTATGAATGAACTTTTTATCGGTAAGTAAGATTTCTTGTTAATACGAAACAACGGCAACAGTGTGAGATCTTTAAATTACTACCTAATAGGCTATAGGCTATAATAATAATGCTAACATTATACATAGATATGTTACTTATCGTCTAGACCTTAAATGGTCATTGGTATAATACGTTATAATATAATATTTGGCTTTTATCACAGTGCACTGCAACAAAAAATGTGCAAAAGTTATTAAAGAATAGGTATATATATTCTTTAATAACTTTGCGTAGATACTATAGTACTTATCTACATATTAGGTACATAAAATACAAAAACCAGTACAAAATCTTCAGACACAACGGACTATTATTAATCACCACTTTTACACGTAGCGCTAACTAGGTACCTGGATTTACAAATCCAGATAGCAGTGTATTTTTCCGTCAATTTGTTTCAGAGAAAGAGAGATTAATACAGGGGTTATAAAACCTGGTGGTTAGCGCTATGTGTAACGTGGTGAATGGCTGTCAAATTTAACAGTAGGTCATATCTTCGTGCAATTTAAAATATAATATAAAACCTTATTTTTGTTTAAAATTTGCATAATTTTGTTCCAAAAATAATAATATTTATATATTTTCTCTCACTCTGTAGAAATTCTCTCTTTATCTAATCTAAATGTACCGCTAACCATTACTGGACCGATTTCTATGAACAATCGTTTGATAATAATTATTATCAAACAATTTGTCTTGGCTCCAACTGCCTATGTAAAAATCCTAAAAAATATATAACAAGATGGCATAAATCAGTGGTAAAAAACGATTCGGATAATTCCATGAGCTAAAAGTCCAAACCAAAATTAGTAAAAACTAAATTAAAAACTCATAGATTAACATTGGCTAATAAAATCTCAAAAAAAATAAAACGAAATTATGGTTGGACTGAAGTAAGTTTTTACTCCGGTTTTTCGTTTTGAATATTTTATCATTTTAACTCGCTTTTAACGTTTGCTTATTTAAAGTCAAGTTTAAAGTGCTTCTTAGTTTTTTATACCTTTAAATAAAGATTTGAACCAAATACATGAAAAATCTTTTGATGAACTACTGTTTTAAAATTTGGATTCATCGTACCAAAAATAGTGCAAAAGTCACTTAATATTTGAACAAGTGAAATAATCGACTTTAAACACGCAACTAGGACAACTTAATAGTTATTTATGGTACTAGTGGGTAAAGTAAGATATTGCCCATGAGAAAATTAACCTGCAGGTTAATTTTCGAGAGGGCAATATCGGTTTACCCATGAGTGCCATACAAGGTTTTATCCAATAAATAGCTTAGAAATTCATATTTTTATTAAAAATTTTAATGACATTTACCAGAAAATAATTTGACAAATGACAGTTGAGTGGGTAAAATAAATAATTATCCACTCAATAAAGTAAAAGCCACGTGGGGGTTATTATTGAGTTTATCTATTTAAAATAAAGCTGGTAATTGTCTCATTATCTGTATGTATTGGATAAACATTTTTTTTTAAATATATTTAAGATATTTCTAGCTATTTAAATGTGGACCGGGGGCATAGGGAACGTTCAAGTATTACGTAACGCAAATTTTAATAATTTTGGGTGCCTTTTTTACTCGGTTGCGCCTCGTAAAAAAAGCACTCTTGTGCACTAAAAACTGGTTCGCGTAGTCGCGACTAGTCGGTGCGTAATATACTATTATTTAATTTATTTAATATATATTTTTATGTGTGTGTAATTTAGGATACTGTTTTTCTGTGTGTACATAAACGAGAATGTTTACCTTTAGGTTACAGTAAGCAATAAACTTTTTTTCAATTTCGTCGCAAAATCTGTAAAACAATAAAACTCTTTCTCAAAAAACAGTCGACAATTGATTCTTACATTCAAGGTACTATTATGTCAGTCGGGAAAAAAGTACCATTTTTCATCGCAGCGCTAACACAATTGAACTTTACAAATGGTCATGTAGTATTTATTCCTTAAAAGTTCAACAAGTACCCATAATATAACATGTGATTAAATAAATTAATGGGAAACAAAACGTAAAAAAATAAAAAAGGATATATAAGGCGATTCAAAAATGGGTTACAAAATTTAAAGGGGTAATATTTATTTAGAAAACAAAAAAAAAACAATTAAAATAATACCTAGATTTATTTATTGTTCTACCAATTTACAGCAATATAATTTTATTGGTAAATACATATTTGTTATTTATATCGCCACCATATTTAATACTTTACTTGTGATATTAAATACTGCAATGTGTGTATTGTATACAAAATGTTGTCATACTAACATAGAGACCGTGCTGGTACATTTGAATCCCTACGCAAAATGTGTTTATTAATACTAGCATGTTATAGTAAAAATTACTGTAAAATTTGGTAAAGTATATCACACCTAGAGTATGGTATGCTTTGAGTTGTTCAAAAGTTGTATTACTGATCAAGTTTAAAGTATGGTACAGTATTCAAAATTAACAACCGGTAAATAATACCAACATTTTGATTAGTAATAATATAAAGATTGAAACCACACACAATTACACACTGATAAAATAATTGTCTCTATGACAACATTTTGTATACAATAAACACATTGCAGTATTTAATATCACAAGTAAAGTATTAAATACCAATGGTAACAAATAACAAATATGTATTTACAAATAAAATTTAGTATTAAAATTACAATTACATTTTCTGAGTGTAACCATACCATATTCACTTTCAGATTTCATCTTAGAAAATATCTAAATTTTTACACCAGCTTGTTTTTTTTTTCAGGGACTCTAAGGCCTCCAGGTCTGATAGGCGGAAGCAAACCGAAAGTAGCTACTCCAGCAGTTGTATCGAAAATTGAACAGTACAAACGAGAAAACCCGACGATTTTCGCCTGGGAAATTAGGGAAAGACTTATTTCGGAAGGTAAGTTAGAGAAATACTTTTTTGAATAACACTATAAATTTTATTTTTTTTTCGTGCTAATACAAAATCTGGCAAGGGGGGACATTTTTGTAATTAGAAATGGGTGTTGTGTGATACACCAGTTTAAAGCCTCTAAAATCGTCTATCCGGCCATATAATTTTTAATTTTTTAAACATTTTTTAATTTTTCAATTTTTTTTGTTAAAAAATGCGACTTTTTAAGATTTTTTTTGTAAAATTTTATTTTTTGTTAAGCCGCGTTACACGGGGAGGGGGGGATGTCAAAAATGGCAAAATTTTGCTCTACGTAATACTTGAACGTTCCCTTGGGTTTTGGTTTTAAATTTCAATTTGATATCTTAAGCCGTTCAAAAGTTAAAGCGGGGGCGGGTGAAAAAAAAATTTTCGGTATATTTTTACCTCATTTGGGGAGGCAAGTACGTTTAAAAGCTTGGCGACTCAAAGGTTAAAAAAAATTAAAAAAATACTTATTGTTCTGGAATGGACTGTACAAAAAACTACCTCTGGTATTTTTATTTGCCCCTGTAATTTATATTTACAGTTTACATCATGTAAACTGGTAATTAAAAAGCGTTTAGAAGTTAAAATACTTATTTTAACATAAATAACTTAAGTTAAAACAGTTAAACAAAATTTTTACTTCTTTAAAAATCGCCCTTCATTGCGTGTACAGAAACAGAGATATTCTTAGTTTTAAAAATCAGCCTGGAAGCGTAAAAACAATTTAAAATAGGCAATAATTACCTACATGCGTGTCATATTTTTTTTTTTTCAGTAGAATGCAATAATAATGTGTAATAAATTATTACTAATAATAAATGTTACTGGAGCAAACATGTTATAAACGTGAGGTAAATATAGTTAATTTTTTTAAGGTATAGTTATTTTAAACCTTCCCGCTTGTAAACGATCTCGAAATTACCATAGCAACGTAAGATACGCATGCGTTGTAAGCGAAATGACTAGGCCCAATTTACACAACCGTAAAACGTTGACGTGCCATTAACGAGAACAAAACAATGGTTTATTTCTCTAAATTAGTGGAATAAAAGCGATTTTATAAGCAAATTTTGTTTCTACAGGAAGACAAAAGTGTTTTTAGCAATAGCTTTATCAATTCTCTTTTTTTTTACATCAAAACATAATAAAAACAAAGTAAGTAAACAAAAATTATAAATTTTGGTTATGTTGACATTCAAAACAAGCCACATGCCACATCTTAAAAAAATTAACTTTAGTTTCGTTTTCGAGTTCAGACCATCTTACATAATTACGTTTTTATTCGATTGATTCTAAAAGCGGCACTTTTTGTTCATGTTTTACGGGCGAAAAGTTGAACTTTGTGACCCTAGGGCCAAAAAGTTTTTTTCGCCCGCTAACTAAAACTTTATTATTTTTAAGCTTTTAAAAAAGTAGTGCTTTACTGTAATATTTATAAAGAAATATGACCTTTTGGTCACTTTTGGTCTTGAACTAACCGTTCTTTTCAAAATAAATTTTTTCCATAACATAACCTGAAAATATATGTCAACTGATTCGCCCACTAAAATAAATTAAAAACACAAAACTTCAATTGTAAACACACTTTCAATATTTAAAATATTCATAGAACGGTTTCACAAGTATTATTTTCACAACAGACACATTTTAACAGAAATTAATTACCAAGCTATAGCTTTTTTAATTTCAAAATGAAACCGCAAGCAAAAGAAACGATTCAATTGTTTTTGTAGCGATTTGATTGGACAGCAATTTGTCATGGATAACTAGATAAGTAATAAGACAGTAAAAAGAAATATTTTTTGCACTTTAAAATTAAGTATATTTTAATAATTTATTATAATTAGTAACATTCGAATAAAAAATATTGTATAATACACGGGTAAAAAGTTAAATTTCGATTTCGTAGGTTAATTACCCTCGGGCCGGCCCTATGGGCCTGCCCTCGGCTTATAAAAACCTACTCAATCGAAAAATTTAACTTTTCGCCCTTGTATTATAAATAAGTATTAAAATTCACCTCTTTCTTCTGACCCTTATAAAATCATTGTTTGGGTCCTCAGAAGACAGAAAATAGCCATATTTTTTCCCAGAAGTGAAGGAAACATTGTGAAATCGCACAGTGAACTTGGAAAACCAAAAGTCGGTCAAAAATGTGAATTTTTGCATACGACTATTTTTGATAGCGCTGATTACGAATATGGTAATAAAACTTGTGAACAACCACATCCCGCGTCATTATGGTGGTATTTTTTTTTATTTCCTCCAATTTTGATAAAATTTGGAATGTAGGTTTCTTGTGATGACTTACGTGTGGATCCATACCCATAAGTTCAAAATTCAAAATCATTTTATAAAGGTTAGAAAAGTTTAGCAGCTAGGCCAAAAATCGCCGTTTCCTGGCATAATCCTTTTTCAGTCTTTTGACTGGTCTAATTTGTGAAAGTAAAAATTTACCCGTTAAACTTATAATTTCTTTAATTTCAAAAACGCTTTAAATATTATCATTAATATTGTGATGTGCACAACAGTTGGTTTTGATACACATAGCTACAGGTATATCATTAACTGTTTAAATTATTGTATAGCTACTCCCATACAATTGCGGTTACAATGGCAAATTATAATCTGCAATTGTATGTTCCTATATTTTCTGGCATTATACTGGGTAAAATTGCTATTAAAACTTCCAATATGTCGCCTCTTTAGTAACATTTATGTATAATACGAAATATGCTTATTTTGTTACTACATGTTAAAAATGCACTTGAGGTTTTATCCTACACATTTGTAACCTAAATATTAAAGATTTAATAGGAGGATAAAGTGCCCAAAGATCTACAGAGCTCCAGTTCTGGTTTCCAATGGATGATTAAAATACGTATTAATGGATAATTAAAAAAGTTTCATTTCTAATTTAATTGTATTTTTCTTTTTTTTATTTAGTCATTCTTCGAATTAATAATTACCTTATTTTTTAACGTTTTATTCATTATTACCAAAATAGTGTTATACTGTAAACAAAACTTCAGTTTTACTATATTATATATTTTTGTAAGGGGGCCAAGAATAGATCCTTGTGGTTCTCAAATTTTACTAATTTAATTTGCGCTTTTGTGATCTCCAATAACACTATTGTCACTGTAAATAATTTTATGCTGGACATTTAGTATCAAACATTTTGTTTTATTTTAATTTTTATAATAAACCACATCAAAAGCCTTACATAAATCTAGAAAAATTGTTAAAGTACTGTGATTTGAATCTTTTTTGTTGTAAATTTATTCTGTTACAAAAGTGTCTAAGTGCTGACAAGTGAGCCACAAATTTAAAGAAAGTAATTTCTGTTTTTATATGTTTTCATAAAAACCAAACCCCTTCGGAATCAGAGGTATTTGCTCGAGGCTTCGGTTGTGTGATGATAAGGAACTTATCCCCAAATAATCTCACAATGTCAAAAAAACCTTCTAAAATATGTATATGCTGGTGAAAGCTTGTATACAAGTATAAGTAACAATTTTGTAATATATCTAAGTAGTATTGACGTGTGTATTAAATAAAGGGGACGTGTATATTAAATAAAAGGGACCACCACTAATATTATCCAATTATAGTAAATAATAATAAAATTAATTTTTTCTTCCGGTCTACTGGAATTCCGGTGTTCGTCGGTAACCGACCACCTGCATAGTTGGCAACCCTGCCGTACGATTTTTTCCGCGCTCTAGGGGTCGTAATTGGTTGCATCTTTTACCGTATGACAAACAAATGAATGCGAGACTTCACGATAACTAGATTGCTTAGCGGACCGTCCAGCAATGCTTTGCTTTAAGTTACTGTATACAATATTGAAGCATTCGAGAATTTCATCAATGGGACATCCGTCGTTGACAATAAGAGACATTTTAAATGGCGTTATAAGGCCATAAGAGTTTATAATTAACTTCCCTATCACAATAAATGTTTTTTTTTAGATCAATTTGCAAATTCAATACACTGAAAAAATAATAAAATACTGCGTAATTTTCTACCCTTTAAGATTAGTAATACTCCATCTCCACGTATCTACTTAATCGAATCAACTACAATAATTATTAAAAACTATTTTAAAATGCTACTGTCTCCACTGCAAAAATATTTATTTGTCCAAAATATCTCTTATTGGGAGAAAACATAATATGATAGATATTTTATAGTAAATGAGCAGAAGAATATCAGTTTGGTCCTATCTAATTTTGAATAAATCTACTAGGTTGATTTTGATGCTGTAGGGGGAAATACCCATGAATGGGACATATTATTGAATGGGACAGTAGCTGTTTCTGAGCTATGCTTCGTAATTTTTGGTTTTTGTTACCATGCTTAGATGGCCCTAGATGTGCAGTTAAAAAATAATAAAAAATGCAAAGTTTAGGCAGCTGGGAAATTGTTTGAGTTTGGTTTATGTAATAGTCTAGAATAACACAAAACATATACCAAGTAACCGAATATTATATATATAAAGGTAAATATTTTTAACCTATTTTTTTGATAATATTGTTAGTGTTCTTGAATGGGTCAAATTTCGTTTCCTTGAATGGGACCACTATTTTACTGCATATTTCATTTCCATTTATCTCTTTTAAATAAGAAATCACTCTAAAGTGACAGAAAGTGTCTACAACAATTTAAAACAGTAAGAACTCAAAACAAACTAATATTTGATATTGATTCAAAAAAACATGAACCAAAGTTTGATAAAATTATTTAAACCAAATTCTATGTAAAAAAAATGTAAGACTTTAACAGCTATTTTTTTGTTATGAAATGACATTATAGGTTTATTGTTATTAGTAATAGTGATAATAATACCTATTTTCATTATTTGTAATCTTTAATCGCAATTTTGTTATTGTGTCCCATTCAATAATAGGGTGTTATTGAATGGGTCAAGTTTCGTTTTTTTTTTAATGCTTGTAGTTTTGGTAAAAATAAGTATTATTCAAGTTTAACACTTGGACTGTGTTCTTTTATTTCCAAATATAATACCTAAAAAAATTACCTATAAAAGTATAAAATAAAAATTTGGAAGCCGTTAAAAAAAGTGTTCCATTTATGGGCTACTCAATTCTTTTTCACCGCGTTAGGATTTTACGAAAAAACAAAAATAAACTCAAAATTATTAAATATTTCATAATCCATTCTCAAAATGCTAAACTAATAAAACTTGCGTAGGTATATTAAAATATAGGGGGAGTAAACTTCCCTAATATGCACTTTATTCTATTGGTTATTTCTGCGGTGCAAACGTTTATTGTTTGTATAGGAGGAACATATTTGATAAGGCATTTAAATACCAACTAATAAAGTAAAAAAATCAATAAATATCGGATGTAAACAAACAAAAAACATGGTGTTTCCAGAGTAAACCAGCCATTGTATTAATTGTTGGGGACTATGGCTTCACTAAAGGACTACCCTTTCTTTATGCCACCATTAGAAATCGCGTTTCCGGAAATTAATAATTAAGTTTATTTATCTATTTATACTAATTATAGTATTTATTTTTAACACTATATTATATTTGCCAATTACATTGGTAGGATTTTGCATTTTAACCAATAACACTAGACAACACGGTTTCTTGCCCTGATTGGAGACATATGTTTTTTAACTAATTTTGGATCGCTGAGACCGAATCTGGCATCAGAATGTTTCTACTACCTCAGGTTTCTAAGAAAAATAAGATAAAAGTGGTAAAAAATCATTATTTTAGCCCTCTTTTGTTCTAAAATAATGGTAGAAAAAATATTTTGAGGACAAATTTGTATTCGGCGACTCAATATTAGTTAAAACATAGCCAACTTTGTTAAAATTGTGGCTTCGTTACTTGCAGTAAAAAAGAGAAGACATAACTATATAATATATCAAAATATAATTTGTTCTTAGAAATTTAAACATGGCTAAAACTGTAAGGGAACATTCAAGTATTACGTAACGCATAATTTAGCCATTTTTGACCCCCACCCCCCCATGTAATGCGGCGTAACATTTTCAAGACCACTCACCCTCCCTCCCATTTGTTACGGAACATTCTTTTTTTTCAAAAAGTAAGAGGAAATTTTGCTTTAAGGTTTAAACCGGTTTTTAACCGGTTATTGCTTCCGTGTTTTAACCTAAAACCGGTCTGAGGTAATTTGCCTGGCGGGCTCACTGTTACATCGTTTTAAAGCCTAAACATTCCTCTACAAAATAAAATAAAATTCACTTTCCTATCTCTACTAATAAAGCGGGAAACTAATTTTGAACGCGACCGCTACATTCTACAGTGCGGTCCAAAAGTCACCCCCCCCTTTTAACTTTTGAACGAGTTGAGATATCGACTTCAAATTTAGTACTCTTAAATAAGACAACTTAAACTATCTTTTAGCATATATTTGATATTTTCAGCTCTTAAAATGTGGGCAGGGGGGCATGGGGGACATTTTTTTAAATGGAAAGGGGGGTCGTGTGATAAATCATTTTATAGCTTATAAAATTCTCTATTTAAACTTAAATTTTTAAATTTTTTAAAAATGTTTTTTAAGGTTTTGATTTTTCAATTTTTTGTGCTAAAACATTCGATTTTTTAAGTTTTTTTTTATAAATTTTTATTTATGTCAACTAAAATTAGTTTAAAAGTATAATTAACATTTTTTATGATGAAATTAGGCATTTTTAAAAAATTATTTGTTTTTTTTTAGAGGAATTTTGACATTAATACCCATTTTCAACCCCATTTTAAACCCAATTTTTTTTTTTTTTTAATTTAAAAATATGAGGTTAAATGGAGAATTTTATAAGCTTAAAAATGATGTATTACACGACCCCCCTTTCCATTTAAAAAAATGTGCCCCCATGCCCCCCTGCCCACATTTTAAGAGCTGAAAGTATTAAATATATGCTAAGAGATAGTTTAAGTTGTCTTATTTAAAAGTTCCACTTTTGGACCGCTCTGTATACAATTTTCGTCAGCAGCGAACTTGTTTGGATTTAGTGAACGCTGTGTGCAATAAAATTGGCAACGAATCCGTATCTTAGGCCTAAATCATTGTTAATTCTAACGTTTTTAAACGTGATCCCATAATTATTTTATAAGTTTATAATTATTTGTATGTTACGTAAGTAACATTTTTACTGATACCCACCCCCCCTTCTTAACGCGGTGTAACGTTTTCGCAAGCGGCTCGTTTTCTAAACTTGTACTCTTGCGCTAAAAACGTTTATTATGAAACTAGTACTTTAATATTCTGTATTCTTATCCAAAATTTAAGATTTATGTTATTAAAAATATAATTCTTTATTTATTTTATTTATTTATTTATTTTCCAACCTTGGCATGAATAATTAATTATATTAGATTTTAAAAATGTATAATGACTTTAATACATTTAAAAATAAAATTAATTAAGTTAGTAAAAGTAACAATAAACAAATTATAAATAGAAATTATGAAAATATTTCTAATTATTTCTCAGTAATTTACCTAGGTACTATAACATCTATATCGTCAATCATTAACAGCAAAACAAAAACAAATAAATTAATATAAAAAAACATTCTTAAGAACAAGCTTTTATTTAAGCGCAATAAAAAGAAGAAAATTTATTTCAAACCAATCATTTTGTTACATTATACAATTTTATATGATATAATGTAACAAAATGATGGGTTTGATTTAAGTTTATTTTCTTCTTTTTAAGGCACTTAAATAAAAGCTTGTTCTTAAAAATGTTTTATATTAATTTATTTTTTTTAGTCGTCAAAATATTGTAGGATACAAAAAAAGGTTTCACATCTAAAAAGATGTGTGTAAAAAAGGTATTTTTTTAATTTTAGGGGTGGGGAGGTTGGGGGTAAATGTTATATAAAATTGTATTGTCATCAGAGATAAGCATGTGTACCGAATTTCATCTCTCAACGTTTATTCTAAGTGGGTGAAACAGAGAGAACCTTATACGCGCATGTGAGGTGATGAGGAGATAAGGGGGATATAAAATTTATTTTAAAATTTTATAATCACTGGATGAGTTTGTAACCCAATTTTAGTTTTAAATTATCTCATGTGGGTAAAAAATGGATTTTTTAATTTTAGGGGTGGGGGGATTGAGGGGTAAGTTATACATAAAATTGTATTGTCAGCCGAGTTAAGCATGTGTGCCAAATTTTGGCTTTCTAAGTATATTCTGAGTGGTCAAAAAAGAATTTGGCAGATTTGCCCTAAACAAACATCCATACATACCTACTAATAACAAACATTGCAAGCTAAATAAAAGCTTGTAAAAAATAGAAACTAACATGTAAATAGTTCTTGATTAAAAATACAAAAGTTTATAAATCATATGTACTTGGCATAAGGACAGCAAAACTTGAATATCTCGTTTATAATTTTCGAAACAAATTTTATAATCTTAAAATGTACAAATGTCAAAAATCCTAGTATCTTCAAAAAATAATGACATTGACAAACAAATCTTAATTATTTAATTTTAGAATTACCAAATTCACTGTTTTAAAAATTTCTCTGTATATTAAATGAGTTCAGATCGATTTACAGTTGACGCCTCGTACCCATAAGAAATTATAACGTCGGTTGATGCGTGTTTTGTTTTGCCAACTTCATTTAAGTTTCAATACTAGAAGTTGCTAAATCTATTGAAATTAACATAACACTTAACTTGTTGTTGCATTACAATTAAAATGGAGTTGGTCGATTTAAACTTTTAACCGACGATAAAACACTCGATACGCAAATATAAGGATTCTTCGTCAAGTGTTAGGACAGGTTTGTGAGCAGATTGAAAATCATTTATGTATGGGTTATTATTAATTCCTACAAAAAAAACTTTATCTGAGTTAAAAATTTTAATAGTTTTTGATAATAGTTTATAGTTTTTCAAAAATTAACAAGCTGGCTAAATAAAGAATAAACTAATATTTTTTCTTGGTTTTTACACTTTGACTAAAATATTCTTTAATATTATGTTTTTTTTTTTGTAGTGATTAATAATTATTACAAGGGAACGTTCAAGTATTACGTAACGCAAATTTTGATCAATTTGGACTTATCCTAAATTATTTCAAAAACTAAACAACACCTTCACATTTGAACATACCCAAAATTCATTCTATAATAATCTAGAAAGTCAAAACACCTTATTTTAGAGTTTAAGATTATCCATTATCTCAAAAACTAGATCTTTAGAGAATCATATTTCAGGTTCTTATTTAGTAGCCCAAATTAGTTAAAAATATTTTCCAAGTAAAAAAAATAAGATTTATTCAAATTCTTCGCTTACTAAAAATTTGTAATTACAAATTGTTTTCTTGAAAATATAGCTTATCTATAATTTTCTTTACAGGAGTATGCACAAACGCCACCGCTCCATCCGTAAGCTCAATAAACCGAATCCTCCGCAACCGAGCTGCAGAACGAGCAGCTGCAGAATTCGCAAGAGCAGCAGGCTATGGTTTATACCACCCCCACCCCTACGCAGCTGCAGCAGCTGCTTTTCCCTGGCACTCTCCGTTGTGGCCAAACGGTCCACTAGGTCTACCTGGTGGACCTGGAGTATCCTCAAACGTAATGGCCGGATCTCCTGCTTCGTCAAGTTCACCACGTCCGGACCAAAGCCTACTACATTCGCCACCTGGAGGACTTCTAGATAAGGACGATTCTAGCTTAGATAGCTCAGAACAACCTAAATTTAGAAGGAATAGAACCACTTTTAGTCCGGATCAGTTAGAGGAACTTGAAAAGGAATTTGAGAAGAGTCATTATCCTTGTGTTTCTACCAGAGAAAGATTAGCATCGAAAACGTCGTTATCTGAAGCTAGAGTACAGGTATGTTCTAGTTTTCTAGGTGCAATAAAAAAGAAAAAGGTAATGATAAAAATTTCCAACCATGTTCTTTTCAAAACGTATTATAATAGCAATAGGTGTATACTTTTGTGTCCACTTTTGCATTAAGAAAAATTTTGTTTATAAATGTTAAGAGGTAGTGAAAGTATAGTATATAGTAGTATACAGGGTGTCCCATTAACTTTCCTACAGTCATTGTCTTAAAAACTGTAAGAGATATCAAAAATCTAAAAAGCAGGTCAATTAGATATTTTCAGTAAGCTTTCTATTTATGTATTCGGTAATTTTCTAAAACCTTCTCCTTAAGCCCCAGCAACCCCAACGTTAAAATCTCAAATAGCAATATAGGTCACGTGATGCATTATTTGAAAGGTATTTTTATTTTGATTAAAACTTATTTTTTATTTTTAAAATAGGATAAGCCGTTCCGGTTATGTTTGGTAAACTATTCCTTTCTCATAAAAAAATCTAGTGGCGTTAGGTCAGAAGAGCTTGGTGGCTAAGGAATTATTCCCCTCTAAACAAGACGGAATTAATACCATGTAATTTTAACGCAAAACTTTAATAATAATAGTTTGCAGGGAAGTATATCTAGATGTTGAACAAAAACTTCTTTATCCTAAAAATATAAACAATTAGGTAGGTATAGTTATAAAAATATTATTAAATAAAACAATTAACCTCTACGAGATAAGTAAATGTTATTAATTTATTCGGTGATTTTTATTTTTATGGCTTTATTCATGATGAATAATAATTTGCATCAATTTTAATAATTTAATACTAATTAGCTTTAACAATAATCATAATAATAAATAAAAATAATAATACATTTTAGTTTTTGTTTTATTATAAATAACTAATTAAAATTAATCTACAATAGTTAATTTTAATTTTTTTTCAATTTTGGATTTATATATTTTAATTTAGTTTTGAAATTTTAATATTTTACTATTAAATTCACTTAGTTTAAATACAACTTTTATTAATAATACTTATTTAAAATCCAACATCTAAAAATAAGTTATTTTTTAAGCTTTGTCGACGAGAGATCTATAATAAATAAAATTAAAATAATTCTTGTTCTTAATTAATTTAATTTTTTGTATTTTAACTGATATTTTTGTTGTATTTATCCCCTGAAGATGCCAATTCAATAAATGGCGAAACGTTGGGAAATTTTGTCTTTATAAATTTAAACGCAGTTCTATAAACCAAGAATTATTTTAATTATTACTTACATAATTAGAGCGAGAGAAAATACATATAATAAATAAATTTTAAGGTATGAATTTATATTATCAGGATTTTCATTTTAACTTAATTTTTATTTTAACTTTATTTCTTTAATTCTTTTTATTGAAGACAATAATCTCTCAATCGAATTGGACAGAAATAAAATATCTTGATCTCGAACTATTAAAATATTTTTATATTGTCGATACCGTTTTTTTTTTAACGAGAATCTACATTTATTATACAATAGTATTTTACGCACCGAGTACGCGAACCTAGTTTTTAGTGCACTCGTTATGCACTGAAATGGTTTGCGTCGAGGTGCGTATACTATTTTTCCTACGACCTAACACCTAAACATAAAAAAACGAAAAAAATATCTTAAAATTAGTTTGTCAGTTTGAGGTTATGTGTTTGACTTTTACTAATTTTCTGACAGCAGATATGTAAAATCAGCTGATCGTCACTTCCCAACCGTTGTCATAGGCAAAGGGTGGGAAATAGACACTAACTATGTACTGACTAGGTCGTTGGAAAAGGAAATTAAATACATTCTGGTATTTAGGAATTTTATTTATTTAATATTTATTACGTTTTTTTTTTGTGCTAAAAGTGAATTTAACGGTGAAAAAGCTCGGTGACCCCCAATTTTTTTGCATGCAATTGCACAAAAATTACTTTTCTAAACGACTGGTTTCGACTTTTTTTTTTGCTCCAGCAAATACTTTTAATCAGAATGTCAAAAACCTTAACATATCCAAAATTTAACTAAATCTGACTGAAAACACTTTTCCATAAGAAGCAACGAAAAAAAAATCAAAAAAAAAATCATGTGCCAGACACTAGACCAATACACTGTTATATTTAAGGGGTCGCTAAAACCGAATCTGACCTCAAAATTGCTCCATCAGATCGCAATTTTTTTTACACTTAAAAAAAGGGTATGAAAATTCCTTAAATTCAGATGTTTTTATGGGTAGAAAAAAGTTGTAACCTGATGGAGCAATTGATGGAGGTCAGATTCATTATTTCAGCTGCCCCGAAAATATAAAAATGCGTTGCTCTAGTATCTGGAAAATGATTTTGTTTTGTGGCTGTGTAATGAGTGATACGATTTTTGCTAATGCTAAATTAGTTTTCTCAGTGTAAATTATATTTTGCAACATATATATTTATAATATATTATAAAAAGTCCAAACGCTTGTTAAATAAGGCGAGAAAATTTATGTCATCGCCTAAGGTCCAGTCTTTTGACCTCCGAATAGTTATTTATCCGGCACTTAATATTTTAATTGTTAATCTGTCAGATAAAATTTCACATAAATAACTATGATTTTTAAATGTTTTTATGACATGATATTTTGTATCTACTATCACATTAATGGAATTTATGTCCACGCTAATTTTAAAGGAAATCAGACTATGCAAAAAAGGATACTACCGAGATTGGCCTGTAAAGAGGGAGTAAGCGAGTAAGTGCACGAATGATAATAACAAAGTGAATGTCTAAGGGAATCAAAAGGGAACATAACCTAGTCAGTAAGTGACTGCGGCAAATTCACAGGTTAAAAAACCTCAAGCCGAGTCAGTACTTTGGCGGGCGAACAATAGATTCTTTGGAGTTATTGTCCTACGTTAAGAATACTATTTTTTGGAACTCCCGCCGCGTTCTACGGAACAAGTAAGGGGCATGGGCATGGCTAGGGCAGATTGCGCTAAATACATATTTATACACTCTATATTGGCTTTTCAATATTTGCTTTATGTACCTTGAAAGCTCACATGATAACCCATTTTAAACCATTAGTGGTTTTAGCATTGTAACTTATCTTCAACCTGTTTTAATTAGAAAAGTCGTCAGTAGTACTTACTCAGCACTTGGGTTCTCATTGAATTTTAGACCCTATTTCAACCATGTTCCCATCATCCTATGGAACTCAAATTAAGTGCATACTAATCAGTTTAAAGTGTAGTTCAATGATTAAACTTAAATCACCACAAGGTGGTGCTTATCCTCCTACAGGCCACTCCCTATCTCGATCTCGGAAGTCGTCTTTGTTAAAACGATTAAAGTTCCTTTTTATTTATGCAACCTATATCTTTTAATTAATCCATCTATTTTGTATACACTTGCAAGTAGAATCCGCACCCCTGCATACCTTTTGCCCAACTAAATAATAAGTCGTAACTGGCGTCCTAAAAATGGAACGATTAAGATTTTGTCACAATAAAATACTTAGTAGTTTATACAAAATGGATGGATGCTCTCTATTTACCTTTAACATAGCATAAAAACCGCCAATCACAAAGGAGCATTCTGTAAAGTTAACAGAGAGTTTACTTTTAGGTGAATATAGTGGCCATATAAGGATTTAAGTTAGAAAATCACATATAAGGTTGATCAAAGTACTATAGTTATCGAATTTTAAAATTTAAAGCTGCAACTTGCAGCCTGCAATAGAAGCGTCACAACTTACTGAATACTAGCAAAATTATATAAATTTATTTTTCTACGAGCGTGCGGAAAGATCTCTTTCAGCACATATTAGTGCGGAAAGAAGACCTTTTCCGCAAGCATAATTATTTCATTAAAAATGAAGTAGCTTGAATATACAAATGGGTAGAATTGTTGGCTCATGCCTGCATGGCGAACGATCTACATGATAGCGTCCTAAGCTAGTTTATTTGGGTCAATTTTGGTGACAAGTTTAATAAAAAAAAAAATAACGAAACCTGAAAAATAAAACTGTAAAAATGTTTAAATTTCTTAACTGTTAATTGGTTTTCTATTAAAAAAATTATAAAATAAAATGTGTAATAATAATAAAGTATAAAAGCATATTTTATTTTTAATTCCGATCGTAGAAAAAAATATTGTTCCGCTTCGCGTCGTTCAGACAAATGCAATCTAGTGCGGAAAAGAGCATATTTCTAAACGAAAATAGCTATTCCTTGACGAAACACTAATTTTGGTTGGATATTTTTCTTGTTATCTATACTAATAAAATTTAACATTTTAACTAATCCTTGTATTGAAACCAGGTTTGGTTTTCTAACAGACGAGCAAAATGGCGGCGTCATCAGCGAATGAATCTTCTGAAACAGGGATCTCCAGGCCCCAACAGCACTCAATCCTCGATGTATGGAAGTCGTTTGACACCGTCGCCTCATTACAAGTCCCATTCTACCCCTGGATCTCCTCACACCACGCATCCCCTAGGTTCAGGCCATACGTCATCCCTTCTCCTACAGATGGGGGGAGAAAATAGCGCCTTCAAAGCTTTACACGCCAACTCTTTACTGGAACACCAGGAAAACTTGAGGAGGTTGAATGAGGATTACCTCTCGGATTCCGAGGAGGAGATTAATGTTAACGATGAGTCTGATGTTGAGGAAGTTGCTCAAAAGAATAGGACGAGGTCTAGGTCGTCTAGTCCTGTGGAAGTAGTGGATTCGTCACCTAGAGATTCCAATAATTCTTGCCAACCACTACAGCTTACCATTCATGATAGGAATTAGTACCTTTAATAGATAATAGATGGAGTTTTTTTAAATATTTATTTTGACAACAAAACATTTACAAAACTTTATACATTATTTACTACATACAAAGTGTTTAATTTTGAGTGTGCAATAATGAAGTTATTTTTTGATAAATCAGTATTTTTAAAAAAGTAATTCTGGACTTCGAACTTTGGAGGAAGTTTTATTATACATTCAAAAAGAGGCACTGTCCCTATATCAAAAATACCAAAGTATATAATATGAAGGTGCTTTAAACTATACAATTTATTTTATCTGATAGATACTATCCATGGAAGTTGGTAAAGGTTTGGAAGTTGTAAATCACCCTTACCTATTTGTAGGAATTTTTATTTCTTGTGCCCATTTACAATATTTCAAATAATTTTAATTCCTTAGAAACCTTTTTATTATGCTCAAATGAAAGGGTTGAAATAAAAAAATATGCGATCAATTTAAGTAGGGTCTTATATTTCCAACATTATCTATTTGTTGGGTCCAGAGCTATTAAACAAGCGACTGATAAAAACAGAATTTATATTATGGGAAACGATCCTGCCCGTGGAATCGATGCTAAAGCCCTAAAATTTTCTCTGTGGACATAACTATTTCATATCGCGGTTTGATTCACCTCTTAATGCCACCCAACTTGCCTATTTTTATATCAAAACTGTAAGGATATATCAAATTTTTGCTTTAACCAAGTTCATACTACATTCCAAGATAATATAATTCTTAAGCACCTAGCACTGCAAAATATTGTAAATAAAATGTTCGATACGTACTTTCTAGTTTAATTTTTAAGTTAAATTATTTAAAAGAAAAAAACTGTAACAATATACCTTTAACTGTACTATTTTAATATTAAGAACGAGTTGTTAAAACAGAAAAATTTAAATCAGTGTAGTTGTAATGGTAGGACTGCAGTTTTTGACAGCGCATAAGTTGAATTATAATTCAACTTAAATTCAACTTAAATATATTTAAACTATTAGTTACATTTTAGCAATGCGTATTCAAAACTATAGTTAAATGATTATAAAACTCTTTGTTTTTTCAAGTCGCTCTTGTATGTATTTTTTTGTAAAATGAATATTGTTGTAAATTATTAAATTTATTGTTATTTATAAGCTTGTTTTATTTTCATATAAAATATATCTCCTACATGAAACATATTTCCATAAAAAAAGAAAAAAAATATATTTTATGGGAATAAGTTATATGCAATATATTACATTGCATAAGCATAAGAGCAATAGAAAAAATAAATAAAATAGAAAAAATAAATTCAATCATTTTTAATATTAAATAAAAGTAGCCTTTGTTGAGCAAGAGGACTTTTTACTAAAATATATAAAATAAAATACATATAATATGTAAAATATTTAAATATGTAAAATATATAAAATATATAAATATATAAAAATATAAAAGCAACCGCTCAACCCCCAGACAACTTTTTCCAGAAAAAAAGAGACAAAAAAAAATTAGCCCTCAAAATCAACGTTTGTGACTACCTATCCATATACTTTCCCCGCTGATTATTCATATAAACAACAGGGCCGGTTTTTTGCAATTTCTTGGGGGGTGTGACTGGTAAAAATGCCTAATAATGGTCAAAAGTAAAAAAATATGTCTCGCTTCTGAAAAAGCTGTACCCCTGGCGCAAAAAAATTAATGACTAAAAAAAATGGTATCGCCTCTAAAAAAAGCTTTTACACCACCCCAGTACTCTGGTAAAAAAATGAAGCTAGACAAAAAGGGCCGAAAATCCAAAGACCGATGAAGATTTATCCATGAACTAGCAAGCAAAAAAAAAACAATTAAATTTTATATCGAATACAAAGTTGAACATAATTAATATTTGATATAAGAAATAAATCAAATTTGAGGTTAAGTTTTATATTTATGTGTTGATGAAGTTATTAAATGAAATATCATTAGCATAATAAAAGGGGTTATAGTTGGTATAAGTAAATGTTTACAGAAAGCTAATGGGTCAATTAAAAATAACGACCGTAAAACTAACCTCCCATTCTTTTTTATTTTCTCGCTAATATGTTAACATTAACTATTTGTGACGATCCCTACGAAAACGGATGTGATAAATTTTTAGAGGGCAAAATCAAAATATTGCCTACATTTGTTATGTTATTAAATACTGGACAATTTTGTATATCCCAAGAAATAAGTTGTTACAGTACAGTACAGTAACAAAACAACCCAGTACCGGCTTTTGCCAAGGAAACAATATAAATTTTTTTACCTCACTGATAATTAATTTTTACGATTAAAAAAAAGGTCCTCACCTCTGAAAAAGATTTAACCCCTGATAATTTTGAAGACTAAAAAAAAGTCCTCACCTCTGAAGAAGATTTACCCCCTGATAATTTTGAAGACTAAAAAAAAAGGTCCTCATCTGTGAAAAAGATTTAAACCCTGATAATTTTGATGACTAAAAAAAAGTCCTCACCTCTGAAAAAGCTTTATATTTTTTTGACTCAAACTAAAAAAACGCCCCTCTACGGCGCCCCTATAAGCTTGGGCCCCGAAGCAGGGGGTTTGGATTTAAAACAATTTTTTAACCCCCTGTTAATTGATTTTGACGACTTAAAAAAGGTCCTCACCTCTAAAAAAGATTTACCCCCGGATAATTTTGACGACTAAAAAAAAAGTCCTCACTTCTGAAAAGTCTTTATTTTTTTTACTTAAACTAAAAAAACGCCCCTTGACAGGGCCCTTATAAGCTTGCGCCCCTATAAGCTTGCGGCCCGGAGCAGAGGGTTCACTTGATTCATACAAAGGCCGGCTCTGGAAGTTCCAGACTGGAAGGTTATGTGTAATTGAACAACTGATTGTTAAAAGGGACTTTTCAGTTTGAGAAGATTTGGAGAAAAGGGCAAAAAACTGTTTACAAATATGGTCCTGGAAAAAGACTATTTTATCACTTTATATCCCAAGGGCCTTTTCTGCCTAGAACTTTACATTTTAGCCCTGATTCATTTAAATTAAACAAACTGCTTCTTCAGAATTGAATTATAAAAGCCTAATAAATTCTTAATTAAAAATTCTGCTTTTTGTATAGTAGGTCTCAATAATACAGGATTTAATTTTTAGGGTACCGTACCTTAACTTAAAAAAACTGAACGTTTATAGATCGCTCAATTCTCCGACCTTCCGTCCGTCCATACGCCACAGCCGTTTATCTTAGGAGCTATGCAACCTAGAAATCTGAAATTTACGAGTATCTAGCATTAAAGAGATTTTTTTTCCCAAAAAGTCAAAAACTAAATTTGGAATATTTTTTTTAGAGATCCCCTTCAAGTTGAATTTTGCAATAGAGGTCTATCATTACACATATCAAAAGCGTATATAATTTTTATTTAATATTAAATTTTCAAAAAGTGTAACTTTTTGTGGATCCTTCCATTTTATTTCAAAAACAATGGGAGTGCAATTTTATCGATAAGTCACTTAGTAAATTATTATATTAAACATAAGATAAAACCAAAAGAAAGCTTAAATAAATCTCTACAAAATATGTTTTATTCATTTTAGACCTACGACTAGAATTCTAGGAGATACAGGCTCGAACAAAAAAAAGACCAAACTAGGTACGGAATTCTCAGTACGCGAGTACTTTACCATTTTTTTTTTAATTTTACAGGATTCATTTTTATTGGCATATTAGCTCTATAACACAATACCCTTTAATGCTTTTTATTTCTTATAAGAATTCTTTGATCCTGAAACATTTTTTCCTATGGATTCATTTTAAAAAGTATATTCTTAAAAAAATAGGAAAAGTCAACGTGGTTTCAGACAGAAGAAGCAAACGAAGGAAAAAATAGTTACCAAACACTTCAAATAAGTAAGTAGATGACAACAGCTCAATTTTGATATAAAAGAAGTAGAATTAGGGGGATAAAGAAAAAGAAATCTTTTAGAATATAAACACCTTTTAAGGAGATCTCGGTGTCATCTTTCCTTCCCTGTTTGCATTTTTCTGATGATAAAGCAAAAAGAAAAGTATTAACCTCTTTTTTACAGCAGTCTTGGTTGCTGAAGTTTTCTTACACAAAGAAAAAGATTAAATCAAGAATATGGTGATTTGTATATAACGAAGAGAATATATTCTTTTTTTATGCATACCATATTCTTATCCTTTTATATTTGAGAATATATTCTCTTTTTAAGAATACCATATTCTTATCCTTTCATATTTGAAGCAAAATTTTGCTTTAAAGGAGAATATATTCTCTTGGTTATATCCAAATCAAATTCATTATTTAATACAATATTTTTTCTGTGCTGTTGCTAAAGTTTTCTTAGTCGTTGAGGAATGTTTTGGCTTCTAGGATCGGATGAGCAGATTTTTTTTCTTAACAACCATACATACATGCCTAATCAGAGGTTAAACATTAAATGATGAAATAAATTTAAATAATACAAAAAATGTATAAACAAAAGAACATTTTGATAAAATTTTGGTATAAAAGTATAAAAAATACAAATAGAAAAATAGAAAAACTAAGCTAAAATAGATATAGGTATTGAGTGTCGATATTTTTGTCATGTTTACACAATAAGGAGTGTCGAAAGTGGATGGTAGCAGCTCGATTTACGATCTCAACTAATACTTGTAGGCCGATAACGTTAACACAACAAGAAACTATCCGGCCGGCCATAAACAACCCGGCGGAGTGGAATGTCGGTGAACATTTTAATGTGGGTAAAAATAGTCCTTTTATTTGTCTTGTTCCACTCTTCGCAGATTTACCCATGGATTATTTGTTTACTTAAAAATCTTCATATTTTGCTATGCACAATAGTATATTAAAGTACTAGTCTCATAACACCCGTTTTTAGCACAAGAATACAAGTTTAGAAAACGAGCCGATTTCAGCGAGTTTTCTAAAGTACTAGTGCGCTAAAAACGAGTTATGAAACGATTACTTTATACTATTTTTTCTATTTTGCTCTAATTTACAATTTACGCAATTTTGGAAATTCATAGAACAAACGATATTTTGATATCTTTTATATTTCTCTTTTTCACGGCAAGTAACCAAGTCAAAATTTTAACACGGTAAAAACTAACTTAAAATACAATTTCGTAGAAAACTAAACTTAAAAGCGCTGTGGACTTTTGCACGGAAAACGCCAAGAGATATTCTTTCCTCCAGTCTTAGTAGTAGTAGTCCAGTCTTGCCAACACAAAAGATAAAAATAACCTCTTATACGCCTAAAAGAACACGTAAAATTCGTGTGTTTATGAGCTTTTAGTAGTCACAAAATAAAAAAAATACTTTAGTTAGCACTTAGAGAATATTGTAAATTAATTGG
Source organism: Brachypterus glaber (assembly GCA_958510825.1). NCBI lineage: Eukaryota > Metazoa > Arthropoda > Insecta > Coleoptera > Kateretidae > Brachypterus > Brachypterus glaber. The sequence goes on from OY294050.1 coordinate 14,403,372, forward strand.
ATCGTTTACAGAATGTAGCTATAAAACGAAATAATTGGTGCAGCCGATAAAAACGAAAACTAAGTCTAGTGGCATTTGACTTTTTTAATGTACGTACAGCATAAGCATATAGCACACTGAACTAAGCAACGAGCGAAAACTCTTCGTTTGTACTAATCAATTGATCTGCTGAAGGAGTGGAATACTAGCGAGCATTTGACTGTGTACAATGTTTTTTTACTGGGTATTAATAACCCTCTTATATATTATATTAATCCAGGGCTGCAGAGAAAAAAATCCTAAAGAGGGAGAAGAAAAAATCCCTAAAATATAAATTTTTTAATCGTTTATGCTTAAAAATTGACATAAAGGAGGGTTTAACTATTTATGTTGCTGTCTGAAACCTAGCAAAAACTTTTGAAAAACTCTAATAAATCCATCAACCGAGTCAAGCCAGGCTGGCTTCATCTTTAAATCTTCGACTCCGGGAAAAATAACGAATATACTAGTGTTATATTTTGGCAACTTATTTTTTTTTATCTTTTTTATTTTACCGAATAGAATGGGAAAGTTAAGTTGAATAATTTTATTGATGTTATAACATTTCGTGACTTTGATAAGTCAAGTATGATTTGACCTACCTTTTATACCATTTGTAGGCAATGTAATTTATATTGACCTATCAGTACACTTAAAATGCAAATGACCAATCAGAACACTTAAATTTTAATTCTAATGATTCAATTGACCAATAAAAATACATGGCATGGACATTGTCCATACATTACATTTGGACCTTACATTTCTTTCCAAAAGTTTTTGGCTGGAAGTAGTTTTAGAAAAAAAAAGGATGACGAAGATAAATAGTAACAAGAAGAGAAAAAGAGAAGGAAAAGAACTTTGTGAATAGTATACTATTTGATGTATAGCAATAGTATTCTTTATGTCTTGTTTGTTCTTCGGATCGATATAGCTCTTATTTACACTCCAGCAGCACAATCTGTCCCATAAAAACACCATGGATGGCATTATTTTATCGTTAATTCTGCTGAAACTCGGAAACATATAAACTTGATAACTTTATTGGAAACTAAAGTACCAGACGCTTAAGTAACCTGAATTGTTTTATAGGTATATAATTGGCTTAGGCAAGCCTTTGACGATCAAGGGTGTATTAATTATAATTATACTTGGAAAATCCCTAGTTGATAATACATTGCTATTACCGTAATAGGAAAAATATTTAAAAGTACCTACTTTAAAATTAACGCTACCGAAGCTTGGTATAGTTTCTTCTTTGCATCAATTTTTTAATAACAAGATTTTTTCTCTAAGACAGAAGAATTCTGTAATTATTAACAAAAATTAATTATTAAATTTAATAAAAGATTTTACATACTTAGGCGTGGTTTATCAAAGTGCAGCTAAATTTAGCTGACACGTAATAACCATAGCAACTCCAACCAAAATCCAGAATTTGCTTTTAACTGAGACTTTATCTTTTAGATAAAGTTTTAACTGTACACTGATAAACTGGGCCTTAAAGGAATCATAAAAAATAAATAGTTTCTTAAAATTTCAGCCCTTTTTGTAGCCCGGAATATACTTTAATTAATTATTTTAATTACGAATTTTGGCATATGTTAATGCAGGATATGGCAACATTGCACCTAACTAAAGTTCAAGTGTCAAGTGTCATGTCAAAATTAAAATAACTTTGTACATTGTCTACCACTGTGGGCCAAGGGCGAAGTATATTTTGTTGTGTTAACTGCCCTTGACTGTAAAATTAAAATATGTTGTTGTTTTTTTAATTAATTTTTACGGATTTAATATGCTGTAAAATACACAATGTGTAGGCTGGACTTAGCTGACTAGTTTCAGTAAGATTATGAAGTTATTTTTGAGGTATTTATACTAATAATATTAAAAAGCTATCCAGTAGTTCCAACAATAACCCATAACATGCAGTCCCATGTGACAATGTAGCCCCAGACTAGTAATTTAATGTGGCTTTCAACTTGTTAATTAAGATAATTTCCATCATATAAATAAAAAAAACTAGGATATGAAAAAATTACATAGACACTTTTAAGTTGTAGTTTTAAATAAATACATTTAATTAATATTGTAGAGTATTTTTATTATACATTCTTAATATTTTTATGTTGACGTTTAGAAAAGGACATATCCACAGGCTCGCATAACATGCATAGTACAAAAGAATGCGATACCGTGATTGGCTTACAAGATACATGACGGCACATCAAGCCAATCACGGCATAATAACTAATAATTTAATTATAAAATTTATAACAAAACTAGCCACGAAGGCCATTTTTGGATGGGATTGTTATTAGTTATTGCGATAATATCTTTGGATTTTTTGTAGAGTTGATATGGGTTCTTCTAAATACATGGCAAATTTTCTGGTTGAAAATGGGTGAAAAACTGTACAGTTTGTTGTACTATTGTTAAAATTTTAACAAAGACAATTTCTCACCATGCAGTGGTTTCTGGTGATAAACTTACAAATAGTAGCTAGAGCATTTCTTAGACGTATATAAATCGAGAAATAAAAAACAACTATCAACTTTGAAATAATTATCATTAATTTTTATATTCCTTTTTAAAATGAGGAGTATTAGGGTACTTTTGTTGAAATATTAAGCAGCGTTTACACTTGTGGTGACTATCAAACGGATGACGCAAAATCCCGCGTGCAGTTGAATCCAATTCAACATGAGCAGCTTGACACTGGTAGCAGAGAGTGGGAGTAGAGCAAATTTGGATGTTGGTTTCTGGTTAGCTAAAAAACTGTTGCCGCGACACTGTCGCTCAAGTGCAAACTCTGCCTTAGCGTTAAGAATAGTGCAGAGAAAACATACACCATTAATTAGTATTTTAATAAACAATTTTATTATTAGAAGTAAATAAATTAGTTGAAATCGGAAATCAAGCTGCTACCATTCAAGTTTTGCACTTCTTAATGTGATGGCGTTAATTTCTATATTGCTTGTTGATTTATTTATTTTTTTCTGCAAACAATTAGCAGAAATCTTCTTTATTTTTAGATCATTAAACATTTCATTAAAAATAAAACCTACATTGTTATAATATGAGAAAATATTTTCTTGAGGTGTAATAAATTATTAAACTTAAAGCATTTCGACAATGCCAAGATTTTTATACTTTTTGAGAGTATTTAAAAGTACGCCAGATAAATACTTTTTTAGTAAATTAGGATTTATTGTTTTTTTTTTTTAATTTGGGGTTATATTTAACACAAAATTAACTAGTAGTGTGGAAAAAATTACCGTACTAGTAAAGGGTTAAACATTTTTAAGGGACTTAAAGTATTATTTTGATGTTGGTTAAATATAACTTGGCTAAAAGCTTATCTAAAAAAATATTATATATATATATATATATATATATATATATATATATATATATATATAGAAAAATTATTTTTTTTATTTTAATTTATTTCATGCCTTGAATCGATATAATGGAGCTTTCAAAAAAGGCAAATCATTAAAAATAGTTTTGCCCAATTAAACTCTAAATCCATATTTGTACCTAGAATATTAAAAGTGAGCTTTAGAAAATTAATTACAATAACTTTGCCCAATAACCAATATTTATATCAGGAATATCTTTTCGCATATTATTTTCTTCTTTTTTAGGTTACTGTTAGTTTTTGCAATGACTGTTTGTACAAATATTGTTATATTTAGCAATAATTATTTCTTACTGTTTATAATTAAAAGTGTAACAGTGTAAAAAAGAGAATAAAAATATCATACGATGAATTGTAGGTATTAATATGGACAGAGAATTTAAATGGGCAAAGTTATTTGTAATTAAGTTTCTAGAGCTCTACTTTAGTATTGTAGGTACACTGTAAAAAAATGTGTAAATTTACATGCTAAATCAGAGGTAATATGTTAAAAATAGGGTCTAGTTAATTTTTTATAAGTATTAAATGTTATTAGTCAAAAACAGTTGTTATTGAAATACTATCTGCTTCTTTTTCTGAACATACGAGTATATTTTTAGATTTTATCTGTGATATATGTAGCCATAACTTAAGTTATGTTCTTATTTAAATAAGTTTATAAACCAGTATTTTGACGATATACTTAATACAATTTGACTATAGTCTTAATAAAATTTAACTGTACACAAAAACAAATTATTTCGTATTTTATGTGAAAATTATACGAAATCTAAATAAATTCTTCGATCGATTTCGAATAAATTTCATTTTAAGGTGTTGAAAGAGCAGGCAATAAATAAAATATATAGTAAACGACATAAGATAACCTTCTCCTTTAATTAGGAGACATCCTAAGTTGCTTGTTTCGATTTATAATCAATTGGAACCAGTTGTTCGATTTACATATTATTTCACTAAAACCGATAAAAATACTTGAAAATAGTGTACGTATCATTAGTAATTTAGATTAAAAACAATATAATTATATTCCCTGTTAAATAATTCCTATAATTGATCTCAAACGGAAATCTGGGTAATTGTAGCATCATTTAATTGAGTCATAGTATGCCATAGTATGGTATTGACATACTCAATAAAAAATAATTAATAATTTGTATTTGTATTACATCGGCACTTAGTGCTACTAAGAATACCGATGTATTGAAATCTTCGCCGAAAAGTCAAAATCTTTGACCATGTTTTTTTCACATTTTCCGACGTTTTACACCTTTCTGAGTCAAAATCAGTAAAAAAAAATTGCTTCCATCTATCTGTATCTGTCTGGGTGTAAACTTGCTAACTCCATTTGTAAAAAAGATATCGACAAGCGGTTTTTTGAATATTGCTTCTTCCTCATATTTTGAAGAGCTGATTAGATTTTGGGGTAAAGGATTGGGGTAAAGGTGTTAGAATGGGATAAAACGCCTATTTTTAGCGTTTTTTGGTTATAATTAAGTTAACAATTAAGTTATAATTAAGTTATTGTATTTTATTAATTTAGTACTTATATGAAAGATTTTTTTAAACAAAAAAGGCTATAAACTATTTTTTCCTAAAATACATTGTTTTCGGGATATTGGCGTTTAACGCAGTAAAATGTTTTTAGCATAACTCACTTATTTATAAACCGATTTCAAAATAATTATATTTTAAATGAAAGCTGTTTTTAAGCCCTACAAAAAACGTTATATATACAGTTTTTGCTAGAATATAACGTTTTGGAGATACAGACTTTCAAACTTTAATAAATTATGCAACACGCAGGTGTATTAATGGTTGCCTATTCACACAACTTCCTATTTTATAACCTTTCAAATTAGAGCCTAGTGCCGATGTTTTGATAAGGTGCTTGCAACTGTTCAGCTGGTTTTTTATTCAATTATTTATTAACCAACAGTAGGTATAAAGCAGATAGGACATGTATAACAGAAAAATCTACATAATTTACATTGTAAGATATAATTTATATGAAATACCACGTGCTAATAAATTAAATTAACTAAACAGCATGGCTAGAAATACTTAATATTTATATTTATAATAATTATTATTAACATTAAATAATTTAAATTGATTTGAATTAATTAAAATAAATTGAATTACTAGTCGATATCATAAGTTTTATTTTTATAATATATTATCATATTATTATAATTAAAATTATTTTAAATTGAATAAATAGTAAAAATTAAAAAAGAAAAGAATAATAAATAATAATTAACGCTTAGTTTTTCTTGCTTAACTACTTGGAACACAATCTGTTAAATGCAGATGGCATCCTATGGTATAGAGAGTATACTTTATTTTGATATGCAGATTTTTTAGATAGTGATGTAGTAAAGAAAAATTTAATATCCGCTGATAGGTATTACTCATACATATTTACGATGTCCTTAAGGGACTAGATAAATTTTGAAGTATTGTAACACATTATTTTAAGCTAAATGTATTTAATAACTACATACTATATTTTCCCCGTTAAGTTGACTATCCATGTTTAAACCTAGAATACTAAAAAATAAATACAGTAAGTTTTGTAACAGGTAGTTTGTTAGTGTACCCAAAAAAATACTTAAGGTTTTCGGATGCTTAAGACCATAAGCAAGTAAAAAAGTATTACATATCCCATGACCATTATGTATGTGTAATATACATTGTGTATTTTATGCAATGAACATTAATAAAAAAATTACAGGGCTAAGAATACGAACAGACCAAGTACCATTTGTTAAATTTTGAGTTATTTTTTTCGTTAGATTCTGCTTAATGAGCTTTTTTACAATTCAAATATACTACGTGGTTATTGAACGCGAAAACAGTAACATAATGACTATTCATGACATTTGAAACGATCATTTTAACAATAAATAATATTTGTTTATACAATTAAATCTATGAGTCAACTTTTAAGTTATACCAAAAAGGGTCCGATCTAAATTAGGACAACCGGACTCTGCCGAAGCAAATCTCTTGAAGCCAAAATGTGTTTAAGCTATGATTAAAATAATATTATTTTAAAATTTTAACACAATTAAAAATATACGCATAACAAAGTGTTCAATAATTGGGTCGTGTCCAATAATTGGGACATTTACCTTACCCATTTCAAAAGCCTGTAGAACAGTGAAGAGTATCATAATGTATCAATTGTGGTCAGCAGCAGCAAGTTCCCAAATCAGTTGACTTCACGGATCGCGTGGTCGAGGGAACCGATTCTCGAATTATATATGCAAATCTTTATAGTATCTAATTATTACTGAATATAAACAGGTATAAATGGTGCATCGTTAAACGTATTTCAGGTTTGTAGAATAAGAATGCATAAATTTTAAGTGATATCTGGTGCGCTTATTCGCACTCTCGACAACTTTTAAACTCAATAAAATCTTAACGAAGGTATTGACCAATGGGAAATAATTGCCTCTAAACACCCACTCAAACCTATCGAAAATTAATATGTTTCGATAGTCACTACACCATTATTTTATCGAGGATTTTTACTGCTTTATAAAGTAAATTTACATTTTTATTGTCACCTTTCACAGACAAGATGTTAGCGTAGGTATAGCCTATGCCTGAGCATCCGAAGCATAGGTTTTAATACAGGCTCACGACGTCGCACATAGGTAAAAAATACCAAAAAAAGAAGGGAAAAAAAATCATGAAGCGTCGAATGTTGAATATTTATAAACCTTATAGTGTCCTCTAAATGCATTTATTAATGATTTGAATACATTTTTTTGAAAATGTTTGCGGCCTTCCGTAAAAAAATAAATTTAAGTGGCACGCTGCATATCGGGACATCTTTTTATCAAAGCAGATTTTTTTTTCATCCATACCCTTAGGCGGGAGGGGGGGGGTAACTTTTTTTTAAAATTAATGGGGGTGTTTTTTATTCAGATTTAAATTCAGTATAAAAAATTACATAATTGACCGAAAAAGTTTTTTTTTTCAACCTCAAATTAAAAAAACTAAAATAAAAAAAAGCCATTTAAAAAAATTGAAAAATTTGAATATTTTAGTAGTTTGGACTTTTTAATACTCCACATTTGTACTTTATTTTAAAATTAAAAAAATACAGCCCTAAAAAAAATTAAGTGTAAGATATTGTATATGCAATGTGCCACTTAAATTTAATTTTTTAAGCAAGACCGCAAACATATTCATAATAATGTATAGACATCATTTAGAGGACACTATAAGGTTTATAAATATTCGAAACTTCATATTTTTTTTCCTTTTTATTTTTGGAATTTTTTACCTGTGTGCGTCGGTAAAAAAATTATATAAATTAGTGTGGGTTCATACTTAAAACACGTAATGCACTAGAGAACCCCCCTTACGGTTCAACTGGAGTAAAACCGTTTTATGTCTATCTCCAACCAAATCCCATATCATTTTCATTTTTTTTTAATGACTAAAATAATAATATATTATAATTTATTATTATAGGATTTAAAGTAAAAGGTAAATTATAGTTGGACAAACCCGGTTTGACGTAAAATTCTATAAAATTATACATAAATCTTAGTAGTAATGATCAAATCCTAAATAAACTTATCTATCTAGTAATTAAAATTAATTCTGAAATCTTGATTATCGGCTATTTCGATTAATTGATATTGTTATCGTTTTACTATTCTTAATGGCCTATTAGAAAAATTCTTATTGCCATATTATAACCAGGCAGCAGGCTAAATGGTAGCAATACCGGAATAGAAAATACGTTGAGATAAAAACAAAAACTAAAAAACTAGCACTTCGATGGTTTCGTCCGCAAAGTGACTAAATTTAGATTGGTCAAAATACAACAAAATTTGACGTGCACCTACTTCACTTAAAAATCTAAAAAAGATGGAATAACTTTTATATATACTTTTCTAATTGAAAATAATGTTCCAAATTTTAGCTCAAAATATTTGGAAACTGAAAAAAAAAATAAAATCTTTCCTTTTTTTTAATTTTTAAATGAAGTAGCTGGATACCAAGCTGACATTTAGCATTATGTACACAGCCGCACATTAAATTCCGGACACCTAAAAAATTGACATTTTTTAAATTCAAATATTCCGAAAACTAATTAAAAAACATAGTTGTACATTATTTGTTGCTCTTAATACGAAAAAAAAAATTTTTAATCATTCTTAAAACAAACAAAAGTAGAGATTGTTTAAGCTTCAAAACAAAAAAGGATAAGTCAAATCCATTAATTAGTTTTCGAAATATTTTAATTTAAAAAATGTCAATTTTTTAGGTGTCCGGAATTTAATGCGCGGCAGTGTATTTATCTTTACAATAAAAGAGAAATAACCTGTGTATCGACGTATGTATAGTTTTCCGGATTTAAAGACCCACTTCCAAAAAGGTAGAAACTTGAAATTTGGAAATTACATGGAACATGCCCCAAACTCCCTTCGACCCCCTAACCCCTCAATTCAGAAAACATTATTAAACACATTTCTAGAATAGTCAAAAACTTAAAATTTAATATGTTTATGTAGTATTCCCCCAGGACTTTTTGAAAAATTTGAAATTTCACTTCGAAATTGGAGAAAAATTATTAAAAACACACTTGGATAAAATTTCTAGGAAAGATAGATGCTTGAAACTTGATAGGTGCATGAGGTATCTTCACCTGACCCAAAAAAAAATCGAAAATTTACAAAAAAAACTAAAAATTGAAAAAAAAATACTCTCTGCGGGAAATCATTAAAAAGGGTACTAAAGAGAGAACTAATTTTAGTTTTACAATAATCCGGGCTTCACGGCATGTGCATTTATAAAAAATATAGTTGGTAATTATTTTTCAATTTTTAAATGTAGTGAGACTTTTTCCTAGCTGGACCCTAGAAAAAAGTCTCACTACTAGCTAATTTATTTTTTTTTTGAGTTAAAATTTGTCACAGAATCTTGCTATGATATTTTTTATGACCTGTTTTTTTGAAACGCCCAATATTCAATAACAGAAAACTTCTTAAGCATAAAACTATGGGACAACTGACCAAAAACATTTTCTGATCATATAATTAATTTCCCAAAATATTTCACAATTGTTGCTTTATTATTACCTATATTTAGATGAAAAGATATGAAAAGGGCAGAAAATAACCGTATACATACAGTGAGCGTAAAAGTACGAAACACTTTGGATGGTAATTAAGTTGAGTGCCCAAGACTGAACGAAGTAAAAGATTTGAAGGGGATAGGGGAATCTCAATGCCAGTGCCCCTCATTGGCCGTGTTCAAATTATGGTCTGTTTCATCAAGCAAGAGAGTAAATTAAAAATCGCACAGTGAATATTTTCAAAACAGATTCGAATATTGGATGTGCGAATATACTGCGTAGTTTATTTTATAAAACATAACTATGTTCTCTACACAAACATTACTATTTAAACCTGTTGTAAAAATATTTACTGTGCGATTTTTAATTTACTCTCGTGCTTGATGAAACAGACCATAAATGCGCAACGGTTTGTTTTGCAGACTGCAGACGTGACGATTACCGAAACGAATCCTATTCCTACTACTGTATTGGCGTTGAGATTCCCCTATCCCCTTCAAATATTTTGCTTCGTACATTCTTGGCCACTCAACTTACCAATCATTCAACGTGTTTCGTACTTTTGTTTGGTTTAGTTATCTGGAATTTACAAAAAAAAGTCTTTTACGCTTACTCTGAGTGATCAATGATAATCATCACAGAAAAATCTCAGTAATTTATATTATCATACGAAATAGCTATTACCAATTGTATAGTGTTGTATTGTTACGTTTTTTTGAAATTTCAATGGTTCTCTGGTAATCTTCCGAACAACAGAAGACAAGCAATGTTGGACCGAGTCGCATTTGCATAACCTGTCGTATACTCCAACTTAATGTGATCTTTATAACTTATTTATTTATTTTAGTATTATGTTATAAAACAACCTATGAATTTGTTATGCTTCGTATTCCTAAGTATGAGCTTCATGTTTAGGGGAAGGGGCCCTAAGTTGACGAACATAAGCTTTAATGGTTTGTAAAAATAGGGTTTTCATTTAAATTCTTTTTTTTCTATGTAGAAGGTGTTAATTTAATTAATAGTTTATCTAATTTATATATTTTGTTGTTTTAATTATATATTTCCTAAAAAAAATAAGTTGATGAAGAATAAAAAATCTAAAAAAAACCTTTATTATAAAAAAAAAAAAAAATAAAAAAATAAGAATAAGAAAAATAGCTTAAAACTTATTAGGATAATGAAGGGTACATTTACTTTCACAAAAATCACAAATCCAAATCTTTATTTTGGCTTCTTTTACCCCTCAGGGGGTGGAGTTTTTTTTATTATCAGATTTACTTTCAGCAACCTCAAAAACCCCAATATACCAATTTTCACGAAAACTACCACCCAGGGGTGAAATTAGAAAAAAATATTATCAGATTCAGATTCGACGACCCCAAAAACCCCTTTATACAAATTTTCACGAAAATATTGAAAATATTTAAAAAAAATTACCCCCATTCACCCACGAGGGTGGTTGTAAAAAAGAATGTATTTTTCCCCATTTCCACCCCTTGCCGCATCCCAGTGTTAACCATAAACAATCCCGAGCGAAAACTTTTGGTAACATACGTACGTCAAATTTTAAGTCTCTTGCTTAAAGCGTTTTTAAGTTATCGTGCATACAAAATTTCCCAGACAGACCGATCGACCAACCGATCGACCGATCGACCGATCGACCGAGCGACGATTTTTTTTGCTAGAAATTGATTTAATCGACATAAAACTTCATAGAACGTAAAAATACGCAAAAAAATGAAATTTTTTGCACGAATACAAGGCAATTTTGAAAATGGGAAAGCAAAAACATTTTGTAATAGACTTATTCTTCTAACTGCTAACTGCGTAGAGTATAATAGCTGATATCGACCCGACTAATCTTTACTATGCTCACAAAGTGTTAATTAGAGATTGACACCGAGAAATTTATTCTCTATACGAATCTAAACGACTTTATACTTTTTTATTGGTTTTATTACCTTATACAAACTTAATTAGAAGACAATAATATAGAGTGGATACACCTCATTAAAGGTTAATTTTTGACTTTCACCAAATTCCGTGATTCATACGGTTGCGAGGCCAACTGCACTGGACTCGCCTCTCTACAGGATAATTTAGGAAAGGCGTATAGAAATACAAATAAAAATGGATGTCGGCAAAGTGGCTAACTTCAGTTTTGGCAGAAATTGAGATTTATTTTTTAAACTTCTTTTGATTTTACCTTCCGGTACTCGCTCCAATAACTGTAACTAGGATAGTAGCGGTGAACTGTGAGTCCGCAGCTGGAAAGGTGGCAGAGTTCTGTCAACGGATTCTGACTCTACCTAAGGGCATATCCACAGTCTCGCATAAGAACGCAATACATAAGAATGCGATGCCGTGATTGGTAATAAAATTTGGTAGAAATATGTAAGCATCAAGTAACTAAGAAAACCCTTAAATAAATATACAAAGTAAAATGGGACATGCAGTGCACAAGAGATAACTTAAAACAGGGTGGGACATATATGTCCCACTATAATAATAATAAATTGACTTTATTTAGGAATTCCTAATATACAAAAAATATATATTTTATAATAAACTAACAAAAAATAAGGTACCTACACATTGCACCTACTACTTAATATAGTAATATTAATACTGAATAAACTTAACACTAAAATTAAATAAGGTACTTACATATTGCACCTAGTAATTAATATACTTAAACTTGACGTTTAATGTCAAAGTCAACAGATATATTTTTTAATTTTACATTTTATACATTTTTCATGAAATTCTTCTGAATCTTTTATATGAAATCAATAATGGACATAAGAAAACTGCTATATACTGTATGGATAAATGCAGATAAGAAAATTTTGGAACATACGGGGGAAGTTTTTGTAATTAAAATTTAATTGTAATTAACAGTCAAATATGGTATAAACTACCTTCGAGTAAGATCCCAGAAAGACTATAAACGAATAAATAAATAAATAAATAAATAAATAAATAACACTAAAATTAACTAACATAGTTAGACTGTAGCTTGGGTTTTCAAATACATACAAAGCTGTTTTTTAAATTGTCTTAAAGTATTTAAATTTTTAATTTGAAATGGTAGAGAATTATAAGCATTTAAGCCTTTAAAAAATATCAGTAAGTTTTCTACTATCGATATTGTTATGAAACTTAAATTCAATAGGAACTGAAAAATCCACAGAAATTACAAAATGATCTGATATCATTGGTAAGTCATGCACACAGGCTTTTATATTTGATAAACCTGTAAGGACATAATCTATCAAGGTTTTTACCTTATCAGTAACTCGTGTATATTCTGTGATAAGTTGTTCAACACCTAAATAATTAAAAATAACTTTAACTTTTTTAACATAAAAATTTTCATAATCTAAAAAGTTTAAAATTGTATTTCCTACCAAAAAACATTATCTTTACTTGTTAAGTATGTTTCACACCAATTTTTTATTCCACTGTTGATAAAACCTTCAACACTGGCACTAGGAGAATGATAGTAAACACCTCAGCCATTCTCAAGGGTCTCAGAGGGTTAAAGTGTAGTTGTTTTCATGGATAAATAGATGAACGGATATTTAAACTTATTGTGGAAGTTAATACAAAACGATTTTTTCTTTCTGTGGCCACTTATAAGAGAAAAAAATGGTTCTTAAATGGATTTGATATATATTATTGAATTAATTATAATTATAATCGAATTCTCACGAAACGATTTTAGTATTATTAAATTGTTATAATTTTTTGTTATAAAAACATGTGAATTAACATAAAGTTTTATGATAAATCATTTTAAATTGTATTATTAATTTGAATCATTTTTAAAATTGGAAATATCAAAATATATAATTTAGATAATCACAAAATTAAAAATGTGTGCGTCCACAAAGAAAGGTCCCACGTTGCACTTTGTTGTTTTTAAACGAAATAAGGAATATTAGTAGGGAATCTAAAAGAAATCACTTAATGACATTCAGGATCCATGGTACCAAACAAATTAAAAAAAAATGAAGAAAAAACAACAACAAACGACAAAAAGTCCAAAATGATCAAAATTTGCGTTACGTAATACTTGAACGTTCCCTTATTTTCCATGGAATAAAGTAAATATTATTTTCACTCGTTTAAAAAAAGGTTGGTTGCATTGAGGAGTTTAATAGTATATTAAAGGACAAGTTACATAAGACACTATTTTGGCGCACGCGTCCATATTTGGAAAACGAACTGCGAAGCGGGAGTTTTATAATGGACGAGAGCGCTAAATGTGTTATGGAAAGAGTTCTTTATACTATTTTATCTATTTGAGCATTTTATTTTGCTTTCAAAGTACTTTAGTTTTGAATCATTTCAATATAACTGATTTGGGGAATTTAATGTATTTATATTGGTAACAATGACACTGACAATTTAAAATTTTGATTTTTTTTTTAATTAAAAATTTATAATAGTTACAAACTTTTCAAGTTTTAAGTGTATTTTTATAGTTATTTTAAATAAAATTGGATGAGGAAGAGTTAACATTTACTCCAGTGTATAAAGGTTTCTCAAATATTTTTATCCTGCCATCCCAGCGCCTTCACTTCTAGTGTTTGCAACTTACCTGAGAGTAACTTGAACTAGTTAAGTCAAACACGGTCCATAATGATACACAAAACAACCCAAAACATACATATTTATTAATATTTATTAAGAATTTAACCTGTTTTTTAGATACTATTGGGTACAGAAAACAGAATATTTAGACATTTCTAATAATGTTTATTTGTTTGTTACCAACTTATAAACAAAAAAAATCCCCAAGACTGTTTTATAATTAATAAAAAAGTTAGTAAAACTGTTTTATAATTAAGCTTATTGTAACACGCAAAACAAAACTACAAAAACGTAATTATAAATTGCAAATAGATAAAAGTTTGTTTGGAAAGTATTGTCTCTGCAACTTTGGGACTCTTTCTTGTGGAAGAACATAAATTATAAACACTTTTTCGTCTGAAGATATTGTCTATAGATTTTTTTGTCTCATAGCTTTTGAATACTACCGAAAATTATTGAGGAATTGGGCAACACACGCGATCAATTTGAACACGAAATGGACCGAAAATCAAGAAATATTTCTATAATTTCTAACCTTAAACACAAATTATATAAAAGACATTGAGCAGGTAGGCAACTAATAAAAAGGGTTTAAAACAGCTACCGAAAAATAAGTTTGTTTTTTTTTAACCTATAAATTTGGATATACAATCAGGTACAATACGGTCCAAAAGTCACCCCCCTTTTAACTTTTGAACGAGTTGAGATATCGACTTCAAATTTAGAACTCTTAAATAAGACAACTTAAACTATATTTTAGCATATATTTGATATTTTCAGCTCTTAAAATGTGGGCAGGGGGGCATGGGGGGAAAATTTTTTAAATGGAAAGGGGGGTCGTGTGATACATCATTTTAAAGCTTATAAAATTCTCTATTTAAAATAACATTTTTAATTTTTTAAAAAATGTTTTTTAAGGTTTTGATTTTTCAATTTTTTGTGCTAAAACATTCGATTTTTTAAGTTTTTTTTTATAAATTTTTATTTATGTCAAATAAAATTAGTTTAAAAGTATAATTAACATTTTTTTATGATGAAATTAGGCATTTTTAAAAAATTATTTGTATTTTTTAGAGGAATTTTGACATTAATACCTATTTTCAACCCCATTTTAAAGCCAATTTTTTTTTTTAATTTAAAAATATGGAGAATTTTATAAGCTTTAAAATGATTTATTACACGACCCCCCTTTCCATTTAAAAAAATGGGCCCCCATGCCCCCCTGCCCACATTTTAAGAGCTGAAAGTATTAAATCTATGCTAAAAGATTGTTTAAGTTGTCTTATTTAAAAGTTCCAAATTTGAAGTCGATATCTCAACTGGTTCAAAAGTTAAGAGGGGAGGGGTGACTTTTGGATCGCACTGTATAATAGTGTACACTGAGAATTCGTTACCCTAGGAAATACTGAATTTTTTGGCCTTTTTGGAACTTCAGGAAACATTTCGTCGTATCAGAACAACATTGTTTCAACTGACATTGTGAGATTTTAGTAATTGTCAGTATACCCAAGTAACACCATTTATTACTACCAGCAACATAGAGGTTCTAAAACGGTTATTAAATATCTTTTATGTTACTTGTAGTCTCTTAACGGTTCTATTAGAGAGATAGTATTACTTATTACTTATAAATTCCGAAGGTGTTAAGAGTGTGTTATAGAACTAGTAGCGGGTCCAAACCAAGCGGGTCTATAACGGTGCTATATCACGATATATCACTAAATTCTTATTACTACCAGTAATAGTCATTGGTAATGGAGAGTGATATACCACCGATATACCACCATTTTGTGTTACATGGGTATTTTGTATGATAAATTTTAATTGCCTTATCTTAAAACTGCTTGTTTGGGATTACTGTAGCGAAATTTAATCGCTGTGATAGTACGATAAGTATATTTTTTATACTTATCGGCTCGCGATGTTCAACAGACTTTTTTTGATACTAATTCTTTATATTTTTTGTCACTGTTTTTACATTTTTTCGTCGATATTTAATAAATTCCTTATACAGTTGCCTTATTACATTGTGTAATTGTTTGCGAATATATTGAAAAGGTAAACTTAGCCTATTTATTATATCTGTAATTTTTAACTACGTTTTTTATAGTTACCATGTTACCATGTTACCATATTAGGTTAGTTATGACGTTATAACATTTAGTACCTCACAGCTTATTTTTTCAGGATCGTTTAATAAAAATATTTAAAATCAAGTGGTAACCTTGTCGGACAAAAATTTTCTAGCAATACCGTTATCGGACGCCCTAAAGTTAAGGGTTGGTCCCAAAAAAAACGCCCCTCTACCGAGAATTTTCTTATATAAAAAGTTGTTTGACTGGACATAAAGAACACAAAGTCTCAACGGTGAGGTAATAAAAAAAATTCCACTGGGCGTGGGCTCCCGAACTATTAAGGGGTCTACCCTCTTTAGACGGGCAAAGATAAGGCTATTTTCACGAATTTTTTTGACCGGTATACGTCATAAATATGGACATAAAAAGTGTTAGGCCTAAAAAATACACTATTTGATTACACAAGAAAATTTTTTTTATATTTATTTTAATCAGTTTTTATACATAAAAATGAGGGAGAAGACTGGTCCAAAAAAAAAGATGAGTGTGCGCTGTTGATGAAATATCTGGAATGGATGATCTGAAAAAAAAAAAAAAAATAGTTTTAGATTCAGTAAGTAAATGGCTATAGCGCATATCATACGATTTTTTTTTTTTTCAAAAATGACAAAATGGCAGCCATTTTTCGAAAAAGTACGAAAAATCACGTTTTTTCCGTCGTTCTTTGCCAAAAATAAATAGTTAAACTCAAAATTTCAAAAATCGTATGATATGCGCTATAGCCATTTACTTACTGAATCTAAAACTATTTTTTTTTTTCAGATAATCCATTCCAGATATTTCATCAACAGCGCACACTCATCTTTTTTTTTGGACCAGTCTTCTCCCTCATTTTTATGTATAAAAACTGATTAAAATAAATATAAAAAAAATTTTCTTGTGTAATCAAATAGTGTATTTTTTAGGCCTAACACTTTTTATGTCCATATTTATGACGTATACCGGTCAAAAAAATTCGTGAAAATAGCCTTATCTTTGCCCGTCTAAAGAGGGTAGACCCCTTAAAGACTAATTTACGTGTTTTTCTTATGGACTCAATGAACAAACTATTTTTCGGATTTTTTTTTTATTTTTTTTTCTGGAACCGTAATGGATAGCGTGGACTAATTTATATAGGGGTTGCCAGCCGAAGCGCAATAAAGGGATTAAAATAAAGATACTAGATAAGTTAAGTCTAGTTTACTCCTCAACTAGACTCAACAAAAAGTCCTTAGATAAAAATGGACAAAAATTGCGTGGCTTAATTAATGGATGGTCCCTTGTAAGGCGTCGAGTATTAATTAATGGTAATTGTAATTAAATATGCGAGCGTTGTCGCATATTAATGGACTAAATTTTATTAATTGGATACAGATTGAGAATTAGTTTCCGGTTGAAATGGTCATTTTTGCCACGCATAACCTTAAAATCGATGTAAATTGTCACATTTGCGATTCATATATGCGTGATTTAGACCATGACTAAGAAATTAAACTTTTAATTTGTCAATTTATATATTTAGATGTATTCCCTAATTATCACGCCAATATAATTACTTATTTTGCTTTCCCAAAATAAATGGTAAGGGCAATTTTTTTCGCAGAAATACCCATAAAAAGGTTTTCGTTTCACTTTATTTAAGGCGCGGTAGATAGAACATTTAGACTTTTTTTTTTGATAAGTTAATTCCTTAAGTCTTGAGACCCATATAGCACACGTTTATACAATGGATATCCCCAGAATATCCGTTTTGGGATTTCAGACATCCCCAGGATATACGATTTCGTCTATAGATATCCGTAGGACATCCTCAGGATATACCTAAACTGTATTTTAGTTAATGTTGATCAAGAAATGCTAAATTGCCATCTTTGACTTCAAATAACTCGAAAGCATATCACGATAGAAAACAAAACCATGAAACAAAGCTGTTCAGAAAAAAAAGCTCTATAGATTGATTTATCAAGAAAAGGCCTAACCGTCAAACGTATTTTTTGAATGGTATTGTTAGGGGCCGTTCTCTTACCTAACGATGTGCTATGAAATGGGAGGGGTACTGATGTAGCCTAAAGTAACGCTCTTTATTATTTTTAAAGAAATAAAAAAGTTTTTTTTTACCTGATTTCTGGCATCAGAAACCAGAAAAATAATTTTTCAGTATTTAACTATTGATCCGGTTGCCCCAACCATGTATAGATAAAGCCGACTTCATATTCATTCTCCTTCATTGTTCTTTTGCTAAGGATTCACCAATGGTCAATGGCTTTTTACAAATTTTGCCCAAAGACATACGTACATTAGGGTGCCCAGGACCTACGGAATTGTTTGGGCCCACCTCTCAAAATTGTTCCTTTAGGTGAAAAAACAACTATAATTTTTTTTAGATTTTTTAAAAATATTTAAATGTCCCGCCCGTCGCTTTTTTAAACAGAAAATCATGTGAAGGGTTTTTATTTTTTTTAAGGATATAAAAACTTTTTTGAAGCTTGATATTGAAGCTTTATGGAACAAAAAAGTGTTTCTGGATAATAAAGGAATTTTCTCAATTTTTATACTCCTCTACAAAAATAAAAGGGATTTTTATGGGGTAAAAATTATAAAAATTGACACATGATGTTAGAAAAGGCTAAAAAAAATGCACTTAGAATTTTTTCCAAGCACTCTTTTTTTTCTAGGGTATTCTTCAATATGTAAGGGGTTATAATTACTTTTTTGAAAAAAAGTACAGGGTGTCCAAAAAAATAATCAAATATCTCAATAAAATTTAAAAAATGCATTAAATTGAAAAAAATATCAATTTTGTAGCAAATTAATAAAAAATGCCTTGTAGTATGTTAAATTATTTAATAAAACACATTTAATAAGTTTTTTTTTTCAAAAAAAGTTTAGGACGTTTATTTTTAAAAATTTGAAAAAAAAATCCGCAACACCCAGTTATAGAAATAACCACATTTCAAAGCAATTTGTACATATTATTATGATTTTTGCTTTTATCGAAATAAAGTGATTTTTTTACATTTTATGGGATTTGTAATTTTTTCTTGGACATCCTGTTTTTGTTCTTAAAAAATAATTATGGAGCGTTAATTGGTACTTATCAATGAATTTCTAAAATAAAATGGCACATGAGAAAAGAGAAAAATTTCTAAGTAACCTTTTTTGTAGCATAAATAAGTTTCATACGTCAATTTTTGCAATGTTTTTACCCTGGTAAAGCCATTTTTTCATGTAAAAGATTATTTTTTTTGAATATTCCCTTATTATTCAAAAATAATTTCCCCTAATAAAATCGCCTGATTTCAACTTTTTTTTATATTTAAATAATAATAATAAGGCTTAACTTGTTTTCTATCTCTCAAAAAATCGCCGGGCGCTACCTCTAAATATTTTTTTTAAAAATCTGAAAAAAAATGAGGGTTGGTTTTTGACCTAAATGAACATTTATAGGGGGTGGGAACCTAAAAAAATCCATTTTTTAATTTTGACTGGGCACCCTAACGTATATGTCTTGTCATAATCTCCAAGCATATATATTTTCTATAAACATTTAAAAAATTCCTTTCAAATCTGAATGTGTGCAACTTTTCTGTGGTGCTTTAATTATACTGCCTAGAATTCCGCATAATAGGGATAATTACAATCTATATTCTGTTAGAGCTCGTGTAACATAGTAGTTAACTAATCATGTACATTTTCTTGAAAATCGTCCTTAGGTTACCAGCATGCTACCTGAATTTGTAAATAGTTTCGCTGCCCTGAAACCACTGTTCAGGAATGAATCCTTCGGGATCGAAATATGTTATCTCCACTTTTTACTAGCTTAATTTAGTTTACTTTCATATAACTATATATTTTTTTAAAATAGAAAGATTACACCAAAATAAATAATTTTATTGAGAAGAGGGTTGATTTTATTAAGTTTAAATATTTTTTGGTTAGGTAAATCACTCCAGTTCCTTACACCTAGAACTTTACAATTTGTTACAGTGGCGTATTTCTGTAATACAATATTTAAGCAGTTTTTTAGCTAATTATTTAATTAATGCATTAGTTTTAGTTAATTTTATCGTTACATTTACAATTTTGGCGAAGGCACCAAATTATTCCTAAAAGGTTTCTTGTTTCATTTATAATTTCTATATGCAAATACAGGTATTTGTTACTTTTTTTCTACTATTATACAGTATATAATATGCAAGCGACAAAATAAATATTTTTTTACGCTAGAAACAGATGTTGTGAGGGATGAAACACTAAATAATATTTGTACATGGATACTTATATAACTAGCAAGATTTTTTTATCCTTCCTCCCAAGATCTTCCGCATAAAAAATCTAAGATTTTTGAGTTTTTTCGATAATATTTCTAAAAAAAAATTAAAAATCTTTTAGAAAATTACCTAAATTATATTTCTTTAGGTATGTATTTATTCCCCACGTAAAATATTGTTAGTTTTACAAATTGTTTCGAGTGTACCTATAAGTAGTAGTAATGCCTTAATGTGACTTTTTACTAACACTGGCACTTTGTAGTAGTAGTTAAAGTCCAAAAGCTTGTTTAAAAAAGCTTTATTTATATTTTTAAAATTTAATTTGAAGGAAGAATGTATTTCAAACTTTAAATCACTTTCGAAAACTGTGGAGATATCTTATTTTTATCCCAGATGCACCAATTACATTCACATCTGCAATGTTATTCCATTTAGACGGGTCAAATGAGGAAGCGTTTTGTTTTTAACTCAAAACCAAATTTGCATTTATACTTAATCAGCCTAGGGTGTGTTTATTCTCATTTCTAAACAGATTTATTCTTTCTTCTTTATTTATATGGCAAAGAAGTATTGGTTTAATCCATCTATGAATTTACCTATAGGTAAAATAATAATTATTTACATTTTTTACATTTTACATTTTTTTGTTTAACCTCGTAATTAAGCATCCCCTAAGTCCAGGACTTGTGTGGGCTAGTAGTAGAGGGAACCACCGGCTTTAATTGACTTTCGAACCAATTTATAGGGAGTGTCCGCTGCGCTTACGCCAAATTTCAATTATTAATTAACTGAAAAAGGCAAGTCGGCGCCGGTGAGAATCGAACTCACGCTATTTGGGTAGTAAACTCGTCAAGTACAACGCGGTAGTCCACTACACCAATCCTCTCATTATTATAATAGAAACCCTCAATTTTCTGACAGTTCTGTCACCACAGAACTGTCATAATAAGAAAGGCCTCTGGGTTTATTATCTTATCTATGATCCAAGATTACTTTACTTTAAAGTCATCTTGCTATGATCCTATACTATAATTGTAAATTAAAGTATAATTATTGTACTTTAATTTACAATGAACAATATGTCAAGAAGATAATGACAAGTTATTGTAAATTATAAGATATTAAAAATGCTGTAAATTGGTACAGTAAAATTAGTCATCTTACCCCAAGGAGAGGGTAAGTTGACGAAGAACATAAAAACTAAAAAAAAAACTTTATTAAAAGAAATAAATAAATAAGAATAAGAAAAATAGCTCAAAACTTGTTAGGATAATGATAATAATAATGAAGGGTATTTTAATTTTCACAAAAATTAAAAATCCAAATCTTTAGACAGTCCTTTTCATTCAAAACGTCTACATCGATATTTCTCCAAAGCAAAGATCAAAATCCAGATTTTAGTGCACTAGAGTGCGCTGAAATAATTTGCTTCGAGGTACGTATACTATTTTTCCTACGATTTAAGACCTAAACATAAAAAAAACGCAATAATTATCTTAAAATTAGTTTGTCAATTTGAGGTTATGTGTGACTTTTACTAATTTTCTGACAGCCGATATTTAAAATCAGCTGATCGCCTATGGCAACGGATGAGAAAAACGCACTAACTACTAGGTCGTAGGAAAAAGATAGATAAGGATGATTCTACTGTTTGGGAATTCTATTTGATGTATAATGTATAAAACCTGATGTATAAAAATTAAACAGAATACTTAACATGTATTTTTTTCAGATAAAACCTCTTGAGGTGTGAACATAAATTTAAGGCTTTAAAGGGCATTTAATGCATAAAGGTTTACCTGGGCAAATCGAAACTTGATTAAACTTATAATTAAGTGTAATTTCGGTCGGGAGTGACAGGCTGTACCCCCCGTCGCTATCGTAATCGACTATGGGAATAATAGGGCTACCCTGACTTGCAATATTATTCAACAACACTTTATACTTGCTTATTTCTTCGAAATCGAAACACTTGACCATGTTCACTACGTTTTTAAACTGTTTTATTTTACCGCGGCTTGTTTTTTTTTCAAAAACTATTGGCAGGGCAGGGGTAAAGTTTAAAAATCGGAAGTTTTTTACGTAACGATTAAGCTGATAATAGTATATTATTTAATGAGTATAATATTTGCTATTAATCAATGAGGGTGAATTTTGGAATACGAGCCGATAGGCGAGTGGCCTAATCACCCGAATGATTAATAGCTATTATACACGAGTAGAATACTATACTTTATCCACGGCTGTTATGAAGTTTAAACGGTTTATTTTTACAGACCCGTGATTAATAGGCCTACGTAACGTTACTTAACGGAATTTAATAAATTTAATGTTTATTTCCTAAGCTTGGTAGATGTACTTTTATTTGAACATAAATTACTATTTAGTGGCCCATAATTCCCTTTTTCACACAAAAATTGACGAAACTATGCATATTTAAATAATATTGTAATCAGTAAAAAACTATTGACATTGATATTAAAAAAAAATCTTACGGCCCTGTTCTTGCGTGATCTTGCCGATGAATCATCGGCGATGATACATTTTCGCGGAATGTGTACTTACAGAACACTAATGTGTGTACTATTTTGTGTACCTGTGTATAAACAATATACGTGTTATATGTGACACTCAGTGTAAAAAGAGGTACCTAGTATTTTTTCCCTGTTTAATATTGATTATGAATATTTTTTTAAAGTTTGAGTGATTTTTTCGTGTAATTTTTTTTTAAGGTTATGATATACTATATTTTAGGTTCATGTTTGTTTCGTCGAGAAAAACGAATCAATAGTGAGAATACAGTTAAATTTATTGCGAAACAAAAAAATTATATTGTTACGCGTTACACAGGGGGGGGTGTTGGTAAATGTGACAGTTTGTTCCACAGGGTGGAGGGGGGGTCAATTTTTTTGAAAAATTGTGTAACGTAATATATGGACAGCCCCTAATATAATGTTGATTTATTTTAAGACGCTATATACGAAGGTATACGATGAACAATGTAAACCATAAGATTTATAATTAGACAAATATTTTTCCACAATGCCTGATCATAACCACAGTGAAATGGTTCTTTTATACGGTATATAATTAAAGGCGTTGAAAAAACCGGAGCCATGCATAGATAGGGAAGAGTGGTGCTAAAGGACCCCCTTGGGACGACACAACTTTAAAAAAAAATTATACAATTTTACTTTTTTATGTATTAACCCTTAGTTGCAGACACAGCGTAGAATTTAAGCTTGGATAGTAAACAATTTGTGATTTCTCCCCACTCCGGCTAACTGTGGCTTTTTGCGTCTCAGTACCTTTCGGAAATTCAGTTTAAATAAAATTGTTTAAAGGGATGCGTAATTTTTAGGTCATGTTGTAAAGTTCCTTGAATAAAGTGTCTGTGACAGAGGGTTAGAGCAAATAGCTAAGATCTATCAGAAATTTTTGACCACGATGCTGAACGTATTAAGATATAAACTTTAAACTAAGGCCCTTGTAGTTTCCAACGAACTAATAACTCTTCTCTCTAGAATACGCTTACCGTTAATATAAAGCATCGCCAACATCTCGGTTTGTTTGTAAACAAAAAGTAGGTATATTCAGGCCTAAAAAATAACAATAAGCAGTAACTGTTATGTTTGTCTCTGTTAGAACAAAGCTGTGCGAGTAAGACAGAAGAATGTTTATGTTGGCCACGTTTTTGTCAGTTTTTACGAATGAAATGCCTATTCTAGAGAGAAGAGTAATTAGTTCGTTGGTAGTTTCTCTCGTCAAATGTGGTTAACATTGGTGTAGATTAAGGGTGCAAAGGGGACAAAACTAATATTTTTGGCGATAATAATCTTATTATTTATCGAAAACAATAACTAATAATTATTATTATTGCAGTAAAAAAAAATATTTTAAGCATTTTCTATAAAAATATGTTATTAACTTTCTTGTAGGGCTATTAGCTTCGAGATAGGAGATTAAAAGATATTGCCACTCGTCTAAAAAGGTTATTACTTTCAGCTTGTATTTATTGCTTTTTTTCATTACAGGAGGCGATATTGAATAGGATGATGCCACACGCCGACGCATGCAATATTGTAATTTTCACAACAAATCAGTGGTAAAAGAATACATATTTGTAAAATTTACAAAAAACTAGTCGCAAAAAACATATTTGTAATAATTTTACAAAATTTCGCGAATGTTTACAGCAATAAACATGTTTTTTTTGTGGTACCTTTCCTAGTGTAAGGTGTATTTTTTTTGTACACAAGAACCATTCTGGTCAAGTTTCCCCTCACGATCGAATGAATTCGCACAATTTTTACATGACGCTTTGAAAAAAACTTATTAAGGTACAATTATAACAAAGGCGTTGTTTAGAAAATAACTAATTTGACGCCTATGGCGTGAACGCTCACAAGCAATCAGCTGTCTAGTTACCCATTTGATTAATTTTCAATCAATTTTATGATTAATTGATCTGGACGATATACCGTATACAACAAATGCCCTGTACATAATTAGATAGTTTACACTATGGTTAGCTTTTGGTGGCCGCAACAAAGCGCTGATTTCACGCCGATTTTTATTTCGTGATGTAGGTATCGATGATGCCGTATCATAAGCCTTTTCTTTTGCTTACCAAAATTGTTATGATTGGTTATATAAAAAATTGCTAAAAATCTTAGTTTATTATGAAAGTAGTACAAAATACTTTGTATAATTACTTAAAATAAGAAAATATAAGATTATTATATATAAGTATTTAATTTTAAAGCTATTATTTCAATTGTTATAAAATCTTATTAAAAAATTATTCATTACAAACACCTATTTTCTGGTAGGTGCATAATAATTACTAGTAATTGTTGAGTAATTACGATATTATTACTGACGTTCTATTTTACAAAAAAAAAGTAAATTACTTGCGAAGTTAGTAATTATGATCATGCTATACTTCTAATTTTTACACATGAATATTAGGGCGCTTCGAAAAACTACAGGGTAAGTTTTATTTAAAATCAATCAATTCTTCATTTAAAAAAAAAACGAAACTTTGCTAATTTATATAATTTTACATTGGATATAAAATGGCGGATTCAAGTCCAAACCAATCTTCACGAAAACTATCCCCCGCCCTCAGGGGGTGGATTATCAGATTATTATCAGATTCGATTTTAGCAACCTTAAAAACTCCTATATAGCAATTTTCAAATTTTTGTGAAAAATATTTTTCCCCATTTGCCGCACCCCAATGTTCACCAAAAAGAATCCTGAGCGATAACTTTTAGTTACATACCTGCATACCAAATTTCAAGCCTCTAGATTAAAGCGTTCTTCAGTTATCATGTATATTAACCTTTTCGCTCCGGGGATTTTTCCTTTAAAATTGACCCGCATTTTAGCTGAATTTCATGACTTAAATGAATGAACTTCTTATGACAAGTCGCCACTCGGAGTGCTGGTCCATATATGGACCACTCCCGGAGAGAAAGTTAAGGCTAATGTAAAAAATTATAAGTGAAGGTTTAAGAGGGCTTTTCAATGTTTTTTGATGTGCTGATTACAATAAAAATAGTGAAAAAAATGTCAGATTCATATTCGACCTTGAACTTTGAAGGTCAAATAATGAAAATACGTATTTGAGCTTGAAAATTGGTATACCTATATTTTATGAACCGCTAAATACGATAAAAATAGTAAAAAAAGTTCTTGTCACCTCTTTGACCTTGAAATTTCAAGGTCAAAGCATGAAATTGGGTATTAGCGCTTCAAGGTCGGTGAGATAGACTTATTTACTAATATTCTTATTTACTATAGCAGATACAATCTAGGTACACCAATTTTCAAGTTTTTAAGCGCAAATACGCATTTTCATACTTAGACCTTCAAAGTTCAAGGTCAACGAAGTCACTAGAAATTTTTTACTAATTTTATCGTATTCAGCGTCTCATAAAACGTAGGTATACCAATTTTCAATCACAAATACGCATTTTCATTGTTTGACCTTCAAAGTTAATTTTGAAGGTCAAAGAAGTAACCAGGATTTTTTTCAATACTTTTCCTAAATTTAGTGCATTAAGTTGACCTTATGAACATCTATTACGTTCGCTTTTCTTGTTGGTCCATACATGGACCAGTCCCGGAGCGAAAAGGTTAATATCTATGTGACAGACCATATGTAGGTATATTAATTAATATATATTATATTAAATAAGAAATATGTGCTAAGGTAAAAAAATCGACATCTTCTACAAATATCAATATGAGCAAAAATGAGCATACCTACCATGATTGCCAAAGAATAAGCTACAAATTGATGTATATAAGTTTAAAATTGGTTGGATTGAGCCGAATTGACTGTTAATGAAAGAATTCACTTTCCCATAAATGTATTATTTTATTGGTAAAATGTTATGGTAATCGAACAAATCTTACCTTCATTTTTTCTTATGGGCGCCATTTTGGACTTTTACATTTTTGAATACAATTTTTTTTTCTGATTACGATGATGAAAGAGTCCAAACCTAGCGAAATTGAAGAATTATTTGTATCGTAATGAGAAAAATAAAATGTATTTAAAAATGTAAAAATCCAAAATGGTGCCCATAAGAAAAAATTAAGTTAAGTGTTGTAGCTCTTACATCTAAAATGCCATGGAAAATGTGATAACAGATTTAGATAATAATAATAATAATAATAATAAAGTGTCTTTATTACGGTAAATATTATATACATTATATATAACAGAGTAAACATACCGAAGGGCGAAGTTCAGATGGATTCAAGAGGCTATGAAATGTATAAATAAATATTAACAGGTTCACAATATAAACTTGTCATACAGATACACATCCAAAGTCAGTTGCATCCCCTGCTCTACCACTTAACCCCTAATTCCTCGCAAAAAAGTACCTTAACAATATTTCAGTTAAAAACGTCTAGCTTAGCCCGTTTTCGCTCAAAAAAATAAAAATTAAACTCAGGATTTTTAATTTTTTTGCAATAATTAAAGAACAAAAATTTATAGCTCAAATTTTCTTTTAGATTATCGATCAGCATAGAAATGGGCAACTTTTTCCTAATTCAACCGATTTTGTTTCTCTTATAATTACCAAGATACCCATGCTTGAGCTCGAAAAACGGGCACCCTGTAATAGTATATTAAAGTACTAGTTTCATAACATACCTTTTTAGCGCACGAGTACAAGTTTAGAAAAACAGCCGCTTGCGGCGAGTTTTATAAAGTACTAGTGCGCTAAAAACGTGTTATGAAACGAGTGCTTTATACAATTTTTTCTATTTTGCTCTAAAATTTAAAAAAACTTACATTTTAATTGATGACTGATTTAGGGATTTTTGTTTTGGATTGGCATTACAGTTTACACCATGTTTAAAATTCTAAGAGCAAATGATATTTTGATATATTTTATAGTCATCTCTTCTCTTTTTTACTGCAATTAACCAAGTCACAATTTTAACATGGTAAAAATAACCTAAACACAAAATTTTGTAGCAAATTCAACTTTAAAGCGACATTGACATTTGCACGAAAAACGATAGGCCAGATCTGTTGCCAACCCAAAAGAACAAAAAGTACAGACCTCTTATGGGCCTATAAGAACACGCAAAATGCGTGTGATTATGAGCTTATAAGAGTCGCAAAATAGAAAAATTAATTCAAATGATATTATTTTGGATTAATATATTTTTATCTGTGTACAAATAAATAATGGATTCAACACTGGGACACATATCGGCATAAATCAAAAAACCGTGGGCCCTAAAATTAATTACAAAATGTCGCTCGGAAGCTAACAGATATTAAAACAGTTGACGGTGCACGATTCAAAGCTACCGCGATGTGAATTTTTAATTTGGAATTACACATTAGTACTCAGGTACGATTTACTTAATTAGTGATTCAGATTTCTGTGTGTGGGCCACTGGGTTTACAAAAACGCCCTCTAGTGATGGAGATTTATTGTAATTTTTAATCAAATGTGTCTCAGTAATTATTAAGCCTAATTGCCCTAGTTTTGAAAACCAGGAACCCATTTATGTACTTAAAACATAGAATTTAAACCCCATTTAATAGACTGTAATTAGAAATCATGATGAAAAATTCAATACAGAGGATATATAGTTTTGTAAACACATTTGGCAGGATTCTAAATCAGGGATATTTTTTTAAGGGTAGAAACACCAGTTCTTAAAATCGAAAAAGTCCAATAACCTTTCTTTTTTTCATTTTTGGGTTTGGAATGTAATGAAAAGTCCAGAAAATGTGAAAAAAGTGGGTGTTGAAAAAATGTTTGTCTGTTTGTCCGTATGTAAAACTTATAACTTTGGAACGGAACATCCGATTTAAAAAATTCTTTTACCAAAGGATTTAGGACCTTTTCTATTTGAGTCACATTAAATATGGTTAACATTAGCGTAGAGCAAGGGGGGTGGGGTAAAATGGACAAAAACTATAATTTTTAGCAATATTTCACTTATTATTTGAGGAGTCAAGTGGATGAAGGTGTTATGTAACAAGTCTTAGCTTAAAGCGATTCCGAATTATTTTGCAAATACCATAATAAGTTTTTAAAACCTGTTTAATTTTTTTCATTTTGAATTTTTTCCTTACCAATTACTCCAGAAATAAACAAAAAAAAACTTTTAAATATTAGTGAATTGACAACTTTAAGTGCATATAGAAAAAAATCCTGGAGTGACCCGAAAATTGTGATTACAGATTCGAAATATACGAGCCATAATTAGTTAAAAAAAGTTGGTCGATGCCAAATTTTTTTTTGCTGTCGTACCGTGTAATTTTGCTTACATCTGTCCAGATGATGCATCAACATGTAGCTAAAATCATTATGTCCCAATAGCAATAATTTGTTTTAAATAAGCCGATAAATAAGTCTATATTTGATATTTTTATAATAGCACATGCTAAAAGCTCAGCATATGCAAGAAAAACACACCAGGCACTTAATAAATAAATTAATAAAATGTGTATCTATATTTCGCAAATATATTTTAATAAGGAAACAAGGACAGATAAATATTATAGAATTGATATAAATGAATCTGCAATTCTACCGTCATAAGCATAAGACTCCTAACTCCATATTATTGAAATTTGTACCTTTAGATTCAGAATTTCTCGCTAAAAGGTAAATATATTTCTGCGGGAAAACACCAAGGTTAAAATTCGAAAAAAATTGCGCATAATTTGTTACAATTTATGATTAAAATAGTCCAACATAGGTTTTGTTCTGGCATCGATCGTTTTTACAAAAAAGTTTAATATTTGAGCGTTTTTTCAAAAAAATCATAAAAAAACATTGGGAAAGTCTTGTATTCGTGCAAAAAAGACATTTTTATCTGTAAATTTTTTCACATTTTCTCAATAAAATATTATTCTTTAGTTAAAAATACATTAAGAAGGTACTCTTTATGCAATACCCTAGGTTTAACCGTTTTCGAGAAAATTGCATCCAAAATATTAACTAAAGAATGCCCCATTAAAAATTTTAATACTGCAGGGCGATTCTACACCAAAAACTATGAAAAAAAAACTTTTCATACAAAAATATCTACAAAGCGCTTAAAAAGTATTATTCTTTAAGAGACCTTAGAGACCGTAGTACTCTTAAAGCTGAACCTAAATGTATATATGCTTTTTTTTACAGTTTTTAATGTAAAAACACCTTGCAATATTAAAATTTTTATTGGTACAATTTTTAGCTCCTATTTTTGATGCTCATAACGTGAAAATTTCTCGAAAACTGCAAATTTCTCTAAAACTGTAAATTTCTCCAAAACGGTTGGACTTAGGTTAATACATAAAAAGTACCTCTTTGATGTATTTTTAACTAAAGAATCATATTTTATTAATAACATGTCAAAAAATACAGAAAAAAAGTTCGGTCAAAAAAGTGACAGGAAGAAGAAAAACTGTTAGTTTTTTTAATTTGCTTACACATATAATTTCTCGAAATTTTTCTGAGAGGATTTAGAGTATTTAAGGTTATGATGAAAGAATTATTATATTTCAATCAAGTCATGGATTAATTAATATAGCACAGCTGTTATTTATACTTAAATCAATTTACAAAAAAAAAACAGTATTTACTGAAATTGCTATTAACGTTGCACCTTGCAAAAATATTAAAATAATATTATTATTATTATTAACGGTCATTGCGAATAAAAAAAGTTCTACAAAATTTTTCGTCCATGATGGAACAAAAAGTAAAATATGTAAAGGGTCTTTCAACAAGAGGTTTCATTTTAAATTAATAGAAAAATGCAGTTTTTTTGTGAAAAGCTGGTATATTTGTCTTTTAATCCAAAGTACAGTCTAGGAGGTTATTAATGGAACACAATATCGTCCAAATGTCCGCCTCGGCTCTTCTCACAAACGGTCATTCTTTTGATAAAATTTTTTATCACGTTTTCGCATAATTGCGGCTCTATTTCGCGAATAACAGATCTGATGTTGTATTTGAGCACTCGAATCTTTGCTGGAGCATTGACATGGACCTTATCTTTAACGTAGCCCCAAAGAAAAAAATCTAATGGTGTTAAATCGCACGATCTCGGTCTAACGGTGTTAAACCGCACGATTTCTCCATTTCGAAAAATCACACGTCCAGGAAAATTTTAATGCGATAGAGACATTATTTCACCAGGTGTGTGGCATGTTAGAACGTCGTTCACATCCATAGCATCGATTTCGGGCCAAAACAAAAATTATGCGAAAAGGTGATGAAAAATCAAAATCAAAAGAATGACCGTCTGTAAGAAAAGCTGAGGAGGACTTATGGACGATATTGTGTTCCATTACAAACTTCCTAGTCTGTACTTTGGATTAAAATAAAAATATACACGCTTTTCACAAAAAAACTGCATTTTTCTCTTTATTTAAAATGAAACCTCTTGTTGGAAGACTCGTCATGTATGAGTTAGACCCGGTTCCAATTAGTTAAAAGAGCTGCTTGAGTGGCTGATATTTTTATTTATTTTTTGTTTTTAATATAAATATATTTGAATTTGAAATTTAAGAAATTTTACGTAATTTCAGTCATTCCGACTGTACATTTTGTGTCCACCTGCATGTTAAAATTACCCCTGCTAAAAAATCTAATTATAATTATTTACTATGTAGAATAAATATGTATATATAAAAAAAATATAACAATTATTGAAAAAAACTTAATCATATCATATCACATTAAATCAAATCAATGGACCTCCCATACCTATTAAATAAGGTAGCTCCCAGCCTCTAAAACTATTAAAAATTATTTTCCGCTTAACCGAATGCGCTGTATCACCCAAGAATGTTAATATTTGATTTCGTGTAACTCGATATATAAACGAGAATTATTTTTCGAAATTAAAAATATTTGTGGGATTTTTGCCAGGAAAGGCCCTTGTTTGGCAGTGTAAAAGCATCAGCATTAGCAAGAATTTTTTTTACACAAATATGACAAATTAAATATAGTACTGTCCTCCGCTGTTTAAGGGATAAAGCTATCCCAAAAAACCAGCTTGAGAGTCTAGTATATAGCATCCCAAAACTTTCATATAGCAAGAGAAATGGAAGAAATATTTAGTTCAAAATATATATCAAAAATTGAATGAAAAATGGACGCTACAATTGTACGTCTAAAAGCACTCATAATTATCAAAAAATGTTTGCTATTTTTTATTAATTCAAGGTCTTATTTTTATAGGTTCCATTTTTAATACTAAATGCTTCCTAGTTTTAGACAGTAAATTAATAATACATTTAAGGTCGATAATATACGCCTTTATTTGATAAAATTTAGGACGAGCTAAAAATTACCAATTTTATGACGAAAATATATAGTTTATATTGGTTTAATTGGACCGGTCAAAAATATACTGCTTATATCGTCTAAATTTATTTTGTTAGTAGTGCTTCTATTTTTCACACTTTTGATTCTTTTTTCTTAACAGACGTTTATTATTACTAAAGTTTTCAGAAGAATGCGCGAAAGCGGCTTTGCGGCTACGAATTATAAATTCTTCTCATGTCTTTCAAAAAGACAAATGAGCAAAGAAGTACAAAACATAAGTAAGAGGGGCCTTAGTAAATGCAGTGAAGTTTTAGCAGTGGTAGAAGTGAAGTGTTAAGTGGTAAAAGCAGAAGTAATAGTGAAAACGAGAGTGAAAATTATATTGACAATGAGGGTGAAAATAAGTGTTAAAGCGAACCTAGCAGTGAGGAAGAAAATGAATGTGAAAATTTAAATTTTTATAAAAGTTATCTTAAGTGGGCTGTAATACAAGTATGAACCACAAACAAATCTGTAGCACTTTGACAATAGCAGCGTTTTCAAAATGTTACATCAAAGTTTCTATTGACAAAGTGACATTGGCCCTTTTAGAACCAAGCCAAAAAAATATATTATACCTATTTTGATCCTGTGTTCAAAAATAATAAACTTTCTGTGCTGAAATGAGCTATTTTATTTCTATAGAAAATTAGATCAAAAATAAACTACTAAACTAGATAGAAAATAGCATGATATTTTCGAGCAAATTTAGGTCACAAATAGCACTCTATTTATAACTTAATTTAGATCAAAAATATCATGATATTCAAGAACTATTTTAGGTCCGTTTTCTATCTATTATATGTCGAAAATAGCTTGCTTTTTTAGGTTTCTGAATGATTAAAAAAATAGGAATAAAAATGCGAGTTATATTATTAGGGCTAGTTGTGTACATTTGGGGATATTTTAAGGATGTTCTTAGACGATAATAATAGCTCGAATTTAGTGCACTAATTTTAAGCTATTTTGGTTTTCTAGGTGTAAAATCCTCAATACCCAGCTTTCACAAAAATATCATAAAAAATTAAAAATGGAATGGAAAATAGTTTTAAATATTTTATTCAGCGAGTCCAAATACCCTAGTTAAAAACAAAAATAATAAGAATCAAAAATGGGTTTCCATTCTTTAAGGGATGGGGCTAGAATGTTTTAAATATTCAATTTTTATAAAAATATTTTGGGAAATTAAAATTGTGATGTCCTGCATCAATAAAAACCATGCTTGTGAACCACGATCAAAGAATCAACGAACAATGCCCATTTTGGCGTAAGTCCACATAGTAACTTCCATCTGGTTCAGATAATCTGGAAGCCTCATTCAGTTTGACTATTTCTATGGAATAGAGCTACTGAATTGTACTAATTTGGTATTGTTGAAAAATAATCTTGTTTTAAGATTTAAAAGATTTTTTTTTTTTTTAAGATTCGAATTATTTTTTATTTTTTTTAATTAAGTTTCAGGGTGCTAAAATATGCCAAACCGTATTTCTTCTACACCAGTTTGCAATACAATCAATTTTAGCTATTTAAGTACCTGCCAATGCCCGAAAGGACGTCTTTTTAAATGCTTGTTTAACCTCGTACTTTTCTAAGCCAAATCCAGGACTTGTGTGGGCTAGTAGTAGAGGGAACTGGCTTTAACTGACCTTCGAACCAGTTTATAGGGAGATGTCTTTGTTTGAACTGTCGCCTTCGCCAAATTTCATATATTAATAAACTGAAAAGGGCAATCGGCTACATACGCCGATGAAGGAGAGATGGCGATTGACACATTCACATTTCAAGAATGAACCACGCACGAGAAAGAAGTACATGTACGCGTGATTTTATAGACATAGTCCAAACGAAAACTACCCCCCGCCTCTCAGTTGGTTTAATTTTTTATTATCAGATTCACTTTCAGTAACTTCAAAAATCCCCAATATACCAATTTTCAGGAAAACTACCCCCCGCTCATCAGGGGATGGAGTTAGATTTTATTTATTATCAGGGAGTGGGTACGACTCAGCACTCTGCCCACCTGTGTCGCTATCAGTCTTGCATACAAAGCTGTGGAGGAAGTACGTTGCTGTGTTTGCCTATTTTTACGATATTCTGCAATGGGTTCCTTTTTTTTATTAAAATAACTTAAAGTGTTTTCGTTTCTTTTTTTAGAAGATACTTATTTCCCCTATTTTAATAATTCAAAGTTGGTAACGCTTATCTTAACCGGTCCATTAAATTAAAGAAAAAAAGCCAAAAACAAAGGAGTTAAATAGTTAGCCAGAAGGCATGATTTGTAAGTATATTAAAGATTGTATACTGTAAGCTAAGCAGTAATAAAAGTCCATAATGTATTTTAATAATGTCATAATAATCAACATTCAAGGAGCAATTCTACAGTATATTACTTTTAATTACTGTGTAATAAATACTATTACACGTAGAAATATTATGTGATGTGATTTTTGAGTCGCAAGACTGAATCTCAAACAATTTTCTTACTCAGGGGGCAATTAAAAATTCGTTTAATGGGTTTTTTGAGGTCGCTGAAACTGAATCTGATATTTTTTTTTCACTTAATCCCCGGGGTGAAGGAAAATATGTTTTAAATATTCACCTTATGTTCGTAAAAGTTGGTTTATAGTAGTTTTTAGGTCTTTATAACTGAATCTGACAATGAAATCTTGTAATTCTACCGCCTTGAAAGAGCCTCGGGTAGAAAAAAAAAATCACTTTTTCATCCCACATCCAAAACGCGACGATTTGTTTTTTATAAGGCAAAATGGCATACTTGCAGTCCTTCACTATAATTGATCTAGCCGGCGGGTGCAACATTATTCTGTAGCAATACCATAGAACTAAAGGGTTGAATACCTAAAGTTTCACGTATATATCATGGTTTTTCTGAACATCGCTGCCCCCTCTAGAATTTTGCTCTCCAAAAAAAGTATTTTTTTTAGAGAAAATTGACCATAGCACCCTCTATGCGTTAAAATCAAAACATTTTTATATATAAAATTATAGTCACTCATGAGAGTCAAATGTTGTACAAATTTTAAATCAATATATTTTATAATAACAATGTTATACAAGAATGAAGAAAATAGGGCTTTTCTGACAAGCTATGATGTTTTGGCAGCTGGGGGTCGAGTTTGGGGCCCGATCAAGAAAAAAAATTACCAATATGGTTAAATTGCACAAAAAAAATTCGGGCGATTTAAATATCTTTTGCAAAAAAACGTGTGAAAGAACCGCGAAATTACGGTTAAAATAATATATAAAAAAATATATGATCATTTTGTATCCGCCACTTTACTTTTAATGAATTTTTAAAACCAGTTTTGGTTTTAGTGACCCAAAAAAGCTATTTTTTTTTAGACAAATTGCCCTAAAATGTTTTGCTATATTTTGGCTATTCTAAAAGGACTCTAGAACGGTCGAAAAATAAAATATTTAAGTGACAGATTCAAATTAAGCTGGCAAAAAAAAGTTCGCGCAAAACCAGGGTACTAAACTGTAAAAAATGGGGTTATGTCATTTATTTTAATAGAGATAAAATTAACTATCCTATTAGTTCTTTAACTTTTAACAGCTTTAGAATGTCCAACATAAGAATATTAAAAAACAATTTAAAAAAAGGCCCCGAGGTAAAAATATGCATGTGGTACATGTAATTGTTAATAATGAAGTATTAAAACCATTAATGTAGGTTGGCAGAATAAATTTGATTACCTACTTATTTAAAATAATGAAATCTGTTTGCTTTCACTTTTTTGATTTTGCTCGTTAAACGGTTAGGACAGCTTTGCCAGATTTTTTCGCGCACCTGTCAATGTTAAATAATATGCAATTTACATTTGCTAAATATGTTGTCCGGTAACATAAAGATTTATTTAAAATAAAGACATAAATAGTTAATGATCATGCATATATTACAATCAGCATTCTCGTAATGACCTAGGAATTCAAGTATTTTATTGATAAGTATATATTTTTTTATAAAACTTAGGTCAAAGTCCTTAGACTTTAAATCCAGATAATATAAAATCTTAAGTCGACTATTTCACAAACAATATATAGGCCAATCAAAATCTTGCATTTTTAGTTTCTTGACAAATCAGATCAAAATTAATCTGATAATTTTTGCATAAGTGCAATTATCACTTGGTTACTATGGAAACAAGAAACTGACATCTTAATAAATGTTATATTTTTGCAAAATGTGTTTTTAATTTGTGAAGCTTACCTTTAGTTGATTTATTTTTATTGATAAGCAATATGAATGCTTATTTTATTACCAAAACATCCAAACATCCTAGGTATAAACTCCAATTAATTTCAGATAATATATTATATTTTATGCACTTTCCATCTTAAAATCTTTAAACTGATACTCATAAATTTTAATTTATTTAATTGAATCTTGGTATTAAAAACAGGCCACTCAAAACTACTTTAAACACTTATTTATTAAAAATATATTTACAGTAAAGAAGTAAATAATTTACTATCAAATGACAGCGTCGCCAAACCTTATTATAAACCTATCCCAAATTGTTTTTTTACGGGTGGAAACAACCATTATTTTATTTCTTTTCAGTTGAAAACTAAACTTTTTAAACAAAAACAGCAATGATTTTTATTTAAATGCTAAAATATATTCATATTCATATTCATTCATTCATTGGAATAATCTCAAGTATAAAATATCCCTCAAGCAAAGTTTAGACTTGGCAACATTCGCAAACAAGTGAACATCGTGGTTTTA
Source organism: Brachypterus glaber (assembly GCA_958510825.1). Classification (NCBI taxonomy): domain Eukaryota; kingdom Metazoa; phylum Arthropoda; class Insecta; order Coleoptera; family Kateretidae; genus Brachypterus; species Brachypterus glaber. Next base: position 14,440,503 of record OY294050.1, read on the forward strand.
AAAAGCCCTGAAAATTTGAGATTTAAAATTTTAATTATAGTTGTAAAGTAATATTGCTGTTTAGTTTATAAGCACTTTAAAATGACGTATTATAAGACCTAGGGTGCTCCTAAAATATTTCCCACCACTGCCCCCCTGGCGCCACCTTACCGAATAAAAAATTGAAAAATACGACAAATGATAGTTTTGTTGTGAGATATGCATATTCCAAATATAAAGTTTATATCTCATTCCGTTCAAAAGTAACGGTGGGCGTACCATTTAAAAGAATAACCCTGTATAGTATACAGTGTATACAGAGTGCACTATGTATATGTAGTTGTATATCATACACAGTAGACTACAGAGTAACACTTTTCTATAGACGTTTAACAACAGAAATTATAAAGATCGTTCCTGCATTAACCGTTTATTATCCAATAAAAATTTAACATATAAATAGATGGGCGATAAATTATAATTTAAAGACTACAAGGGAAAAACGATCAAAAATGCCAAAATTACATTTAAGTGGCGATAAATAAACATCATTGGTCCCCAACATTTGACAAACACCGAAATTGCAAATAGTTCACTTGTGTAAGTTATAGTAATAAATTTTAATATAGCCGAGCGCACATTAGATCATATATACAGAGATATGGCATTAATGTTGATTTGTTTTATGTAGAACATATACAAAGCCAATTGTAAACAAACCACTATAGCGGTGAGGTTGCGAGGAGGTGAAGTATAACATATTTGTCAACAAACCACTATAGCGGTGGGTGGTGACCAGAAGCGGGAAGGTGAAATCTACCCGGATATACCAATGAAAACATTTCGGTTTGACGTGGACTCAAGGCGCATCTATGTATATATGATCTAATGAGCGCGCTCTCAACTTTACGCTTTAACCTTCGTAACGCAGGATGCGTGCAAGTGGGAGGCACAATCGTCTATATTGCGCCGGCTATATGAGCCATTTACAAAAATGATGAAGAAGATCAAAGTGATCATCATACCACAAGAGGAACGATCGTAGTCGCATAAATGCGAAATTTCTGGAAATGCTGTTTTATCGAAAATTGTTTAAGGTCACTCTAAAGAATGGATTAAATGGTAAACATTATTTTTCACAATATTTTTGTGAAATCTATTTTTTAAACATTCAATTTCGTTTCCAGAATATTTATTTTTCTTTAAGTAATTGAAATCGTTTATCCCCTGTAGTCTTTATTTATAAATTTATTTTCGAGCAGTATAATTCTATATAATTACCGACATCTAAGAGTGGTAACAACAAATGGTTTTGATGAAGCTATTCAATTTTAAGACCATACATAAAAGTTACAGAGTCCGAGACAGTAAATCTTTAACCAAAGCATGTTTAGCTAGGTGCTCATATAAAAAGGGACACAATTCCCTTTTTGTATTTTTTTAGAAATAGATAAGCGTCTGAAACTTTTGTTAAAATTTCTTTTGAATAATTAATATCGATATGATGGGAGGTATATGTTAAATTTGGCAAGGGCGATAAGTGAAGCAGACATTCCATATAAACTGGTTCGAAAGTCAGTTAAAGCCGGTGGTTCCCTCTACTACTAGCCCACACAAGTCCTGGACTTAGGGGATGGTTAATTAAGTAGAATAGTACAAGGTTAAACAAACAAACAAACAAACAAAAAAACAATATCAATAGTTTTTTTTTATTTTTATGCACATAGTCGAATAGTCAAAATCTTTTTAACAGAATCAAGATTAGAATCACTTAGCTAGAAAAGTTTTGCCAATTTTTTTTGAAATAATGCAACACAAGGTTTTTAATCGATATTGTATATATCATTTTATCTCATTTATAGATTTCTCGATTTAAAGGGGCAGCAATTTTTTTTGTAATACCTGAAATGTTCCCTTTTTGTATTAATTCAGCGAAAAACTATATCTGGTGCATAAGAACACAGAAAAAACTGTCAATATGTTTAGCTCGTCTCGCATTCGATCTATAGTTTTACAATGCTCATTGTGCTCCTTATTTATGGCTATACCCACTCATCGAAAGAAACCTACAGGTACAGTAAAAGCCATAAGTTTGATTTATAATTAAATTTTCATTACTCCGTTATGCCAACACCAAAATTATTATCACAGGATTATTCAGAAATATGGTTATTAATTTTAAGGGGTGATTCTACATTTGAAAATATGAAAAAAAATCCTATTAGACATATGTATGTCTAAAATCTTTAATAAAAAAAATCCCCCCATGCCTCCCTTTAAGACCTAAAAATATCAAATATATGCGAAATATAGCTTGGGTTGTCTTATTTAAGTGTTTTAACATGTGGATATCTCAACTTTTTCAAAAGTTAAGAACGGTGGTGACTTTTGGACCGCACGGCAGAACAATGTCAAGGCAAAAACATATTGGTTTTCTTTTAAATCACATGACTTTTTTTATTTCACAACGCTTTTTCTTTGTTTATATTTTTAAACAGGGCTGCTATTGTATATTTAGCATATGCTATGCTAAGAGTTGAAAGATCTAGGGGTTGTATTTGATACGACTTTATCTTTTTCATGTCACATATCCCAAGTCTGTTCTTCTGCTTCTAAGATGTTGGGATTTATAATTCGAAATTCAAAATCTTTTAATAATGTATTATGCCTTAAGTCATTATATTATGCATATGTGAGATCCAGACTAGAGTATGCCTCTCTTGTCTGGTATCCCACATATGTAGTTCATACTGATGCCTTGGAAGCAGTGAATAGAAGATTTGCAAAATTTCTTTATTTTAAACGTGAAGGAGTCTATCCTGCTCAAGGATACGACAATATTGAACTGTTAAACCGCTTTAATATGCTGTCACTTAAGACTAGACGAATAAATTTTTCCCTATGTTTTCTATATAAACTGCTTCACAATGGAATTGATTGCATGGACTTACTCAGGCAACTCAATTTCAGAGTGCCGCGTTTGGGTTCGAGACGTGAGGATACTTTTATTTGTAATTTTAGCAGGACTAACGTTATGGTTAGATCGCCAATAAATATAATATGTAATAACTTTAATTCGTTAAACAGATCCATTGATATTAACGCGTGTTCTCTAAACTCACTTTTATACACTAACAACCTACAATAATAGGTTAAAATTGTGTATTTATGTATCCATATATATTATTTATTTTGTATATTTTTATATATAATTGTATATATGTATTTTTGCCCTAGAATTGGTGCAAACTGTTGGGCAAATAAAGATTATTATTATTATTATTATTATATAGTAACCTATAGTCGCAATTAAGGAAGCTGGCTTATTTCCACTGGCGTTGCCCGAACAAGCAGTATTTATTTATAATCGTAAAACTGGTCATTACTATTTGATAGTTCAATGAGAATCTTCTCGGCATTTGTGCCAACAAAGTTACGATATACTAGCCGTAGGCATGTTCGTCATCAAGTTATCAGTGAAAATGCTGTCTTTAGGTAGTTCTGCTTCCCACCCTAGGTGGAAAAACCAATCTGCAAGAGTCCGTAGCAAATTTTTACCAAAAACTGTTCGTTTCTTTGATATAAGTGCGAGGATTGTAATAGATCTAGAATCTAAAATGTAATTTGCTGTAAGAGAAAAAAAAGCAAAGAAATCAATTCTTTTACCTCCAAACAGACCCTTTTTCAGTGTAAAACCTTTGTTATTTCTAAACAGTATTCCATTCTATATTTCTTTTTCCAGCTCGCTCTCCAAAATACCTTTAATTAAGCTCTGCCTTAGTTGGTGACACACCATTTGATCCTAATTCAAAACTATAGGGCTATAATCCTTTCTAAAGGGTATGCTGTTCATCATTTCGGAAAGAAATTGTAGCAAGAACTGGTTCTTTCTTTGGGCAAAGTGCTAGGATTATAATTAAAATGAACTTCATTCCATTCAAATGGCATAGAAATCATTTTTTGGCCTGATAGAGACCTTTTTTTTTCAGTGCAAATCCTTTGTTATTCGCAAAGAGTATTTTATTCTATCTTTCTTCTAACTTCCAGCTTCCTCTTTAAAATATCTTATAGTAAACTCTGTCTTAGTAGGTAACATAATTTGATCCTTACTCATAACAAGCTCAATTGTCTCTCTACTCTATGGGTTTTCATTTGATTTAATTTTGCAGAACGGAAATGCCTTTTTACTTTTCCAGTGTATTTTAATTAAAAATTAAATAAGAACTATTAAAAAACTATTTAACTTTGTCATTGGAATTCGCTAAAGAGCCTTTATCAAAAGGTATAACTATAGGATACCTTGTTGTGAAACCGAAACTCCGCATAATAATATAGCATTACATCAGCAAAAATTATTAAATTACCAATAGATGGAGCATAAATATCGTTTACAATAGGATTTCTATTGTGCTCATTTAAAAACATCACCACCCCAATACAAAACCTGTCAAAAGTTAAAAGTAATAAGGCGTGATTTTTTGATGGTGTTAAATAACGGTGCTACCAATAGAAAATATAATATGATTTTAAAAAGACGAACAGGTAGTTTTTTTTTGTCTATCAGTTGTGTTATCTGTGTTTTTTCCAATTATTTCGCTTTATTAACTTTTTAACAGTTGTCCAATTTTTCTGTTGATTGATTTTTACTAGTTTTAGAAATTTTATAAATACCTGTAGGACAGCATTTCTGGCCCTTGATTTTTCCCTTAGAAAACACTCTTAAATGATTTTTAAGGGAAAATTCGAGTATATTAAAATACACGAGGGGCTAACAAAAAAAGTTCCACACTAACAATAAAATTACTTTTTCTATTTTGCGACTCTTATAAGCTCATAATCACACTCATTTTGCGTGTTCTTATTGGCCCATAAGAGGTCTGTACTTTTTATTCTTTTGGGTTGGCAACAGACCTGGCCTATAAAATATTTTGTGTTTAGGTTATTTTTAGCATGTTAAAATTGCAGTAAAAAGAGAAGAGATGACTATAAAATATATCAAAATATCATTTGTTCTTAGAATTTTAAACATGGTGTAAACTGTAATGCCAATCCAAAACAAAAATCCCTAAATTAGTCATCAATTTAAATGTAAGTTTTTTTTTTAATTTTAGAACAAAATAGAAAAAATTGTATAAAGCACTCCTTAGCGCACTAGTACTTTAATATACTATAAACTCCGCGCAGAATCTATCATGATGTTTATTTGTTTTTTGTTGTATGGTTGGTAGAATAATTTTAATTCCATATGTAAAGTTGCTATCAAGTTTCAAATTCGTTGTCAATACATAGTTTGTATTTATGGTACTAGTGGGTAAAGTAAGATATTGCCCATGAGAAAATTAACCTGCGAGGCGTCAGCCAAGCAGGTTAATTTTCGAGAGGGCAATATCGGTTTACCCATATTAAAAATTTTAATGATATTTACAAGAAAATAATTTGACAAGTGACCGTTGAGTGGGTAAAATAAATAATTATCCACTCAATAAAGTAAAAGCACGCGGGGGTTAATATTGAGTTTATCTATTTAAAATAAAGCTGGTAATTGTCTTATTATCTGTATGTATTGGATAAAACATTATTTTGACGTTTAAAAAAAATCAAATAATTATTAAAAAGCAAGAAGAAATTACAAGAAAAGCCTTTAAAAAGGAAACTAAAGTATCAATCTACAAATGTTTTGTTAAAAATTAATCAATATAGTATACTGCTCAATAAGGGTTTCACAGTAAACGATGTGGATTTTTTTTTGGGCGAGTTAACAAAATACTCTTCATAATTTTATTTAAAAAACATAATTTAAGCTCAGATAGGGAAAAATTTTATTTTAATAGCATATTATAAATAAAAATACTTACTTTTATTATAATTTTTAACAAATTTCCACTTTTTAAAAACTTTCTATAATTATTTGTAAGACGTAACATGACAGTTATTTTAATCTAAATGTCAAAAATTATCAAAAGCACAATGCGTAATAAAAATATCACTAAATGTCATTACTATATCACTAATTATAGCTGCCTTGATCCAATTTCTTACTGAGATAGATAATGGGCCGAGTTTATACTCTATTTCATTATTAGTAACTATTTAGTACTTTTGATTTTTATGATTGGTGCTAATATTAGTTGTCTTGAATAAGGTATCAATTTTGAAGTTTTTCAAATTTATTTTTTTCTTGTAGCTGTCAGAAATAAATTTCGTATTATAGTTTTTAATAAATAAGTGATAAAAAAGTGATAATATATTGTGGTGGATATTTAACAGCATATAGAGACTTCTAAGGTATCTTCCAATCAAGCTTTAAAATACTGTTGTAAATTTTTTGACACTTTTCTTCGTTATATTTGAGTAAAGCCTCAGAACATACATTTTATCATATTTTTATTAATAATTATAAAAAAATTGCAAAAGTTTATATTATATCTGAATGATATGACATAAAAATATAACCTGTTTTTTTCAAGACATACTTAAAATTTACGCAAAAAGCCGTTTTCCACCAGAAGATCTACTTACAGAGCTAAAATAAACCTAGTAACTTTTTTAGTTACTAATATTGAAATGAAAGAGAGTATAGTTATTTTTTGTCGTTTAAATTTTAAAATTATTTATTTTTTAAACTGACTCCTGATTCCAAAATAAGCAATATTGGTTACACCCTTGATTGCTGGGTATCTACTGATTCGCTTGCTTCCTTAGAGACGTAAATTATTTATTATCTACCTAGCCACCAGAAACTAAATGAAACCAACTTATGTCTATCAAACCTGGCATCTATTAATGTTTTATGTTGGTAGCGAAAAAAAATATTAAATGAATTATTTTTTGTTCTTTAAAGGCGTCCAGTTTAAAAGAATTTTTTCTTGACATAGGCTCATATTAATCAATATCATATATGTATATTTAGTTCCAAAAAGGCCTTACTTGCCTATTATAGTTTTCCATTTAATAGTTATTTATGTAACAACTTGCAGAATCGCACAGAAAATGCAAGGAAGGATACTTTTGTCACCATCTATAAGAGGTAGCTTGTAGCACTAAGCCACTGACTTACCTATAAGCTAGAACTTTTCTGGATCTAAATTTTGTGTTATCACATTTTACCAATAGGCGGAGCTGATGAATCCAAATGTCACAAAAACAGACCTGTAATAATCAGGGATGGATATAATCAAGTTGCCCTTCTGTCAGTTCAAAAAAATTAGGAAAGCCGCAATATGTAAGAAAGGAAAATATAATTAAGGGTTGACAAAGGGCGGTAAATAATATTGTTTTAAAGTTATTCCTGCCGCTCTAGGCAAGTGAGAATGGCCCTGATAATATGATTAATCATTCCACGAATTTAAACAACTAAAAGATACATTTTTGGAAAGAAAACTTTATTTTTGTATTTCTTTTGACCTACAAATTAAAAGAATTACAAAAATGTAGTTACCTACCAAGAAACTAATTTATTTATTGAATATTGTAATGGTTGTCTAGCATGTTGTGTTATTTGTGTATAATCAAACAGCAAAGTGCTTCTCAAATCCATTTTTTCCTCACTTGTCGTTAAAACTAGAAGTTGCAGAAAAACAATAATATAAAGGAAAATAAAGTTTAGTAGTGCCTTATAGACGGCAAACTATTTAAATCTATAAAGAAATTGCACTGCTTTACTTCAGAATTTTCACAATCAATGAGAAAATCCCTACCAAAATGTCATATAGCTGCTATTTAAAAATACTTATTAAAAATAAGTTTATCTGTATCGAGAGGGTTCAAATTGGTGGCGCCATCTAAGGTTTGCACAAAAGTACTACATTAGATGTTGGCAGACCTAGAAAATCTAATTATAAATGAAAAGCTTAGTAGTCCCTTATAGACCGCAAACTATTTAAATCTATAAAGAAATTGCACTGCTCTACTACAGAATTTTCACAATCAATGAGAAAACCCCTACCAAAATGTCATATAGCTGCTATTTCACGCGATCATCAGTGAGCATATATAAAGGTTTTGTCTTAGACTTGCAATTTTTTTTGAGTATCGAAAAGCAATGCTATGATCTGGCATGAATACACCTATATCCAAATATATCCTGAGGACAGCTGTATCATAAGCGCTGTTATTATTAGATGACTTTGCTGTTTTGCTTCTTGTTTCTGGACGTCGCGTACGATAATCATCAGGTTTCTATTAAAGAACTGCTACTGATCGATCTTGCTCTGCTTGCTTTAATATACTCCCCGTGGTGTATCATTTAAATTGAAAATTATACCCGTACCACGGTCCCGGTTCAAATACCAACACTATAAAATTATAAGTAATTTATTTACGGACACTTTTATTACCGAGCTAATTTGAGTTTTAACACTTGGGATCTATTTTCTTTTCAATTTTCGATTTATTGGTTTATTACACTCAATTACATAATCGATAGCTTTTATTAGAGCTTGGAAATTTTGACTGAGCATTTCTAATTTTATTCATTGGAAGTTAATAGACGTATTGACAATCTAGTAGGTATTTTTTTATATAATTTGATCTTTTAAAAGCCTACTACCACTACTATACATGAAAGGTTGCAGTACAAATTTCTTTGCGGATTAACCATTGCTACCTCAAGGGAAAGTTCAAAAATTACGTAGGGCAAATTTTGGTCATTTTGGACTTTTTTCAGCAAAATCCAAATATGCACAGAGCCATTTTTTTCAGTAAATAAATGGGATTCTATTGGAACGTAGGTAATTTATTTACGGAGAAATTTATTACAGAGCTAATTTGAGTTTAAAGACTTTAGAACTACACACTGTATAGTACAGTGTATACTGTATATTCTTTTAAATTTTTGATTTATTTATTCATAGTCATAAGAGGAACTTTAGTTTATAACATTCAATTACTAAAGCTTTTATTACTGCTTTTATTACAGATTTTATTTACTTAGTTTAAAATTGTTTAATGGGCAGGTTTAAATTAACTGTGGAAGCTAATTAAAATTAGGTATACTCCCATATAAATGATTAACCGTGGGACTTTTTTTAAGATATCATTTAAATATAGAGAGCAATAGGATATTTTATACCAGTGCGCCGCACTGGTACTGTACCAAGAAAAAGAAGAGGAAGAAGGGAAAAGAGGAAAAATAGGAATAAGTGGAACAATAGGAAAAAGAGGAAGAAAAGGAAGAAGAGAAATAAAAAGTAAAGAAAGAAGGGGAAGAAGTGCTTTTCCTAAAAGAGGAAAAAAAGGAAAAACAAAAGGAAGAAGAAGGACGGGAAGAAGAATAGGAGGAAGTGGGGAAGAGAAAGAAGTGAAAAAAGAAAAAAAAAAGGGGGGAAGAAGAGGAAAAGAGAAAGAAGAGGAAGGGGAAGAAGAAGTAGATAAAAAAGGAGAATAAGAGGAAGAAGAGGAATAAGAGGATCAATTAGTATACTCTTGTATGTGAATATTTGTAATAGGGTGGGGAAGTTTTATCCAATAAACCATATTTTATCGCTAATTGCTGGTGAATAATTTTGACTAATAGATTATGTCTTCCCATGCATTATTCGATAATGTAGAACATCCAGCAGTAATATGTTCTATAGTTTCACGCACTATAAAACATTTTCTATATTTATCTGCTTCATAATATGTTTTTCGAGTTTTTTTTTTTAGCTTTGAAAAAGCCCCCAAGGAGGGGAGAAACGTTAACCATAATTAAAGTGACACATTAAACCCTTGCCAACAAAACCCGAGTTTTATTTTACAAATTAAAAATTAATATTTCTCTTTAGGATCCTAGGAGAAGGTAAAAAAAAACCTTCATGCATTTTACCGCCAACATTTCATGCTACCTATTTAATTATCTAGGTAGGAGTATTTAAACGTCTATTCTAGAATTTCAACAATTTTTTATACGGAGCAGATGAATGGTTCTATAATTATACTGTTCTACATAAAAAAATTAAAAAAATCTAGTTATTACGCAGCAGGTTGTCACATATAAATACGAACGTTGAAAAAACGTAAATATCACTTATTCGACACTTAATATTAGAATACATTTTAAACCAGAAACATCTGTCTTTAAAACAAATCTATTTTTTATATTCTGACTTTCGGGCCTAACGCACTTTAAATTATACAGACGTGAGTGGACCGCATAATTAAAACTTAATTAAACTTGTTAATAACATAAAATTTAATTAAATAACTATATTAACCATCTAGATGTATATAATTAAGATGAGGTTTTTTTAATAAAGGCACCAGTAATCAAAATATTGGTATAGAAAAGGTGTTTATTTATATATTTTTTCTATTTTGCGACTCATAATCACACGCATGCGTGTTCTTATAGGCCTATAAGAGGTTTGTACTTTAATTCCTTTTGGGTTGGCAATACAGGACAAAAGACAATCACTTGGCGTTTTCCGTGCAAATGTCCACCCCGCGTTTAAGTTTAGTTTTCTACGAAATTGTGTTTTAAGTTAATATTTACCATGTTAGAGTTGTGACTTGGTTACTTGCAGTGAAAAAGAAAAGATCTGACTATAAAACATATCAAAATATCATTTGTTCTTTGAATTTCAAACATGGCGAAAATTGTAATGCCAACTCAAAACAAATATCCCTAAATCGGTCATCATTTTAAATGTAAGTTTTTTTTAATTTTAGAGCAAAATAAAAAAATAGTATAAAGCACTAGCTTCATAACACGTTTTTACCGCACTAGTACTCAAAGCTTGTACTCGTGCTCTTTATTATACTATTTTGGCAAGTATGAGTCTAAAGATCTGAAATGGCTCCTTAAGGAGTAACTTTTAAATTATGTATTGTTATTTTCTTTGAGTCCGTTCAACTAAAAAATGATGGTAATTTTGCACAAAGTGGCGGGAAATATTTTTATTCGCAACTGTACATACATACATACATACATACATTACATACGTTACATGTCTGGGAAGTACGTGATTTCTTGTCCCACTGTTTTCACCCCTGGACCTGACCTGTAATGAAAAATAGAGACAAGTAACCTAATTATTACTGGTCTGCATTATAAATCATAAAATTCCGCTAGATGGCGCCACCAATAACAAGATCAAAATGGCTGAACTGCTGTTGTCATGATAAACACGAATAATATTCCTGTTTTTATTATAATCTAATAAATTTTCTTTAATAAACCTAAATACACAGTTTTAGTCAATATTTTTTACTTTTGAGACTGAAAAGAATAAAAATTGTTAGAAACGGTGCCTTGTGAGCTATCAATAAATGTTTTTTGTGGTTGTTTTTAGGGCATCTATACATGCATTGGTAAAGCAAAAATGAGTAGCTTCACCAGTGTTTATAAATATTAAGATTGTGTCAGTTTTATCGTGGAACATAAAATATACAATTGTTAATAAAATAGGCGAAAATTGTGAATAAAATAGTATACAGACCTTGGCGTAAAATTAAATTTTTCCTTCGGTAATTAGCTGACCGAGGGGCTAAAGCTCCTTGGTCAGCTTACTTTCCACCTCCATGTAACATACTATAAAATCACATTTTCTTAACGCAAAGAAATATTTTAAACGATTTTAGTCGATCTTTATATGAACCTGAAAATAAATATGTTGAAAAAGATCTGACATATGTAATTTGTCTTGAAGAGGATGAATAATGTATATATTCGATCGGGCTCATCATATATGTGCTCGGGCCTACACCCCACAGGATAATAATGTACACAGATTTGTCATACTTTGATTTAAAGAACCTCACGTGGGAATGTTTTCCGATAACATTAATGACACATATTCGGGAATAAATCATCTTTTATATACATGCTGAATCCTTAAATAGACGCTTAATTTTAAATCGTTTTAAATTATTTTTCCTTAAATGGAAAACGTCTACAAAGAGGGTTCTAAGTAAGTATTTTATACACTTTTAAAGGGGTTTCATTGCTAAGGACCGTAAGTGGACAAGCAAAATCAGGGTCGAATTATCCTACAAGCATTTTTTTTTAATATTGTATTGAAAAATTGAATTTTTAAATTGTTTAAAACTGTTAAAAAGGGTTATTAAAGAAAGGAAAGGTTTTTACTGGACAAATGCGCCTTTTTTATGTCAAATTAAAGTAATATTTAGTACTTTTGATTTTAATGATTGGTGCTAATATTAGTTGTTCTGACTTGCAATCTTGGTATCAATTTTGATGTTTTTCAAAATGATTTTTCTCTTGACACTGTCAGAAATATAATTTCGTATATTTTTTTAAAAAATGCCTTAAAAATTTTTATATAAGCAAACAAAGTGATATAATTAAGTGTTGTAATAAATAAGTGTATAATAAAGAAGTGATAAATAAGTGATACCTAATAAATTGTGGTAGATATTTAACAGCCTATAGACTTCCAAGCTATTTTCCAATCTGGCTTTAAAATACTTTTGTAAAAAGTTTGCCACATTTCTGGATTACATCTGTACTTTTACTATCTTACTATATTATAAAAAATTGCAAAAGTTTATACGTAGGTACCTACATATAAACTTTTAATTAAGGTATTTATTTGTTTATTTTATTTTGTAGTTCGTTTTACAGAGATGTAGATAATCCCAAATAAGCTTAATGCTTGTGCTATGAATGATATAACATAAAAATGTAACCTATTTTTTCAAGGCATATTTAATCGATATTTCAAATTTACGCAAAATGCCGTTTTCCACCAGAAGATCTACTTACAAAGCTAAATTATACCTAGAAACTTTTTTAGTTACTTACTAACAATGAAATCAAATATATTAAAATGTGTTTCCGGTTCATACGATTGACCTATAAAGTATGAAGTATTTCTTTTTTACACGTTGTGCAGTATACATTTACAATTTTAAATTCCAATTCTGCATAATTTTAGGGGCTGACCGCGTCTGAAATTTGTACAAAAGAGTTCCTTTTTGCAAAGAGTTTCTCAGAGTTCCTTCGGAGTTCCTCGGAGTTCGTCCAGAGTTCCTTGGAAGTTCCTCCTGTGTTCCTTAAGAGTTCCTCTCTGGAAGGGGTAATTTTTGGCAAATAAGCCGTAGAAATTACCGCTAGGCAAGCACTACTGCCAATAAGGCACCCAAAAAAAAGCTTTGTTTCAACCAAACTTGGCGCCCCTAAAAAAAAAGAAGTAGGCGCCCAAAGAATACCTTCATAAAATAAAGCTTTGTCCCTGACGGTTAATACCAAACTTGGCGTCCCTTCAAATAAAAAATGACGTCACAAATTTACCTTCAAGAAAAATAAACTATGTTTATTTGTTTGTTTATTTGTTTAACCTCGTACTATTCTACTTAATTATACTGACTTTCGAACCAGTTTCTAGGGATTGTCCGTTTCACTTATCGCCTTCGCCAAATTTCAATTATTAATTAACTAAAAAAGGCAAATCGGCGCCAGTGAGAATCGAACTCACGATAGTAGACTTGCTATACATACGCGCTAGCCACTACTTTGTCCCTGACGGTTTCTGCCAAACTTGAGGCCCCTTCAAAACCAAAATTGGCGCCCCAAAATTACCTTCCTGAAAAAAAGCTTTGTCCCTGATGGGGTTTCTACCAAACATGGTGCCCCTGCAAAAAAAAGGCGCCCATAGGTAGAATGTTTTGATAAGGTGTTTGTAACGGCTTATCTAGTTTGAAAATAAAAACGTTAATCCGCATGGGTAATAAGTAATAATTGTTTCTGACCGCGTCTGAAATTTGTACAAAAGAGTTCCTTTTTGCAAAGAGTTCCTCGGAGTTCCTCCGGAGTTCCTCGGAGTTCCTCTGGAGTTCCTCGGAGTTCCTCGGAGTTCCTCGGAGTTCCTCAGAGTTCCTCCTGAGTTCCTCTGGCTAGTACAAAAGATTTCCTCGCGGTCAGCCCCTTGGCATAATTCTGCACGCATTTATGTGTTTTTTGGGCGACCTTCCTGTGCTCGAGCCCATGTTGGGTGTACGCGGGTCCATACATGGGTGCAAAAAATTTACAATACTATAATTTCAGCAGGTTTCTTATATTCTTCAAGTTACGGTGCGTAATTTATGGACTATCACTAGTTAAAAATGATTGATGACTATGTTACATAAACCTTTTGTAAAAAACTGTCCCTTATTGATAATTTACATATTAGGAATCAGCTAACAATGTTCACCTGCTGCCACCACACAAAAATCTGACATACCTTAAATCAACTTCGACATTATAAAAAACTCTTCGTATAGATATACCGCGGTTTAATTTAAAAATTTAAATGAGGCACGTGTTGCATTAACAAACCTTTAGGACATATGCATTGTTTTTTCTCACGCTGATCCTGGACACGTATTAGGTTTTAGTGATTTTAAAATCCATTCCAATGATTAATCCTGTTAGTTGTTGGTGTAATATCCGTGCCTGAATTAGACTGCAGTGACTCATACCTAAAACGTATTATGCTGCTCTCGTATAAGGCATTCCCCTCAGACGGAGTTACGCGAACCGCACCCCAATTGGTATGATCCTCACTTTTTAGCACACTTTCGTAAATGTGTCAGTACAGTCTAATTCACACACGGATAATACATATTATAAAATCATTAACAGTCAAATCTGGGGTATTAAGTTTTAGAAGATTACGTAATTTATTCCATAAAAAATACTATAGTTGGATATATAATAGTTCTTGATATAATACCTACTATTTTTATTTTATATTAATATAATTTAAAACCATTCTTTCAATTTTTAATTAGAAAAAGAAAGTTGCAGAGGTTTTGGAACATATTCTCAAAAAAAAAAAATAATAAATAAATAAAACTGCCGAGCAGTGTATTTTAAATAATAACAATTTAAAACAGTATAAAATAATAAACTATTTATTTATTTATGTATTTATTGTGTAGATACAGAGTCATGTAGAGCTCCAAATAAGCTTCAAGCTCCATTGGTTTTGACAAGAAATACAAATAAAAATTTTCTTCTATAAAAATATTAACTTCAGATGTTTAAAATGTATTCTTCTTTGTTCATGGTAGTTAGATTAAGTCGTCTATGGCAATTTATGTGGAGTAAAGTCACTTATCTTCAGAACCTTAGATTTTACTGTTCATATTTTTTTAATGTGTAGACCTCCTATTAACAAAATTAACTCTTCATCTGAGTTGGCAAGTCTCTTAAACCTAAATATTGTTTAGGATCAGCGTGTTCTGAATTCAGTGCAACCGTTTATTATTTTTTTCTAAAAGACCACACATTTGAGATTTGAGATTTAAATATGTAATAAAATCATCATATTAGGGTCAATTTAAGGGTCTCTGTAAAACTAAAAAGGACAAAAGTTAAATTTTTAGGCTTCCTTCCTCTTTTCATTTAACTTCGTTAAATATAATATAATATATTATATTTTTATGTATATTTATAATATAATTCATCATTTTCTTATTGAATAAAATACATACATTTTAGAAGAAACAGTATATTTAAAATTTACAATATAACTCATGTTATACCTGCGTTTAGTAATGGCCTAAATTATGAGATACCAACCTTATACAATAAATAAGAAATCGTATAAAAGGAAATGTAATTTACACGGTTGTAATAACAAATAGTCGGTGGATAAATATCTTATGGGAGCTTCTGCTCACCAAGATCAACAATAGAATTCAATAACACAGGTCTAAAAAATTATTAGTACTTTATAGGTACTGAAAACCTTGCCCATTATTTCCTTGTGGTATAGCAATAGAAACAATCATGTAAGTCTGTGATATCTTATCTTAGCTACTGTCGACCATCTTTATACTTTTAAATTATGTATTCTTACAGAAAATAATTGTTTTTGCAGAAATAACTTACTATAGAAATAATTAGTGTACACTGTTCAATATATGGAAAAAATTACAATCACAATCAAGAAGATTTGTTTACTCTAAGTGCACTCTTGTATCGTGAGCGCTGAAGAAGGGGCACTAATTCATGTAAAGGCCTATCCACAGGCTCTTATGCGAGCCTAGGCTAACATAACGTTATAAGCCATATAATGACAATGTGTGGTATAAAACAATGTCTTAAACTATTATATACATGTAAAATTCAGGAATATTAACATTTTCATGCATTAATTTGTTAGTACAAAAAGATACATACCTTTCTATGCTTGAAATACAATCTTACATAGCTTACAAACACTAGATTTAATAAAATCACTAATCACTAGACTTAGTTCTAAGCTACTGTAGAATTACAACTTAAAAATATATTGCAGAACAGCGGCAAATTCAAATAAACCTTCTATCAGAATATTCTTAGAAGATGTATAGCATAATTTCTAAGAACATTATTAACAGAAATTTCTTAGAATATGCATTAGAAGAATGATATGAGAAAATTATAAGGATATGTCATGCATATGCATAGATTAAGCATTTTAAGCGCAAGTTTTAAGCATAATCCTAGCATACCTAAAAGCTTATTCTAAGAATATTCCCAATAGAATAATTAGAGAATATTCTTAGGTGCTATTTGGGTACCGACCGGTCGCGAAAATCTGGCTTTTGAAATTATTTTGTCCTGCAAAATAAATATATTCCTGCACAAAGAAAAAAGAAAATACTAGTACATAAAAATATTTGCGAAAAATCATTAATAACACTGAGGAAGATTAGTGGACCTGAAGCAGAACCCTGTAGTATACCAATGGAAAGGGTAAAAATTCATGTCAGCCTGTGATATCTTATGCTAGCTACTGCCGACCATTTTCAACAATAGAATTCTTGTTCGATAACCGGCTTTTGAAATTATTTATTTCTGCAGATATTATTTATTCCTGTAGAAATTATTTCTGCATAACGTGTCGCGAAATCAGGATTTATATGATTTGTCGTAAAATACGCGCTTTCAAATAACTTAATAAAGCAGACAACTTTTTTTAATGACTTAAATGATTTTTGCATTTTTACCTGTGCTCAATGAATAAATACTGGGATTGGATCTCTCTACCTATAAAGAAAATTAAATGTATATGTATGTATACAGGGTGTTCAAAAATAAAACTGTACTGAAAAAATTGACAATTTTAACGATAAGGCGTCTATTTACTATTGTGACTATCTGAGGTTTCAATAGGAACCAATAATTTTTAGAAATTGTCAAAAACTTTTTTAATGTACTACACTGTAAATGAAAATATGGTAATTTTACAGCAAATAAAGTAGGTAATATGTTGCCAACAACGAAAGTGGTAAATTTAAATCAGTGCTGTAAATTCACAGTTATCTGTAAAAATGTGAATTTTTATTTTGGTAATTTTACTGCTATCTTTTGTAGAATATAAGCTATTATTATGGTAATTTTCAACCAATATTGTAAAAGTGCCGGGTTTTTGGACCACATGCATGAATTTTAATGCAAAATTATTGTACCGACAGGAAAAGAGCTGAGATTTTACTACCCAGTAATATTGAGGTTAATTTAATAAATATTGTAAATTCACATTCTGACATTGTAAATTTGCTTGAATTTTTACAGTTAAAACTAATGTAAGATTGACGGACGAATTTAGAGTGTAGACTTAAAAATGAAATCGCCAGTTAAGTCAACCACTTGTTGTTTTAAATAATTTAGAAAATACTATATCTTTAAATTTTCTAGAAAAGTATACTTTTAGTAAGTCTTTTACATACAATGTTATAATATATAACGTTGTTATTAATAGGCAGGTTTATGTGTATAAAATTTTTGTTAAGTTAAAAAATATATTTTTATCGTAAAGTTATGTTCATGTACCCCCTCATAAAACTTTTGTTTTCATGTTTCTCACTCCTAATATTTTAAAAATTTGATATAATTTTGATAAAATTATTTTTTTATCATAGACAAACTTTGATAAAAAAAATATAAAATGCGCACCAGGCATCAGGTTTAATAAAACCTGGTTTAAAAAAGTCCGTAAAAAAGAATCTTATCTACTAACTAGTCGACACTTATTTGGTAACATTTTTTTTTCAATAAAATGCATTCTAATGCATTTATACAGGTGACTATTTTTTTGTGTAGCATATGCTTCTAAAAATCTATAGACAGGTGAATATCTTATTAATAGATACTTTATTTAATTTCTGTATCATTTTATAATTCGAAAAATTTATACGGTCATTCTAATTATAGATATATCTACTTAAAAAATAATATACCTACTAATAAAAAAATGTTATACTTCTATATCGAGTTCCTTATTTAAGGCTTCTCTTTTTGATAAAATATTGAAATTTATTTGTTTTTATTTTTTTTTGTTGTGTTGTATATTTTTGTATTTAATAGGACTTCATCCTAAATGTTTTGTGCCCTAATGGGATTTCATAAAAAAATCTCCGTTTGGCCTGCAGCGAGTTTTTTCTGAACTTTAAACTAAATCCTTCAAATAATCATTTTTCGATAGTTTAATAAGCATCTGTTGTTTATAGTAAAAGCTGTAAGAGAAAAAATAAGATTGAAGAAAAAACATATCTTCTTAGGGTTCCGTACCTCAAAAATACTATATTTTTCTCTAAAGTGTAATCAAATACCAATTGGAAACAAGTAATTACATTTTTTGTTTCGTTGACCCTTTGGCAAAAATAATCTCAAACAAGAACATTAAATAATAAACTCAATAATAAACTTATGGTCCAAAGTTAAGACAAAGACAATTAAACCTAACGGATATCTTTCCGGCCATACATCGATTCAAGTGCTGCCCCCTAGGCAAAATATATTTACTAACCAGTAGAGTCTGTAACGAGCGTGCGTTACCGGCATTCTAGATTACCGCATTATAGTGCTTTTCTCCATTCCTTCCCGCATCCATACAGCATTATCACGATGGATCCAGATTGTTCACCCGCTTTCCACAGACATTATGATCAAAGTATCCACAAGCACAATTCCAAAAAATCAATATTTTAGGGGCTAGAGCGTTTTGAAAATCTATATGAAAAAGTGGTTTTGGTCAGATTGGGATGAAATTGGAATATATTATCATTCTCAACTTACTGATCACGGCATTCCTGAAGGATTAATGAGATGAAGTAGCTCGACATAAAAATCTGATTATAATCATAGTAGCAGAAGGTCTACACATTACAGAACCATTTACAGCTAAATCCAGAAAACTTGTTTTTGGTAAATAATGGTAAATAATCTTCTGCAGAATAATTCTGACAATAAATTGCATATTTTGTTGAACGATTCCGATAGAAAAATTATCAGAGTACCTAAAAGCTTTTATCCAGGCTTCAATTAGAGCCGTATTCTTGTATTGTATTTTTGCTGTTTTTTTTTTAATGTATTGATTAATAAATGTAAAGCAACATAACTATGTCAAAGTTAATCTAAATATTAAGGATTTCTTCTTACCATAATATTTTATCAAAAAAATAATACATTTATGGGAAAGTGCATACTTTCATTAATAGTCAATTCGGCTCAATCCAACCAATTTCAAACTTATATACATATACAATTTATATA
This sequence comes from Brachypterus glaber, assembly GCA_958510825.1. Classification (NCBI taxonomy): domain Eukaryota; kingdom Metazoa; phylum Arthropoda; class Insecta; order Coleoptera; family Kateretidae; genus Brachypterus; species Brachypterus glaber. The sequence continues at coordinate 14,459,950 of OY294050.1, forward strand.
TATTTATATACAATTTGTAGCTTTTTCTATGGAAATCGTGGTAGGTATGCTCATTTTTGCTCATATTGATATTTGTAGGAGATATCGATTTTTTTCTACCTTAGCGCTTATTTCTTATAATAATACATACCTACATATAGTCTGTCACATAGACATTATTATGCAAAATAACTGAAGAACGCTTTAAGCTAGAGGCTTGAAATTTGGTATACAGGTATGTTACTAAAAGTTATGGCTCTGGATTCTTTTTGGTGAACATTGGGATGCGGCAAATGGGGAAAAATCTTTGTTTACAAAAATTTGAAAATTGCTATATAGGAGTTTTTAAAGTTGCTGAAATCGAATCTGATAATAAACATTTTATAACTCTACCCCCGCGGGTATGGGGGTGATTATTTTTAAATATTTATTATTTTCGTAAAAATTGTCCACCCCAGGAGGGCGGGGTGTAAGTAATTTGAAATATTTACATTATTTTCGTAAAAATTGTTATATAGGGGTTTTTGAGGTTGCTAAAACTTAATCTTAAAATAATTTTTTTCTAAATCCACACCCTGAGGGCGGGGGATAGTTTTTATGAAAATTGGTAAATAGGGGTTATCGAGGTAGCTAAAACTAAATCTGATAATAAAAAAATCTAACTCCATCCCCTGAAGGGTAGGGGTAGTTTTCTTAAAAATTGGCGTATTAGGGTTTTTGAGGTACTAACCAAAACCAAGCGGCACCAAAAAACCCCTAGACACCAATTTTTATAAAATTTAGATTTTTTCCGCCATATTGGATTCGCCATTTTGAAATTTTTAATGATGGATTCGAATTCAGCGGCCCTAAAAACCCATAGAAACCAATTTTTATCAAAATCCGTTAAAATTTAAAATTTTCTTCCGCTATATTGGATCCGCCATTTTGAATTTTTAATGATGGACTCGAATTCAGCGGCCCCAAAAACCCCTAGATACCAATTTTTATCAAAATCGGTTAAAATGTAAAACTTTCTTTTGCCATATTGGATCCGCCATTTTGAATTTCGAATTTTTAATATTGGATTCAGTTTTAGCGCCCTCGAAAACCCCTATATAAGTTACAGAATTTTGGCCGCGGAAAAAAATTCTAGCCCATAGTGCATTCTAAAGCAGTTGTAGAAAAAAAAATTACTTAACACAACATAAAAAATTATTTTTTAAAAACTTTTTTTTAATTTTTATAAACGCGCCTATGCTTCATAAAACATATCTTTAAATAAGGTAGCGTCATCTAGCGGATGTGCTGAGAACGCGTTTACTTATAACAACGTAAGAATGGGAATCAAATAACCACCTGGTAAAGGTTTCTGCGAAGGGGAGGAAATAAAAGAAAAAGTCTATACACTGTATACAGTGGCTTTCTTGATTTTCATTTTAATTCAACTATAATGTAATAGATGACTCGAAAATACAGAAAAAGCTGTTTAATTTAAAAAATTATAATTGAGAGGAGTACACAGTGGGATAGAATGTAGCAACCGAGGTCAAAATTAATTTTCAGCTTTATTAATAGAGATAGAAAGTTGATTTATTTTTTATTTTATAGAGGATTGTTGAGAAAGATAGCACAACGATAAATAAAGATTAGAGTAGTTTTTAATGCCTCTTTTGTCTACATAAAAAGAAAGCCTAAACGGGACTCAAGATGTTGAAGATTAGAATTTGTCCACATTAGTATATTGCCAAATTAAAATGGTGAACATACTTACAGCTAGGGGCAGATGAAAGAACTATTTGGGCCTAAGTGTGAGGCTAGCAGTCCACTTGTCCTCTAATAAAAGGCCAATTGTTGCCATGAAGAAACATTTTATTTTTTACTATATTCAAATTTATTTGTAATCACCCGGAACTTTACTACATCAATAATAAATATATCTTCATTCTAATGGGTAAAAAATAAACAAACTGCAAAAAATATATTATTGATTTTTAAAAAAGATTGCTTACTGACAATATTAGGAGCCCAAATATTAGTAAAGAAAAAACAAAAAGTTAACACACTAATAAGAAAATATTGTGGCACAATAACAATTTTAGCTGTTTTTAGGGCACTTAAATAATATGTACGTATCATGATATCAATTACAATCTCATATCGGCCTAGCGATTTTCTTCGAATAAAAAGCAGAAACAAGATTCAGACCTTTCTGATATCTTCGTTACTTTCTCTTCTTGTTGTTTTTATTTTTTTGTCATTTTTTTGTCAACTACTTCGCATGGCAACAATCTCAAAAAATTACCTTTTCGCTTCTTTATTGAGTAAAACACGATATGGGCCAAAAAAGTGCATGCTTGTGCCCACCTTATTACTTTATTGCCCTGCAATAATCGATGCTTCCCAGCTTGGGACAGTCAATTTTACAAGTTTTTATAGCAGAAGAGCACTGCGTTTTTGTGTACGCCATTACCAAGTGGATACAGGTTCATCATATTTATAGGCATTTGATATAACAGATATACTGGCAGTGCCATCTATGACGAACTAACAACTTTAAGAGGTTTGGCAATATTAGGAACATTGCCAATAATGGGCTCACCCAACTTATTTTTTAAACTTTAAGGGCTATCCAGAAGCTTGCATAAGAACATAAAATATAGGAATGCGATGCCGTGATTGGCTTACAAGATACATTGCTGCACATCAAGCCAATCACGGCATAGCATTGTTATGTATTATGTTTTTATGCGGTCCTGTGAATAGGCACTCACCCTGTATGAAATTGCTATTTGCGCTGCCGGCTTAATAGCCAAATTAAAATGGAGAATTCTTAAAAATATCTCCTCCACGGAGCTCCATATGTTCGCGTGTGTGGTTGTAACGGTAATAGTTGCAAGGATAAAAATGCAAAGCGAGAGAAGAGAATGAGAAACAGATTAAACGATAGTACGTGAGTATTTTAAGGATTGTCGAATATCGAGATGGGAAATGCCAGGAATTTAGATAAGTTTGTGTAAAAGAAGTTATCTTATTTTGGAAACACATTATTATAAAATGCAAAGTGGTTGACTGAATGCCGAACACGTAGCCTTCCTCTTTTACTTTACATTTGTGTTATATCTATGTTACAACAATTTAATTAGGGTAATAGTTTCACCGAAGCTGAAATACGACTAAATTGGTCAAAGACATACATGAAGAGTGTAAGTTTCATAAGGCCTTAAAGACATTTCTAGCGATATTCGTTTTTGCATGAAATCGCTAATATCCTCATCCTTGATCTTAATCTGTCATAAAAAGGATAATATTGCAGCTGAAAACTGTAAAATAGTGTAGCCTAAATTTTATTTTAATCGAAAAATTTTAGGCTGCTAATTTTCAAACTATTAGACCTATTAAAAAATTAAAAAGGACTGTTTTAAATCATATTTAAATAAGCTTTCTTTCTGCTCCTAAATAATTTTTATAGGATTATTAATAAGAGTTATTCAAAACTAGAGTCTTTAAATGAAGATCCGTGCTCGTCATTTAAGGACCCTTAAGACTCTTAAAACTGATTTTCAAACCTAGATGTATACGAGCTTTTTTTCACAGTTTTTAATGTAGAATCAACCTACTTTTGATGCTTAGAACGTGGTTGGCTCTGTGGTGTTTTTATGTATATTTAATGAAAGATTAATATTTTATTGAGAAAATGTCAAAAAATCTACGGATAAAAAAGTTTGGGGCATTTTGCACGTCACTGGTTAAAACTACAAAATAAAAATTACATGTAATGATAGCCTTTATCAATGCTAAGGCATGCGAAAAAATTCGTTACTGTGGTTTATAGGGTTCCAGAAATATTAAATAAAAACTACTTTTTAGATGTGCGCTTAGGAGGGTCGTAGCTTCCTTAGGGCTCATTTCCGGACCAGCTTTTATAGGAACTTTTTTTCATATTTTTTAACGTAGAACCTCTTAAATTTCTCGAACTTATTTCTGAATAACCCTGTATAAATAAATAAATAAAAATAAATAATAATAATAATTAATAATTTGTTAATTGCTGTCATTTTTTCATTCATTTCCTTCTTCCTCTTTCCTCTTTCTTTTTTAACGTAGAACCTCTTAAATTTCTCGAACTTATTTCTGAATAACCCTGTATAAATAAATAAATAAAAATAAATAATAATAATAATTAATAATTTGTTAATTGCTGTCATTTTTTCATTCATTTCCTTCTTCCTCTTTCCTCTTTCTTGGTGCTAATCTTGAACTTCTGCTTCTTAGCAATATTTCAGACTTCATTCCGTCTATTGAAACCAGGAGAGCAATGTAAAAGTGAAATGGATTCACCAACTAAGCGAACCCACAGAAAATGTGAAACATCCAAAAAAGTAACTTCGATTTTGAGAAGCTCTGCCGCCGAAATGGTGTGGGTTAGCAACTTCCGGATCCGATTCTCGGTGCTTCAAATATATGAGAATAGTTGGTGAAATTGTCAAGAAATGAGTTTTAAGAGAGAAATTATGGGCGAAACTCAGATTTTTGGACCTCCCTATATAATTTGACAACATGCTTCTATTAAATTTCAAATACTCTTTGATAAATTAAGGTTCCGCTAAAAAATAATTTTTGTTCCTACCGAAAAATGGAGTCCATAGCGTTCACACCCTTATGGAACGTGTACTCCTTACATGTAGACGAATATAGTAAGTAAATTCTACTGGAAACACAATGGACTTATATAGTTAATTATATATATATTATATAACTAACTATAAGTATAAGTAAGTCTTTTTTGTACCGAGGCACAGTGGGAATTTTCAAGGTTTTTTATTTCAAAATTCAAAAAGACGGTCAATTTTAAATCGATCTTTTAAATTTTATTAAAGAACTTGCTAAGACTTGTTCTTTCATAACCTACTGCTACAAATTTGATTTGAGTCATAACAATTGAGTGCTGAGAGATTAAGTTGTCAGATTACAATTTTTTCATTTATTTCAGAGAAGAATATTTAGGGTTTTTGAGGTTGCTAACAAATTAAAATTTAAAATATCGCATCCAATATGGCGTCGAAATTTTAAAATTGGCTCGCGCTATATTACATTACATGTTTGTTTAACCTCGTACTATTCTACTTATTTATTTTTTTTCACCATCTCTCTTTTATATTTTTGTTTTTTTTTATATCTTTATATATTCTATTATTTTTATTTTGTTATTATATTTAATGTTTATTATTATAACATATTTATATTTGTTTATAAAGAACATTGTATAATTACTTTTGTGTATATTAGGCAAGTCCTATTTAATAAAATTTCATTTCATTTCATTAATTAAAATTTCATTTCATTTCATTTCATTTCTTAATTAAGCATCCCCTAAGTCCAGGACTTGTGTGGGCTAGTAGTAGGAATCACCGGCGTATACTGACTTTCGAACCAGTTTTTATAGGGAGCGTCCGCTTCACTTACGCCTTCGCCAAATTTCAATTATTAATTAACTGAAATCTTCAATTTCATCGGATTTGGTTTTAACGACCTTATTTTTTACCGTGTTTATAATGTGGCTTGCAGTGAAAAAGAGAAGACATGACTATAAAATATATCAAAATAATATTTGTTCTTAGAATTTTAAACATGACGAAAACTGTAAAGCCAATCCGAAACAAAAATCTCTAAATCACTCATCAATTTAAATGTAAGTTTTTTAAAATTTTAGAGCAAAATAGAAAAAATTGTATAAAGAACTCGTTTCATAACACGTTTTTAACGCACTAGTACTTTAGAAAACTCGTGGGCTAAAAACTAGTACTTTAATATACTATTATAACACAGTACAAAAAATAATAAGTAAATTTTCAAAAATTGTTTTATTTTTTCAACAAATTTAGGAAAAAAGTTGTTAAAATTTTAGTAAAACTAACAAATATGTATAATAGATCATCATAATGATTAAAAAAGCTTTTTCGTACGACGTACAAGAAATAAAGAAAAATGCATGTTCACTATATATCCTTGTTTGGATATATTTCTATCGCACGAGTCCATAGTGCATATTTGAATGAAATGACAACTATGCACACTCATTTATCTAAACGAGTACACATAGCTTTGATTTTGACAAAAGTGGTTTGACGTTTATAAAAGTTTGAAATGTCAGAATTAAACACAGGTAATTCTTTAAAATATACGTTTTTAAAGAGTCTAGACTGTAGATCGAACGAAAAATGTTGTTCGCAACTCGTTTGCGACAAGTCCTTAGTGCACTCGAATGATTTTTTGACTTTGCTTCGCGTCGTCAAAAAAACTTCATCCTCGTGCACTAAGGACTAAAGTCGCTTTCTCGTTACGAAAACTACTATTATAAACATGTGTCTAAAAATGCTTAATTTCCTAAATTATGAAGATTTATTTAAAAATACGTAAAATTTGTTAAAAGTTTTGAAATAAATTTAATTCTATAAGCTATTTTTAGGTAATGTTGCAGAAAATGCATAGCCAGTACGACACTGTATACAATATTGAACAAATAGCTTCTTTTTTACTGTGCATTAAAATTTATTGTTGTTACATGAAGCTACAATTTAATTAGGCTAAGAGTTTTGCAAAAAATAACATTCAATTAAAGTGCAAAATTTGCACTGCAAATATAACTGCAAAGCTAACACAATTCTATAAATAATAATTTTAATTTCAACAGTGATACTCTAATTTACCGCACATTTATATACCATGTACCATGTATATATGCGTTTATTTAACAGTAACTGTTTATTGATAAACTTGATAAAATTAACTTTAGTAATTTTGTATCAGGTACAAAGGACTACCTAAAAATTGTTATTTTTAAAATTAAATTTTATTTATTAAGGTTGATGAGGCAATTATTGCCATGTTAAGACATTTTATTTTTTACTGGATTCAAATTTATTTGTAATCTCCTGAAAATTTACTACATTAACAATAAACATATCTTTATTCTAATGGGTAGAAAGTAAACAAACTGCAGGGGCTTAAAAAAAATATATATTATTGCTTTTTAAAAAAGATTGCTTACTGATATCATAATATATGAGTTCCTGATATGATAATATCAGGAACTCATGTCCCAAATATTCCCATAGTACTGACAATAATAGTATAAATAAAATTAACAACCTAATAGAAAAATTTATTATTCCATCAATCTATTTTATAATCATCGTACAGAGAGATATTGGTAGACTGATTATAAAATAGATTGATGGAATAATAAATTAATATTTTTATAATTTTGTTTAAAATTAAAAATTTCTGTCCTTACTAATAATAAAATATTGTGGCAGAATAACAATTTCAGCTGTACAATTTGGGCATTTACATAACAATTTGTCGTTTTTGGTAAGCCCCATAAGTATCGGCCTGGCCATTCTCTTGGAATAAAAAGCTGAACCAAGATTCAGAACTATCCGAATTCTTTGTTACTTTCTTTTCTTGTTATTTATTTTTTTCATTTTTTTGTTATCAACTACATCGCATGGCATTATTAGGAACACAGCTACTTAGACAACAATCTCAAAAAATTATCTTTTCGCTTCTTTATTGAGTGAAACACAGTATGTGCCAAGAAAGTGCATGTTTGTGCATACCTTATTACGTTCTTGCCCTACAATAATCGATGCTAACCAGCTCGTGACAGTCAGCACAATTTTACAAGTTTTTATAGTGGAAGAGCATGAAACACGAACTGCGTTTTTGTGTACGCCTTTACCAATTGGATACAGAGACATCATATTTACAGGCTTCTTTTCGATATAACAGATATTCTGGCAGTGCCATCTATGACACAGGGGACGAACTAACAAGTTTAAGAGGGGGTGACAATATTAGGATCATGGCAATAATTGGCTTACCCACCTTATATTATTATTTATTTTATATTTATTATTATTTGAATCATTTAAGGGTTAAAAACCTATAGAATGATTATTACTTGTGGAATAAATTTGAAGTACATTTTTAAATAATTTCTAAAGCTACCAAAAATCATCAGCGGTAAATTGTAAACTGTTACCTACATTGTATGACCTATATTAATTTAGAAAATTATAACAATATGATTTTAACCCTATAGTCATAAAATGCATATGGCGTCCACCAGTGGTTGTCCACAGTAGAGACGTTACCAAACTTTCGAGAAGGGGCCTACTTTAAAATTTTAAAAACTTAAAAAGAAACATAGATTTTTACAATATTTTACAATATTTTAAATAAATTTTATAAGTAGCAGAATATATTTGTATGTTCAAAGTACATTTATCTAAAATGACAGATATTTGTTATTAAGAAGCTAGAGTACTAAAATATGTAATATAATATGATCCAAAGGCGATAAATTACATTCCTTGGTCAAATGTATTTCTCGTCAGTGTATCATACGCTATTTATGCAAATATATAATATATAATTTAATTTCTGGCTGTGTTCTCATTCCATGAAAAAAACCTTACATGTGATAAAGCATTTCAATAAAATGCCGAATTGAACCAACATATTTGTTACAATATTTTTTTTACGTTTCAAATTAATTGAGGGGTTAAGAATTTTGGCAATGTGCCAAACCATAGATCTCATCACAAAGAGTTTATAATATTTGAAAAAACTTGTGATCAAAATTTTCTCCACTCCAATCTCATATTTTTAATCGATCTTCCTCCAGAGTGAATCAACCCATTTTCAGATGCCTTGAATTACTGGCATCCCCTCAACTTTATCTAACTTTTCAAAGTCAGGAATGCAATCGGAATCGTCTTCAACAGCTGAGTTGTCGTCATTCATAATCAGTAGTCGGCGTAAACTCAGTTATGACTCATCAACGTTGAAAATAAACACAGAAACATAGACTTACGGAATAATTTTGCCGAATTATGAAACATTTGAAGACTAATTTATTTCACACAACAATATTGACTATACATATTACCTATAGATATGTATATATCGTTGTTTTTCAAAGAAAAAACAGATATTCGATTTTTATCTTTTAAAAATAATAAAATTTTTAACTTTTATTTATCGATAACTTTTTTCCCACCTTACTCGTTTAAATGGAATCATTTAAAAAAAGCAAGATAAAAAGAAATAAAAATGTAAATAATAAAACCTCAAAGCTAGAGTCCACGCGGTGCCTATGCGAGTACTGGAAATTCGCCGAGTACTGTTCATAATAAAGAGTAATTCTGTCGCACGCTGCTCAGCGATTTATTTGTGAAACTTCGTCACAAATGCCTGGCCACCCCCATATAGGTGTGAGGTATTTTATGGACGACCCTAAATGACTTATTGATTAAATTAATATTTTTAGAATGGAGATCTCTACAACTAGAATTATGAAACAAAAGACGTCTACCCTATCTCTATCTCATTTGTGCTACACTTTCCAGCCAACCAAATAAATACTGTATTTGTTTTTCATACAACAAATACAGTATTTATTTGTTTGGCCGGAAAGTGTAGCACTGAGCGGTACGAACGAACATAGCTAATGTGAATCTGTAGAATAAAATAATTCTACTAAAATTTAGATGGCGCCAGTAATTTCTTTAATAAAAATTAAATTGTTACACTTTTCGCCCGGCCAAGTAAATATTGTATTTGTTCAACAAAGAACAAATACAGAATTTGTTTGGTTGGGTGGAAGTGAGAGTGTATGTATGTCTTCTATCCTTTTTGGGTAGAACTTTTGTACCTGTCTAATCTAACGGGAGAAATCGCCATTGACTGATGTCAAACTTTTTAAAGAATGATTTTAATCCTTGCCCTGTAAAATAATTGTTATGAAAGTACCCTAATCTGAATGTAATAAATTTAATTCGTTTGACTTGGTAAGTTAAAAATATATTTTTAGGGTACCTAATTTCACCATTTTTTTGGGGCTTCTATTATCCAAGGGAACCGGGACCAGAGAGATTTGGAAAGTTTAATTTGAATATACTTTAAGACATGTATAATATATACAGTGTGTCCCCGGATAGGTGAAGCGACTCTTGTAAAAGGTAAAAAATTCCCGATTAAAGACTAATTTGTAACATAGTTTCAGTTTTAAAAAATCAAGTATGCCTTGGAAGTTTTAAAAATAAATATTTTTCTGTAAAGTTCCTTTTATGTGGCAAGTACAACAAAAAGTTATTAAGAAAAGTTGTTAGAATCAACATGTAGGCCCCTATACTAAATTTGAAAATACTCGGCCAACTATTAATTTCCATTTTTTTTTTATTTTTTTCAACATAGTAGCTTTTTAATAACAGATACGTCAAAAAGTTATTCAGAAAAGTTGCTTGATATCAAATTCTAGGTTTTTTGAGAACTTCCGAATTATACTTGATTTTTCAAAACTGAAACTATGTTATAAATTAAGTTTCAATCAAGTAGGGCTGAACCCCAAAACATGATAATTTAAATCGAGAATTTTTTACCCTTTACAAGAGTCGTTTTACCTATCCGGGATACACTGTATACGGGAGAAAAGAATAAAATTAAAATGGCCATCAACTTTTAGACTAATACTAAGGGTCAGAGAACTAAAAAAGAACCTGACTTGGCTCGTCTGTCCACGCCACTGGTTCACACTTTCTTTTTCTGCAATTCGCCGAGAGTGTAATTAACAAAGTTAGGTTTGATGCGATTTTGTTGAAGCAGAAAATAGGTAATGTAGAAATTTAATAGTTAAAATTTAAAATGGACTGTTGGCTCTTCGGCAAAAATGTAATATTAGCAGGCGATTGAGCTTTTTCCTTCGTGTTATTACTTGTGACAGCTGCATAATTTACAGGCTCGGGCCTGAAAATTTAACCAATTTATTAAATCAATGTTTGTGACATTTTAGGTTCAACTCTCATGAACTGTTTGTTTATTTTTAGTTATAAAATTTATTTATCTATCTTACAAGATAGAGATTAGATTAATGGATTTAAGGGCCACTTACACCAACTCTTAAACTGGGATTATCTCAACTAAACTGAGTTTAAGTTAAAAATACTGCATTCTGATTGGTTGGCCGTCCATTTAATCCAAGTTTAAAGCTAAACCATCGTTGGTGCAAGTGGCCCTAAAGGGTTTAAATAAGAGCATAATAGCTTTTCTGTCTAAGCGGAAGTAAAATGGAAGTTTACGCCTGATTTGACAGGTGGCAAGTGGCACAAATATGTACAGAATTCAAAATCTTGTGTTTTATTATTCCTTAATGCGGTCCTGACTTTCTAATAACTGCTTCATTATAAACAAAGCCTCTTGCCCACTTGATATTCAAACTAGAACAGAATGCCATCTCGATTTGTGATTCACAAATTGCAAGGAAAAGCCCTTTTATTATTTTATCGTGCTCACCTGAAAAAAATATCAAATGGGAATGGGATTTTATTGTTTCAGCTTTTCTTTACTGTTTTGCCATGGTTTATTATACTCTTTGAGACTCTACAGCCAGAAAAGTAGTAGTTATAGTCAAGTCAAATAACGAGGAATTTCTATGTTGAAATTGCAATAAATGTACTTGAAATTATATTTTAATGGCTAGTAGTGGATGGTACGCTGCTGTTAGTTTTTCACCGCTCTTGAGTTTTAGGTGTGAGTGCGGTTATCTCGTTAAATATTCATATTACGATAAAAATGGATATAACCAATTTTGTTAAGGAGCAACAATTTTTGTCTAAATTGTTTTTGTAATTTATTAATAACAATGAAGTTATAAATATTCAAAAATAGCGATGTTGTAGTAAAATTAGTTTTTTCGATTTTTCACCCTAATTATTTATAATTACTAAAATACCTATGCAAATTCATAATGTATGAAACAATTTTTTTTTTTTGAAAATTGGTTATTTGCATTTTTATAAGATGCATATTTAGCGAGGTAACCGCAGTCACCCCTAAAATTCAAGATAGCGGACAACCCTTACTCAAATCACACGAAAAACTCACAGTTTCGATGCACTATTGCCTTTTAAAATATCAGCCCATGTGCATTTATTGCAATTTACATTTATTATTAGGACTATTAGGTAAGTTTTAATACTTGGCAAGGTAATCACCTTTTTTTTCGCGCTGTTCACAAACTAAATCACGGTACTCTTGAATGATCAATAGGTTGAACTAACGTGGCAAAAAAATCTGACCATGGAACATGGTAGTAGAAGGTTCACTTGTTATAGAATCACCGACAGCCAAATCCCAAAAACTTGTTTTTGGAAAATAATGTTAAATAACCATCTGCAGAGTTCATGGTCAATACAAACTTAAAGTGTACATTATGTTGCATGATTTTGGTAGTAATTCTCGTGCTGATTCCGAATATGTTTTAAGTTACTCTCTATCTTTTTCGGTTTTTGAGAGAAAAGCGTATAAAAATCACAAAAATTATTTTTTCGCATGTTTTAATGTAGCCTAGACATTTTGCTATAAGACAATAAAATAACTTTCTTAGCCTAAATTATTGTCCGATTCTCGTTCTGTATTATTATAAAGGAACATCTCGTCTAACATTTTTGTGAAAATTTTTAAAATTTTATTATAAACGTGTTTAAATTAAAAAATTAATTATTTTGTTACATAGTGTTCATAATATATCTTTCACTTTGAAAAGTAATTGTCAGATGTGTACATAGACGTTCCTAAAGTTATTTTCTATATTTTTCCGAGACAAAAACATTTATTATTATAGACTTCACAGTGTGAAGTATTGAACGATGGTTTTTAAATTAAATTAAAAACTCATCAACAATTTACCTCAGATCAAAAGTTTTTTACAATATACACGTTTTTTTTTTATCAAAATCTGAACTACCTTCTTTCATTTTCTGTATAAAAAATAAGTAAAAATTAAAGGAATTAGATTTATATGCTTATGAATTTAAAAACGGCTGCTTGTTTTTTTTCTAATACATGATAATTAAAGCTTAAGCATATAGCATATTATGTCTAAACAAAATAAAATAAATAAATAAATAAATTTTTTAGTTATCCTAAAATGGTTTTCTTTACATTTTTTAAATGAAATTTTTACTCCGCAGGCAGCACAAACTTTTTTTCTATTATTTTCGTGGTCGCTCATTATCTAAGATAAATTTAAAAGTTATCAGTATAGAAGCAATTATTTATTTTATATAACCGTAATATAAATTCTTTTTGGCAAAATATCACTCTTAAATCAAATATATAATTATTAAGTTCAAAATACTTACATATATGTAAATAATACTGAAGGTAAAAAATAAAAGCCTTCATCAAAATTCAACATTTATTGTTATAACATTATTTCTGACAAATAAGTCAATTTATAACAAGCTAGTAATAGGTAGGTTAATAGTATTATTAACATTCTCAAGTATTCGGTAAAAATTATTAACGCGCCTCTGTGTTGGACAAATCCATCAAATCTGAAACATCTGTAATGACACTGATTAACAAAAAAAAGTATTTTAATAAAAACGCGATTTCAAGGGTGTTTAAATATGTATTTAGATTTACCAAAAGAAAAAAAAATCCAAGATATTCCCTTGGAACTATACAGAACGAGAATCGGACTACAATTTAAGCCAAGAAAGTTATTTTATCGTCTTATAACAAAATGTCTAGGCTACATTAAAACATGCGAAAAAATATTTTTTGTGATTTTTATAAGCTTTTTTCTCAAAAATGGAAAAAGATAGAGAGTAACTTAAAACATATTCGGAATCAGCACGAGAAATACTACCAAAATCAAGCAACATAATGTACACTTTAAGTTTGTATTGACCATGAACTCTGCAGACGGTTATTTAACATTATTTTCCAAAAACAAGTTTTTGGGATTTAGCTCTCGATGGTTCTATAACAAGTGAACTTTCTACTACCATGGTCAGATTTTTTTGCCACGTTAGTTCAACCCATTGATCATTCAAGAGTACCGTGAAATGTTGGTTTCCGTTTTTCTCAAGCTCACGTGATCGCGTCGAGTTCAAAAGTTCTCAGTACGTAATATTTACCATCCCTTTCCCAAAATAGGCCTCATTAGCAGAGGAGTGGGCAAAGAAACAAATAAATAAATAACTTTATTTCATAGATAACCTCACATCATATGATTTTATAAAACCTATACTACTATCGTGAACATGAAATTGGTCAACGCAAAAGACATACATGTATATAAATAAATATACATAAAAGAAAATATACTATGTTTACACATATTCCTGCATACAATATGGTTCAATATTTATTAGTAAGGCTTTTACCTTAGATTTGAAGAATTTAAGATTATTTAAGGCTCTTATGTCTTCGGGTAACTTATTGAAGACAGATATACAGGCATACAGACAACCCTTTTCGAATTGCGCCAGCCTATGACGAGGACGTTAAAATAAATATATAAAATAATAACGAGTGGGCAATAAACACATGATTCGGAAAAATTTCAAAGGTGAAGCCTTTTTTTATACTAATAAGCTTTGTCCAGGTGAAAAAATGTTGGAAAATTTTGGACGAGTCGGCAACTTTTTAAGGGTAAGGTGTTTCTTTTTTAGTCGTCGGTATTTTTTAACCTTACTTTTATGTGTATTTTTCAAAATTTTATATGCAATTGTTTTAAAAAATCTATTAATTAATATTGTGATATCAGGATATTGGTAATTAAGTAAAGCGCCGCCTAAAGCGCCGCCGCGCCGGTAATTTAAAAAGCCAGGGAGGCGCCCCCCCCCCTCGGGGCGCGCATGATCTGGTTAAGAGTAATAGGTATTATTTTCAAATCAACTCGACATTTTGTCAGTGCACTACAAAGATTATACATAACAGAATCCGAAGCATTACATGTTTTTACGACTTGTTTTAAAATTGAATCAAATAAAAATTTATTATAAGGAATAAATACAATATTCGCTCGTATGTAAATCTGGTGCCAAGTCGCAAAGTCACAAGCTAGACGGAGCAGTTTTTAAAAAGTTTCTTCGCCTCGAAGTTTTCGCTACATACGTAAATTTCAGGCAAATTTAAAGTACTTTCTGCAAATTTAAATCTAAAATATATCAATATTCAATGGACATTGTGCTTGTAAATGGAAAATATTTTTTCGAGTGTCACAGGTAAGATGGGAGAATTAGCTCAGCGGTCTAAGGCATCGATATAGCATTGACACTGAGCTAATGATCGTGAGTTCAAACCTCACTGGCGCCGATTACCTTTTTCAGTTAATTAATAATTGAAATTTGGCGAAGGCGTACTCCCTAGATATATTGGTTCGAAAGTCAATTAAAGCCGGTGGTTCCCTCTACTACTAGACCACACAAGTCCTGGACTTAGGGGATGCTTAATTAAGTAGAATAGTACGAGGTTAAAAACAAATAAAAACAAACATAAAAGATAACTTATCCTGAGAAGTACTTCAGCTATCAAGTACCTCCAATACGTTTAAAAACGATTGGAAAATCAATTACAATTGTAATGAAGATGAAAATTATTTGCTAAACAACTTTAGTTTAAGAACGCTTTGTAGAGACTTAATATTTGAATCAAACGTTTTCTACTTGTAGAATAACTAATTTAATGGTATAAAAATATTGGACAATCAAATACAGTCGGATTAAAGATGCAGTTATTTACGAAACAAGTTTACACTAGGATAGTTTAAGAACGCTTTGATATAGAATGCTTATTTAACTAAACATAAATTTTTAATCAATTTGGGTAAGAGGGTAAAGAGAGACAACACAAAAGTCAAAAGATACCACAATGAAAGCTCACTGCAAAAAATTTGTATCAAATTTTTGAGCTACGACTAAAACTCTTGGGGAAAATGAACAAAAATCAAGTAAGCTTGGTACACTCAGAGAAAAATCGTTGTAAAATCAAACAAAAGTCATATGATTTAAAAGAAAACCAATATGTTTTTGCTCCGACAGTGTTTTTTGTTAATTCAAAAAGATATTTTTTAATTTTATAAGTCATTGTAAAAATAAAAATATTCATTGTAATTTGAAAAATATTTCCTCTTAAATAATTTAAACTTGTAAATTCTTTGAATACAAAAACTGGTTATTTTAAAAAGAATTCTTTTAATATATTGATATTTTTTAACAATATAAAGGTAAATATTATAATTTTATTAAGAAAACATTAAAATAAGAAGGTAAGGGACAATACTTTTACTTTAAAGTGAAAAACGGTTTGGTGTAAAAATTATTTTTTTTAAATTAATATTGTTCGTAACTAAAACGTAAAGTTTTTACTTTTAATATTTTAAAAGGCAATTTTTTTAAATTAAAATAATTTCTTATTGATTATACAAGATGAGATTTTTCTGAGTGTAGGAAACCCTCAATGTGTGAGCCTAACACACTTGACTAAATTTATTCCCTATTTTTTTCAATATTTTTTTATACTTTCATAATATATTTATTTGTTTATAATATATATTTTTATACTACTATAATAGTGCAAACCTATTTTGTTAGCAGCATTATTTTTATTTTTTTGGATAATCTACAAAGGATGAAAAAGCATTCTCATGCTTGTGCGTGACGGCCTGTTCCTGTATATGAATAATTGCTATTGCCGTGGAAAAATAATCTAAAAACATTTTTAAATTTAATATATTATCTGTTGTCGAACGTCCTATATACACACAAAAAATCATTTAAAATCATAGTTATTTATTAGACGGTCTTTCTCGAAAGTATATTTGTTTGGTACACTTAGATATTATTTTAGAGAAACTAGTCAATTTCATACACATATACCAAAAGTAATTAAGGTGGGTAAGCCAATTGTTGCCATGTTAAGACATATTATTTTTTTCCTACGACCCTTTATGATAATGACATTTAGCAAACTCCTTGGTTCTTTAGAAAACACCTTATATCACACTAGTTTTTATTATTTTTATATCACCCTAGTGTGATATTTATGTATGAAGGTTTGCCTAAATTTATTATTTACCTCGTACATTCTACGAATTTTATTCACCTTGTTTTATAAGCCATTTTAATCCAAATATTTCTGTTTGTCATGTCAAAAATAGAAAATATTGTTAATATTGTTGTAACGTTACTATTTTGACCATTACTGTTTAGATTTTATCAAAATTACTTAATTTTTGATTCAGTTACCTAGACAAAAAAATTCTTGGATATAAGTTTGTTTCATGAAAAAATAAGCAACTTTTTTTTCAAATGTCTGTCTATCCGTCTGATGTCACGATTTTTGTGAACACGATAACTCAAGAATGAATAATCCAATCCATGTTTTCAATAAAAATCAACTTCTACGAGAGGAAGATCCCAACTGTTTTTGAAAGTAATCCCCCAAAAACAAAAAAGTTATGGGGGGTAAACTTTTAAAAAAATCGAAAAAAGCTGAAAGAAAATTCCGATTAACGCAATTTTTTCAGAAAAAACTTACTTTTATTATAAGAATCAATTCTACCAAAAGAAAAAAAAAAAAGAAAAAATTGAAAGCTTTTAATTTTTTTTTGTTTTTCAAAAAAGATCATTTTTTTTGGTTATTTTTTTTTTTGAAAATTAAGTATTTGGGAAATACCATTTACTGTGAATTTATAATAGAATGCGTAGCATTACATATCTTAACAGCTTGTTTTTCTTTATTTTATATATTTTTTTTTAAAATAACTATTCATAGGAAAAATGGTTTTATTAGAAGCGGTATCTTTTTGTGTGTAGCTATACTTATATATAGCTTCGGTTTAGTCGAAATGACGGGCAACAAATATTACTGGCAATATGATGGACTGTGGGAGAGCGGATCACTGCCTCCACCTGCTACAATTTACTCCTGCTCGATCCTGAAAAGCTTTCGAGAAATGTTACATATGGATGAAATGTCTATAAGCACTTAAAAAAATGATGAAATGTCACCTATATATTTTAAAAATATGCGGAAAAGCCTTTCCAATATGAATAATATTATATGAAGGGGTCCATTCCAAAAGTCGCTATAGGATCCTACGCCCAGTTATCGCCACTAAAGTACGGATACTTATATTCAAATGGAAAACAATATAATCTAATTAAAAAATAATTAATTCACGAGGTGGTTTCATCCTGATATTATTGGTATTATTATAATAAAATAAATAAATTGTATATTGTCAATGCCAATGTTTATTGTTGGAAAAAAAAATATTTTAGATTGTTGCCTGATGCATTTCGAAGTTTTCTATACAAATAACTTCATCTTCGGAGGCTAAAAAGTTTACATAATGAACGAAAATATATCATTAGGTTTTAGGTTATGTAAAAATTAAAAATTAATGATAGATTTAAATTGCACTAACCTTAAGACATGTCACAAAAAATGGTGTGTTAAAATATAAAAACATACATAATCAAATTAATATTTTTCTTTTTGAGAAAAACATAAACTGCGAATAGCTTGCAGATGTTTACGAAAACATAACCTCACACAAGCAATGACAAATAAATTATAATCGAATCAAAAGGACGTAGACTTGGACCAAAATAATGTTCACTCAAATTTCGCATCCCATATACTCGAATCTAATCACTTGTATGATTCAGATTTCTATGTACTTCATTTCAATGATTTTCATAAAGTATCTCAATACTTAGAAAAGTATGAAATTTTATTAAAACGTAAGTACGACCCAAATAAATTAATTAATATTCAATACAACTTTCCAAACCTAAACATTTTTAAAAGCCTTCTGCATAGCAACATTCTACAATAAACTTAAATTATACATATATATTTTTTGTTTTTATTCATATTCATTTTATAAAATTTAAAAATTAAAAAATTTAATATTTATTTTTAATGTAATTTTAGACCATCCTTGTATATCAAAAAATTTTATTTCAAATACAGTTATCAATGTTTATCTTGACTTGCTTTGATTTGTTACCCAAAGATGTCGTCCCCACCTTTTGATTCGATTATAATTTATTTGTCATTGCTTGTGTGAGGTTATGTTTTCGTAAACATCTGCAAGCTATTCGCAGTTTGTTTTTCTCAAAAAGAAAAATATTAATTTTATTATGTATGTTTTTATATTTTAACACACCATTCTTGTGACATGTCTTAAGGTTAGTGCAATTTAAATCTATCATTAATTTTTAATTTTTACATAACCTATAACCTAATGATATATTTTCGTTCATTATGTAAACTTTTTAGCCTCTGAAGATGAAGTTATTTGTATAGAAAACTTCGAAATGCATCAGGCAACAATCTAAAATATTTTTTTTTCCAACAATAAACATTGGCATTGACAATATACAATTTATTTATTTTATAAAAAATAATTGTTATCGCTATATCTCCCCTGTCTATTTTGTCATTATTGACAACATTTTTTTCTCATATAAATGATTATAATCAATATTTTTATAATGACATTACATGTAAACTCTATAGTAGCTTTCATATGTTTTGCCTCATTTAAAGTCAATGCAGTTCTTAGAAAATCAGTTTTGCTGTATTTGAAATAACACCTTATGATCTATAGATTATTTTTATATTTATACATATAAACTTAAATATACGACTCATTCGTACAGGTCGAAAAAATATTAAATCACTTTGCCGTTCCAAAATTAGGGACTTCCAAACTTGGGCAAAATCTCAACTTCCTGAATATAAAATATAATACTTCGCAAAAAGTACACAATTTAACTAAATTTTAAGAACAGATATGGATTCAACATCTCAAAATCCATAAGGAAGTTTGTTTTTATTAGGTCAAAATGATCAAAATTTGCGTTGCGTAATACTTAAACGTTCCCTAAGCCATATTATTCAATTAAAATTAAAAAACACATGGGCCTAATAATCGACAGAAAATAATAGGATATGACCCAGTTCTCGACAGACAGATAGATAGACAGATAGATAGATAGATAGATAGATAGATAGATAGATAGATAGACAGATAGATAGATATTTCTTTAATTTTAAGGGATTTTCTTTATAACGTCTTATACAACGTTAAACTAATTTTTTTTATCTTTTAGATAACAGTCGGAAATATAGGCTAAATATTTTTTTTTAAATGCGCAAAATTGTAAAAATTTGTAAAAAAACTAAAAAGATTAAAATTGTAAAAAGCGTTAAAAAATTAAAATAATGTTTTTATCCAATGCATACAGATAATGAGACAATTACCAGCTTTATTTTAAATAGATAAACTCAATAATAACCCCCGCGTGACTTTTACTTTATTGAGTGGATAATTATTTATTTTACCCACTCAACTGTCACTTGTCAAATTATTTTCTTGTAAATGTCATTAAAATTTTTAATAAAAATATGAATTCCTAAGCTATTTATTGGATAAAACCTTGTATGGCACTCATGGGTAAACCGATATTGCCCTCTCGAAAATTAACCTGCTTGGCTGACGCCTCGCAGGTTAATTTTCTCATGGGCAATATCTTACTTTACCCACTAGTACCATAAATAACTATTTTCGGCAGATGTGTTTTATTTTTTCGCCATAAACAAATTTCTCTCAGATTCGCTCGAAAATAAAAAAGTCCAAACTCCACTAATTATTTAAAATTCCTGTACTGTATATAAGCGTTGCACACTAAAGTTTGTAGCTTGTTAGTTCGATTAATATGTATATTTATTGAGACATCAAATAATAAGTTTAATAAAAGCGTCGATAAATCGGCAACAAACGGAACAAATTGACGCTGTCGTTAAATTTATGTAAGCAATAAAATCCTATTTATCTCCACTTTGAGACAATTTAAAGAGCGTTATATGTCCTTATGGGATTTGCTTTACTCGTATGTATATTTATTTTATGTTAAATCAGTTTAGTTTCAAATTGCATTTAATATTATGCATATTTTTAATTATCAATTAGAATCATTTATAACTATAGTTTATTGAGAGCGATATCTAGCTTTGTAAGAATAAAGTTTACCTGATAGGACAAATTTTTGTGAAAATTTATACATAAATTTTTAGGTTTACTTAAATGCGGAAATTGAGAATTCTCCCATTAGATTAGACAGGGACAAAAGTTCTACCCAAAAAGGATAGAAGACATACATACACTCCCACTTCCACCCAACCAAACAAATTCTGTATTTGTTCTTTGTTGAACAAATACAATATTTACTTGGCCGGGCGAAAAGTGCATTATTAAAGAAATTACTGGCGCCATCTAAATTTTAGTAGAATTATCTTATTCTACAGATTCACATTAGCTATGTTCGTACGTGCCGCTCACTGCTACACTTTCCGGCCAACTTAATAAACTGTATTTGTTGTATGAAAAACAAATACAGTATTTATTTGGTTGGCTGGAATGTGTAGCACAAATGAGATAGAGATAGGGTAGACGTCTTTTGTTTCATAATTCTAGTTGTAGAGAACTCCATATCCCTTGCATTTTTGATTTTTGTTTTTAACGTAAATATATTTTTAATTAATACATATTTTATTACTTTTCGCAAAGAATAGGGACCCTAAATAATGACAATAAACTACACACATGTATAAAGTTTAATGTCACTTCATTAAGGAAAAAACATATGACATGTAAAAAAACAATAAAGCATTCTTTTTCCTTTCCTATTCTCTAAAAATAATTGTAGTAAAATTTCTATGCATATACATCAGGGTGGTTCAAAACAAAAACGTTGGTTTTTTTTGCTATTCATGGAAGATAAAGCTCATTTTAATGAGTAAAATCTCACAAAAAAAAAATGTTACAGTATATTAACCAATTTCTCACGAGGGTGCAAGTTTTGGCATATTATCCATGGTGGGTTTGAAGCAAGGAACTTTTACCTCAAGAAGGATCATGATGAAATCTACCGTATGCTTTTTTTGAAGCGTGAACCAACTACGGTGAGGGGCTGGTGGGGAGTGACTATTGTTTACACTTAGTACGCGTAAAGAGAGTGAAAGAATGTGTAAACTCACAGTCTAATGTCGTAAAATGACTGAGAGGGGTACAGTGTTGCCGATTGGAAACATATACTTTGGATATTTTATTGTAAATTTTAAGAAACATTAGTTCTGTATGAGTTTCATATGAACTAGTAGTTTAATTTTAATAGATTTAAATATACTATATTATTAAACATAATTATAGTATACACAATAAAGTTTTTTACATTTTTAATTTAAGTATAATGATTTCAATTCATGATAAGGTGGAAACTACGCAACATCGCTACTAGGTAGCCTGAAAGTCGACTAGCGACATCTACATTTTACACCACAAAGCTGATCGCGTTTCTGTAAATAAACAAACAAAAAGATGACACATTCATAAACATTGGTCTGAAATTACTTCTTGAGGTAAAAGTTCTTTGGTTCGAAGTGATTTTAACTAAAATGCTCTCTACCTTAAAACTCCATGTATATTAAATGTTAGTAAAAAATCCAAAAATATAAATAATAGCTTAAGCAGTTTTTTTTTAATGGGGAAATGACCAGAAAAACTTGAAAAATTTTAGAGACTGTTCAAATCAAAATAAGAAAAGTTGTCAAGATATATTTACTTTTTTTATATCAAAGAATTATATGTCGAAATATTTTGACAAATTGTACAGTCCGATGTTATGGAATGCCCGTTTTGTTATTTATGAGATTAGATCTAAATCTAAATTGTAAATTTATTATCCAAATATGCCAATCAGCGGAACGGAATTGTAAAAAAAGAAACTTCAGACAGTTGAAAAATAAGTCAATTCAAAAGAATGATTGCCAAATCAGGAATCACGAATGAGAAATAAGTATACTTGAAAAAAAAAAATCGAAAACAAAGTGAACCTAAATATTGTTTTGCTGTAGAAGTTCTAAAATTAACATATTATAATTACTTATTTACTTTAAGTTGGTTGGAATGGAAAACTTTAAAAGAGAAAATACCTTCGTTAGAAATTTTAAGTACACTCAAAAAATAAAAAGGTATTTATGTACATAATACGCAAGGCAAAAACAGAATTATTAGGTACACTAAGTCAGCATTATAAAGTCTTTATAAAAAGCCATTTGTGAGGAGTTCATAGTGAAAAATATATAAAATTTCCTTTAATAGGTCATCACGCTTTAAATTAGATAATCTTAAAAAAAAGTCAGCTAGGTTATAACGTCATCTTGTGACCGAATGGTAGTTTGTACTCGCTAAGCTGCTGATACTGTAATGAATAAGATTCACATGAATTATGCGATTTTTTTCATTTATAAATGTAATAAAATGTATTGAAAATATATACTTGGATACTTGGATATTATTTTTATTTATTTTTATTGAATTCTAATAGTTATTTATGGTACGAGAGAATAAACTTGGATTTTAACCCACGAGGCTGAAGGCAGAGTGGGTTAATACAAATTCTGGTCCAATAAATTTCTTAGAAATTCATATTTTTATTAAAAATTTTAAAGACCTTTACAAAAAAATAATTTGATAAGTGACTATCAAGTGGGTAATAGTATATTACACACCGAGTACGCGAACCTAGTTTTTAGTGCACAAAAGTGTGTTTTTTTACGAGGCGCAGCCGAGTACAAACCACTCGATGTGCACTGAAATGGTTGCGTCGAGGTGCGTATACTTTTTTTCCTACAACCCAACACCTAAACATAAAAAAAAAGGCAAAAATTATCTTAAAATTTCTTTGTCAATTTGAGGTTATGTGTTTGATGTTCGCTTGTTCTCTGACAGCAGATATGTAAAATCAGCTGCTTGTCACTTTTCGAGTTCTGTCAAAAAGTCCAAAAAACAACTGGTTTTCATCAATAATGTGACAATGTTTTGTAGGTAACACAAATCAGTGAGCGTTATCATTAAATTTCGCCTTAATAAATATAGTTCGCCTCACGGATGTGTGCCTATTGAAAGTAGGTGTGGAGTGCCTCTTACTTGCACGCAAGCAAGCTTATGACGTAAAGAAGAGAGCTCGCTGTCCGTTCGGTGATACCTCTCCCTTGCGTCGCCGGGCGAAAAATATTATCAATTCATTAATTAATAGGCAAAAGAGATAGGTACATGCGACACTATGGTTAATACATTACATTTAACCGAATTATATTTAGCTGATTTTTACTTTTAAATTTTTGATATATTTTTAAATTAAATATCCTGACCCACATGGTATCAAATTTACAGAGAATATTTAAAAAGTTAAATAAAATATTTTTGGAACATATCAAGTTGAAAATCTAAGATGTATACAACATGGGAACGAAACAGATGAGTAA
Organism: Brachypterus glaber; assembly: GCA_958510825.1. Lineage (NCBI taxonomy): Eukaryota > Metazoa > Arthropoda > Insecta > Coleoptera > Kateretidae > Brachypterus > Brachypterus glaber. Next base: position 14,484,109 of record OY294050.1, read on the forward strand.
GTCTGAGTTCTGGCAGGAACGAAAGCTGTTTCACGGTCCGGCGGAGCAGAGAAAGCTTGGCAAAATCTCGCAGATAAAGTTTTCGTACGGATCTGTAACGCACCCAGGACTATTTATGCATAGCTTTATATGGGTTAACCTGTAGGTTAACTTAGAAGACCTGGACAATATTAGCTTTATACAGAACTCGCTGATAAGCTTGTTTTTAAACAGGAAAGCTCATATTTAAGCCCGAGTAGTTTTTGCCGGTGGCGCCTTTGCCAATTTTGCGATAATTTTTTCTATTTTTTTATTTTTCCCACTGACCTCCATAATGGGTGTTATTATAAACATTAGATAATTAGTTTACATCGAAGTTATATCTTTATTATCCTCTTCTTAAAAATATATTTTTTGACAAGTCTTTTTCAGTGAATACAAATTGAATTTGTTCTAAATGTTTGTAGATCTTATTTGAAAGTGCACTTTAAACCATGGTTTAAATTTTATTGCACAAATTTCTGTAGTATGAGTCTACTACTGCTGTTTCCATTTATGTTTTTTTGTCAAAATTAATGGAGAGCCATTAGCTCTAAAGCTTATTTGGTTCTCTTCATAACTAGTTAGGCTTAGTTTACACCGTAGGTACCAAGAGCTTAGTCCGCGTACTATATGACGTCAGAGGACTAATCAATACAATGTAAACGACAAGGACTAAGTGTTTAGTCATCAATTGGTCTCTTTTTATAGAACTCCAAAATTTGCCGAGCCAAACGATCGAAAATACGGTATAAACACTCGAGTTCTTAAAACAGAACCAACTAGCTGTCAAAATAGCCTGTCTGGATATAGAAAACTTATGCAGGAGTGCCACAATTCTTTGTTTTATATTATTCATGGTGAATACACAAAAATCACAGCTAAATTTAACACAAATAAAGTAAACATAACCTCTAAATAGTCTCTTGTGGACCAAGCAACACTGGCGCCAATTTTAAACTTTTAAACTTGACCTTAATATTGTTCTTTGAATATACTTGTTTTATTTTTTAATAAGTGTTGGGATAGGATATCAAAAGATTTAGTCGAGTGGGGGCGGAAAAGGAGAGCGCTTCGACGCGGTTGCGAATTAATTTACCTATATTCAATCGAAAATTAAACGCATGGTATACTGGTCCCCGGTGTTTAAAATAAATCTTCATTTTTCTATTATTCCATTTTATTAAGACCATAGTGCGGTGTTTGGATATCAACAAGAGGGTTAGTATATCTATACCATTCATTCCAATCACTATTAAACTAAATGATCATTAATCCTTTGAGAAAGAAATATTTTGTCTAATGCCCTATGCCACTTTTGCGTTTTCCATTATCTTTCTTCGTACTTATTAATTCGTTTTCTTTCGATACTTTACCGTTTAATAAATCACATTTCAGATCGACAAATGGGGAGTACAACTTTCAAAAGGAGTTAAACGCCATCGACTCGATTTTTCAGGAGGAATACAAAGCACACTGATCTGGAACCAATATTTAGCTCAACTTTCATATAACCCAAGTTTTTTTTATAATTTAATTATATTATTTAGAGCTACGTCTTATTTTTAGGACCAAATTAAAAAAAAATCTATAGATGCGTTTTTGAGAAAAACGATTTTTATTTGTTTTACCAGTTATGAAGTAAATAATATTCTAAAAATTCTCCTTGAACCTGCTCTAGCTCCCCTAACAAGCCACACGTTCATACAAACTTTTTTTCTCTCTTTTTGACGTAAAATCTGAATATCTAAAATAATTTTTAAATATATCATATTTTTTTGTTAAAACAAATGAAAATTGTTTTTCTCAAAAAGGGATCGATAATTTTTTTTTAAATTTGGTCTTAAAAAGTTGCCAAAGCTCTAAATTATTAAATGATGAAAAAAACTTTTGTTATATGAAAGCTGAGCTAAATGTTGATTCCAGACCAGTGTGAAAGGAGAGCCGGTAAAACAGCCCGTTTTTGGCATTTTGGTTGAACAGGCGAACTCAACGGTGCCAAATTTAACCTCAAAGTCAGCAATTTTAAAAATGAGGAAAATGGTTTCTTTTGTAAGAACTTTTTTGCTTGCTTTTTAAAATATCTTGCTACTTTTTGACGATCAAAACATGTTTTCCCTCTAAATTTTTCTTCTGGATCCAAATCTTGGGTCAAAACTACAAATTATTATGTAGTTTCGGTGCAAAAAGCAGCTACTCGTATTTTCTATGTTTACTCTTTCTAGATTTAATACTTTTTGTATTTTACAAAAATTTGCATACAGTGCGTGCATTAAGTCTGGAATCACCCGATTAACTTTTTAGTTACAAGTAAAACACAAAAACCCTCGTACAGGTCGATTTTTATTTTTAATTTTGCAAATTATGGTGTAATAAAAGTTATTAAAATTTGCACCCCCTTGCACCCTCACCCCCCAACTTTTTTTTTCAAATAGCAACCTACCCCTTGTGACACTTCGTTGGAAAGGTAATTTAATAAGCTTTCCAACGGTGTATAATAAAGCCTAATTTGGTAAAGGGCTAATGATAAAATGCACAATTTAGTTTATTATAAAGACATGTAAAGTATAACTTTAGTTCACTATAAATGTTCAAATTGATGTCCTTCAGCTCTTTGACAGTGGACAGTAAAAAAACGGGATTAAAATTGATTAAATAGTAAACATAAAATTGGTCAATAAAAAGAAAAACAATTGCATTTTTCAACAGGGTATAAAATATTACAATAAGTTTAAAACAACCTTATTTAGATTCTCAGGAAGGTGCCAAGTAGGAAATAGGGCAACAATTACCATATTATGCGTAATATTTCACACAAACAATGTTTAAATAAAACATGCGTTTTTTCATAGACCCTTTAACAAATTAGGCTTTATCATACACTGTTGGAAAGCTTATTAAATTACCTTTCCAATGATGTATCACAAGGGGTAGGTTGCTATTTGAATAAAAAAGTTGGGGGTGAGGGTGCAAGGGGGTGCCAATTTTGATAACTTTTTTAGACCAAAATTTGCAGAATTAAAAATATAAATCGACCTGTCTGAGGATTTTTGTATTTTACTTGTAACTAAAAAGTTATTCGGGTGATTCCAGACTTAATGCACGCACTGTATATTTTGACAAAAAGTTCTGTCTAGTCTTTATAGATATAAAACGTATTGGGCATAAAACCGGTTTATTATATTTTCCTTACTGTTTCGTTTTGTATTTGATATTTTTCGTTCTTAAGTCAAAATGCCGATATAATACAAAAAATTCATATTGTTAAAATGGATTAAACTCTTATGAAAGTTACACTCTTTAAATCGTTTTCTAGAGGAAATAATATATAGGTTAAGACACCGGTTAGTAATTAATTAACACATCAACTAGTAATTAATTACATAAGAACGAATCAATTTTGTATTTCACTAGGTTTTATTTTAACTGTTAGAAGTACATGAGTGATATCTAAAGAATATATGTCGTCACCTGGTTCAATTTTTCAATAATATGTTGATTTTGTTAAAAACATTTTATACAAGATGAGAATAATTATATTTTATTATTCCCATCATTTCAAAAATATTTTAACTTTTAATGTACACTGAATACCAGAAAAATCAGTAGATCTCAAACTAAATTTGACAATTTTTTTATGATTTTTGCATTGATTGTTTGTGGTTTTTAATAAATTAAAATAAATTAGTTTTTGTCAAAATTATTTAATAACAGTCGGTTTAGTTCCTATGACCGCAATGTATAAAAACCGTGATAATAAAAGTGGGCAAAACGTATGTTTCAATGCATTGCAATGTTGTATTTTATCTATGACGATTATTTTTATTTTTATTTTATATTGTTATTTAAGTTTTTTTTATATTATGAATAAACCGACTGTTGTTATTGGATTTTGGTTTTTGTCATGTCATCAATAATTTTTTAGTTTTTATATATTCTTCAGATATTTTACTTCTAAATTTACCGGTAAGGCTTTAAAATGCCCTGTTATGACAATTAAAATAAAACTTATACTGAAAAACAAACTTGAATTGTTCTATTTATATTATTCACAGCGGGCAAGCGCAAGAATATTATACGGTAGTTTCAAATTTTCCAAAATCATCAAAAAACGTCCTTGGCAAAAAAATCTTGAATACAAATGTGTTTTATTAAAAATAAGAGACTTTGAAAATGTCCGTCCGTCCATCTGTCCGTCTGTCAGTTAGTCTGTGCGTCCGATTTTTGTAGGCATAATAACTTCAGAACGAATTATCCGATCCAAACCAACTTTTAAATAAACGGATTATTACCTGAAAATAAACTAGATAAATAAAACATTTATAGTCAAAATGTGGAATTTAAAGTTATGCTTTTACACCAGCCCAAAATCGGTATCGTTGTCAAATATTGGTTCACACTAATATGGCGAACGACTTGTGTCATTTCTGGATTATTTGGAACAAATTCGGTATTTAAAAAATAAAAAAATATCACTGTCGGACTAAAAACATATTGGTTTTCTTATCATATGACTTTTTAATTTTACAAAGATTTTTCTCTGAGTGTTTTTTGTGGGTAAAGTATTAAGGTTTATAAAACCGTACGTGGTTTTAAGGGTTGAGTTTGGTTATGTTAAACTTTCTTTAAACTAAAAAAAAAATAAAAAAAATAAAAATATTTAAAATAATTATCCGGAAAGTAATAGCAGGCTACAATGGAAGTAATCAGGAGAACGTAATTGTTGTTGACAAATTTTGCCGGCAGGAAATATGTAAATTTAAGCGCTTCCTTGATATTCTTATCCTGAATTAGTCCCCGCTAATTTTACATCTTGTTCTCCTCTCTCCTTTGCTTGTAAAATTGGCTTTATTATGTTGCCGTTTTGTTCCTTATTTTAAAGCTTTACCAAAATTATATGTTTCTACATATTTTTCCATAAAGAGATGTTAAAAAAGGAACACTAGACTACACATTTAGTTTTAATTCTGACGGTTTTTTGTCTTTAGATAAATTCCGAAATATAAATACATAACATCTGTAGTATTTTTTTATTGGATATACAAGATGTCAAAAAAAAATAAAATTTATACATCCAATAAAAAAATTACTACAAATTTTATATTTGTATATTTCAGAATTTGTCTAGAGACAAAAAAAAACTTAAAAAAAATTAAATGCCTAAAAACCTAATTTATCTTTCAAAAACGCTAAAAATTATTTATATTATTTTTTTTCTGGATACCCCGTATATCCAATAAAACAAATTATAGTGGGTTTTATGTGGAGACCTATTGGTCTACACGAAAAATATTTTAAGACAATAAAAAATTGTGCCTGTCGTTACACCTATTTGAAAGGAAACATTCTTATTTTTTTTAGGTTATCCATTTATTATCCCTCTTACACCAATTAACAAATTTAAGGGGTGAGACCTCCAAATTTTTCAATTTGAAATTTTGGTGGGTCACCCTACTGTATACTATAAACAGTATTATATTAATATTTAAAGTAAAGTGCAGTGTTTCATTAAGAGTTATACTATTGAATATATTTATGCAAAACTGTCAAACCTTTATCATCAAAATATTAAAGTGTTTAAAATTGTAAGCGCATTTGAGTCGTATGAAATACATTGGCGGTTGATCTGGCGTGGATATTCCATGAATCCAGTAAAAATCCCCGGCTAACAATTGTCAGACGCCGCTTATCCATATTGATTGATTGAACGTTCTTTTGCTAAATCTACGATAAAACCCTTTTACTGTGCGATACTGGTAATAGGCTCATACCGCAGAGCTTAAGCTTAGATACCGAAAAAAATCACTTTACCTATTTGCGAGGAAGTAAGACGTTATCCCTTTTAAAATCAGAGATACACAGGAAGAAACGAGGATTTTCTGTTAGTGATAGAAACATGAGTATACTCGAGATGGATCTCTACTTTAGTTACGGCGAGAAAAATAGTATATTTTGTAATTAGTGAAGAATGTTGCACATTTCAAACGAGTGGATGTTTGGTCCAGGAGTAAGGAATAGCCATTCTACATGTGTTGCAGACTATATTTTTTTACGACTTAAGTTTTATACATTAATATTTTATATAAATTAGATAATAACCAAAAGTTTTAATAAAAAACAATAATTTACAGCCAACAATTTAATTTTCATTTAATAATCTAAAATTTAGAGTAAATTGTGTATTATTTTATTGATTTAGCTAAAAATAAAACCAAACAGACAAAATCGTTTCATTCTCAGTGTAGTACAGTTAAATTCTCTAAATAAACACATGCACACTATCAAGGTTAGACTGAGTCCTAAGTGCAGGAAGTGAGGGGTAAGTATAAAAACAACACTTCACTTAATGTCTGAGTGTAACATGCTAGGAGCACTGAGATTTAACTGTTTTGGTAGACAGTACCTATTGCCACAAGAACTTATTAAGTTTCCAATACAATACAATACAATACAAGTGGGGTTGTGAGGCAAGGTACTGCCTTTTAAATCACTGCGACCAATGAGATCTATTGTGAATCCCCTTTGCAATTTATTCCAAATCAAACTTTAGGCTTACAAAGAAGCCTAAGAGTTTTTTGGGGGCTACTTGGGATATATCTGCAGGTCTTGGGTATACCTGTTCTAAATATTGTAGCCTTTTGCGAGAAATGGCTTCGCAGAAGCACATAATGTGTTCGGCCGTTTCTGGTGCTTCTAAGCATAGACGAAAACTGTCGATTTCAGATTTTCCCATTTTTTTAAGATGATATCTTAACGGGCAGTGTCCGGTTAAAAGCCCTTTATAGGTCTTTAGGTCCGTCTTGCTGAGATCGAGTATTGTTCGTTCAGGTTCATATTTTATGAATAATATTTTGGCCTGTCTTAAGTTTTGGTCTTTCCAATATCGAGTTTTGAACTTATTAATTTTACAATGAATTCAATTTTGACTTTTGTCAAAAGCATTAGTAACTTGTTGGAACAATAATGGCTTTCGCTGGTCTGAGTGTATAGCAGATATTATGGAATTTCTGCTGCGCTACTGATGATGATGATGGAGTACAGTTAAATTAAAAAGAAATAATATTGTTTACATTTTTTCATGTTTAAAAAAGATATAAAAGTATCATTTTTTAAAATAATTTTAAACATGTATTTGATTATTTTCTGCACGATAGCATTACTTATTCCATGGATCGTCTATAAAGTCTACAATTATGTAAAAACCGACATTTTGTTTTCGTGTTTCCTTAATTTATTCATTTTAAATTTTACGTCTATAGCCACAATTAATATTTGCATTGTATATTTCATAAATTACATGCTATTGTAATTTAACAGCATTAAATTATTATTTTTATTAAAATATGGATTTATATCATTTACGTTTGAATGGCTTACATTTAAACATTTTTCATTTGTATGTCTATAAAATTCTATATCTTATATTGTTTTAAAATAGTAGTTTTCGTAACGAATCGAAGTCAAAAAATCATTCGAGTGCACTAAGGACTTGTCGCAAACGAGTTGAGAACAACATTTTTCATTCGATCTACAGTCTAGACTCTAAAATGTATTTTTTAAAGAATTTTAAAATTTACATTTCAAAATTTTATAAACGTCAAATGACTTTTGTCAAAATGTGTAATCGTTTGGATAAATGAGTGTGCATAGTTGCCACTTCATTCAAATATGCACTACGTACTCTTGCGATAGAAAAATATCGTAACTCGCCGAACAAGTGTATGTACCTATTATAGTTTGACGCATGGATTTGTGGCTACGGGAAATATGTTTGGAATGTGTGTGCAAGTGGGAGGCCCGTTGTAAGCACGCACGCCTTATAACGCTCTTGATGGAAAGAAGAGAGCGCGAATGATTCCTCCCCCTTCCGTCGGAGACTTTCTTTCATGCGAAGAAGTATACTATATGAAAAGCCACAAAAAATAAAAGCTTTCACAAAATGTGGATCAAATTTTCATTTATCTATAACAGGTTATAATAAAAAACGGCTGCATAGATCGATAGATTGAATAAATGATTAGATTTTGAATGGAATAAATAATAAAGCGAGTTTTGATGTGTTGCAACATGTTGTCCCTCAGGAAAGTACTGTTGAATGTGTTAAAGTTAAACTTGGACCCCATCTATAATCTATAATAGCATTTAAAAGTTGCGGACTGAAGAAAAACCATGTAACGCTCTTCACAGTTTCACAGGTGAAAAAACTTGTGCAACACTTTCCCCAAAAGATGTACACAAAAAAAAAGGAAAAAGAAATATAAAAATTTTAGAGGGTTACAAGTTTTAGTTTTAAATTCTCCGCTGGGATCATTGAGTTCTGGTATGGAATCATTGTTAAAAACATTCTGCTGTACAAGTAAAGCAAAAGCATGATATCATTAATATGTTTTAAGCCTCCAGTTACGAGACACGGTTTTCTTTACTTGCATATTTCTTAATATCGTAAGCCTCACATAAATTTAAAGCTCTCGGATGGGATGGTCACATAATTTTGGGACACTTTTGCGTCACATAACAAAAATGATCCCAGCCGAGAACTCAATGATCCCAGCCGAGAACTTTGTTGATATCGTAAGGGTCACATGTTAAAGTTATCACAGTTTTGCTTAACTTGGACAGTAGAACGTATTTAACAATGATCCCAGTCGAGAACTCAATGATCCCAGCCGAAAACTTTAAATTTATGTGACGCTTAAGATACTTTTTCGCAACGGTTTTTTCGTAGCGGTTTTTTTCGTAACGGTTTTTTTTCGTAACGGTTTCAGCCCTCTACCCCCCGCCCCGTCTTAAACATATTAATGTTAAAAAAATATATTTGATGATTTTTAAAATAAAAACTAAATTAAATATAAAATCTCCAAATGTAAAACGGGTACCTTTTCTAGACGGGTGGAAAAATAAGAAGGTTTATCAAATAAGATATCAAATTGACTTCACTTTTTTATAGATATCGCGGAAACTAATAGTCCTACGATAAAAATGATTTCATATGTTTTTGTAGAGAATTAAACATTTTTTTTTATTTATGCATGTCCTACTACAAATAATAAGTGAGGTATTGATAAAAATTATAGTTTTTTTTTTGTCCATTTTGCCGCCCTTGTTCATAGCTAATGTTAAGCATATTTGATGTGAAGCAAATAGATAAGGTCCTGACCAGTTTGGGGAAAGAAGTTTTCAAATCAGACATTCCGTTAAAAAGTTATAAGGTTTACATACAGACCGACAGACAAACAGACAGAAATATAGACAGACAAACACTTTTTTAACACCTACTTTTTTCACATTTTCTCGACGTTTCATTAAATTCTTCTTCAAAATAAAACATTAAAAATTAATGTTTAAAATATGCATTTATTTTTGGTAGATAACATTTTAGTTCAAAAGGTAAATCGCCGTAATTGCACACACATAATAATGAAAATTTAAATCCATGAAAACAAATTTGTTTTGATTACATACTGGCGCCTTCGCCAAAATTTTAAATTATATATAGTATGTTTTCCTTGCAAATCAAATTTCTTGCATATTAAATTTCTTGCAAATTACATTCCTTCTATATTCTTCCTGTTAATCTTGCAATTTTTTATTTATATAAAAATAATAGTATATTACGCACCGAGTATACGAACCAAGTTTTTAGTGCACGTGAGTGCGTTTTTTAAGAGTCGCAGTCGAGGTGCGTATACTATTTTTCCTACGATCTAGCACCTTAACATAAAAAAAGCAAAAATTATCGTAAAATTAGTTTGTCAATTTGAGGTTATGTGTTTTGACGTTTACTAATTTTCTGACAGCAGATATGTCAAATCAGCTAATTGTCAGTTCCCAACCGTTGTCATATGCAACGGATGTACTGATAAAAAGGATTTATTTGGATATGGCCAATTAAATTATTTGGTTGTGAGTAACAATATTTATTTGAGTCAATTAAATATTTAGTTCATGTAAATAAATATTTAAATTTCAAAATGATTTAATAATGGGAACAAAATAGATTATTTGACAGAAATAAAATTTATTTATCACAACCAAATAATTTTATTGGCCATATCCAACCAAATATTTAGTTGACACCAATAAACTGTTTTATCATTGTGGGAAATAGGCACTAACTACTAACTAGGTCGTAGGAAAAAAGTGTTTACCATTCGGATGATAATGCTAAATCTCCACCTGAGTGGAAAATACATACTTAGACCCCTTTTAAGCATTTATAAAGAAAATTTGTCTCAACATAAAAGTACACACAGAATTTATCTAGATTTTATTAGTTTAAAGTTTGTAGAATTAAAGATACTACGCTCGTTACAAAAAAGTGGGTCAAGAAGTAAGCAACGAGTGTTACATGTTTTTGATAATTTATTAATTTAAATCAGACTTAATGTTAGGTTATGTCCTATTTGACAGTAATTTTGTCAAAAAGGAAAAAAATTAAGACTATCCTGTCTTAGGCGTGCATGATATTTTGACGGTTAGGTGCTCATTGCATGATAAGGTACCTATATTATTTGAGGTTATGTATAAGAAACGTAATTTATTAGTAATCGACGTTGCCTATTACAAAGACGATAAAAATTGTTATTGGCATCTCTGCATGCATCTGATTTATTACTAGAATAAGATACTTTCTTGACAACATTGACCGTCAAAATTAGTTCTACAGTGCTTTCTAACAGTTTAGCCAAAGAAAGGAAGAAAAAGTTATCAGTGTAGCCAATATAACCAATAAAAAATATTTATATTTACCTTATATATTTTAACCTTAATTTAATTTTTTATTATGCAATTAAAAATATCAGGCAATAATATGTATTCAGTAATAAAATTGTTGCTTACCTCATGAGGCATTAGTGTCATTTAGGGTTTCTTCTTGTTTTTACTATTAATGCTATCTTTCGACAAAGACTGGAACTCACTGTCATTTGGGGTTCTTTTTGTTTTACTATTAATGCCATCTGTTCACAAAGACTGAAACTTTTAGCGTTGATTTTTACCTAGAACATTTAAATGACGTTTTCAACAAATGGCAGCGTGGAGGAAAATGTCGCATTAGAAAAATATATAAATGGTTATTTACAACATTAAAAAAATCGCTGTCCAAATCTTGTTGGCGAGCATAGTACAATTTAATACTGCAAGAGTATACTTTAAAATGTGAAACATTAAACACCGTCACAGCTTGTTTATTTAAATATTTCAGTCGCGTGTCTGAAGCATTGTCGCGCTTTAGAAACCACGTGTGTCAATCCTCACGGGACGTTCTCTTGCAAACCTGAAAACCAAAAGTTTTACGCAAGAACTGGAAAAACTTCACAGAAAATCGCATGAATTTTATTAAAAAGGTGTTAAATATATAAAGAATTAGAAAAGGCTTCGAAAAAAGTATAAAATAAGAAGTTTTACGTAAAAGGGGACCTAAGTAAAATAAGTAATAGTTATTTATACTTGTGAGTTATTGATGATGGGTTAATTTTTTAGTTGGCAAGGTACACTTCCGAGCAGAGAATTTGACTTTTAAGAAAATTATAAAAAAAATCATGTAAAATTGTTTTCTGAAATCAAAAATGCAAAAATATACAGGGGGTCATTACAAAAAAATAAATTGCCTTAGTTTCCGGATAAACCGAAAGTGCAAAAAAATAATTTTTATACGCCATTTTTTAGCTCTTGCTAAGAAATATATCTTACAAAAAAATTGCCTTAAACACCTAAGAGCGCTATAAGGCATGTACCAAGCAAATTATAATGGCTTATTATATAAATATAAGGCTTCCTGTTACAATTATGGCATTCAGGGTAAAAAATTATATGAAATACTTTAATTGCTTATTTAATAATAAAATATAATAAATAGCATGATATTTTTAGCTTAAATAGATTTAGTTATTGTCCGTGCTAATATTTTTTATAATATAATAAAATTTCTGTAAATTTATAATAGTGCCTGTAATAAATATAATCGTTTCCAATTTATTTTTAACATTATTAGTTATCGTGTCGCTCATACTATATAGCTTAAATCACTATAATTTGCCACTGTTACCAAATACCTTATAATGTATAGCGCAGATTCCACTAATTTCTGTCCGTGTATATTTGTTGGTTGTCATTTTAACTTACTCAGTTGTAATACTCCTGTTACTGAGGGAGAATTAGATAATATCCTGTCTCTGGTTACTGCATGTTCCCAGGTATAGTTATACAAGACAGCCAAAATAGTAGTGAAAATTAATAGTATGCTAAAGGAACTAGAAGACCAGGACAAAAAGGTAGAATTCTGTTGGAAAGCTAAGCCACACTGGGCCCATGGGATAAGGGGCAACGAAAGACCGGATAAACTTGAAAATCTGGGGTTTAAGATAAATAGAAAATGGGGAGAAAAGTGTGCCTAGAATAGAATGGAAAATTTTCAATATTTTGGAAAGCCTTCGTTCAAAAATTTTAATTTTTTTGCGTATTTTTGCGTTTTATGACGATATTAATCGATTTCGAGCAAAAAAAATTGTCGATCGAGCGCAGTGGTCCCGGAAAATAAAAGTGACAAAAGTCTCTTTTTTTCATAGGGCCATTTGTAGCACTGGACAAAAAAAATAGTGAAAAAGTTGAATTTTTTTTGCTATATTAGGGTGGTTCAAAATTTTTGAAAAAAATCCGATTTAGCTGAAATTTGGCATAAAGGTTTCTTTTGGTAATATTAATACGGATCATACATAAAAACCTAAAATTCAAAGTGGCGGAATAAATATGGCCGATTTATTTTATAAATTTTGTCAAAATTAACAAAAATATGGCATAAAATAAAAAATTATGAAAAGTCCAGCCCCTGTCCTGCCCTACCCTGCACTGCCCTGCCCTGCTCTGCTCTGCAAAATTAACCTAAAATAATTACAGATAAAAAAAAGTGACAAAATTCTGTTTTTTTCCATAGGTTAATTTTTTGCACTGCTGATTACATTCGTACATTCTTGACCACTCAACTTACCTACCATCGAAAGTGTTCCATACTTTTTATGCGGGCTGTATATTATTACAAAGCAATATATTTTTTTAATTACTAACGGTTTTCTCAGTGTATTGGATATTTAAAAATTTCAATTTTATTGACTTCCAATAGAATACAAAATGCGTGCTATGCATTTTGTAATTTGCTTTAATAATATATTTCAAAGCTTAACTATTATTTAATTAAATACCGTAAATTAGGCAAATGAAAAAATGGGGAAATATGCCTTTATGGGAATTTAATGAATTTAATTATTTATTTCAAAAATGTATTATACCAAATTGTAAAAATTAACCTAAATACCATTGATCAGGTATTTAATACACATGGTGTTTTATAAATAGCGGTATTAAAGGGTATAGCCGGGTAAGCATGTAGAAAGTGTCCCTGGCAGATTTGAGGTGTGGGTTATATTTTTCGAATGTGTATGTAATAAAACAAAATTAAGCAAAATTTTAGCCCCTTACCGTTTTCCAAAGAATAGTTACACTGAGAAAAGTGTTATTCAGTTTTAATTTTTTTTATAGCTTTCAAGTTTATACATGCCATGCCTGGTACAAAATGAATGCTGATAAATAATATATTTTATAACCGTTCCTTTATGTATATTCGTAGATAAGACTTAAAAGAAAAAAACATTTTTTTTTACCCTAGAATGCAATTCTTCTGAATCTTTTATTCCAAATAAAAAGTATCTGTATTAACTTGTATTTAATTTTGTTCTGTATATCGAAATTGTTCAGATTATTTTCTTATTTTTCGCCCGTTACTTTAATGGTCAAAGGTCCCTTACCCTACTTTAATCTGTAAATAATTTTATAATTTAGTCATTTTGTTATTTTTATTTGAAAAATATTTAAATTGTTATGTTCTTTCTACTAGATTTGAGGAGCTTTCATCTAAAGCTTCACTCTCTCTCTAAAGCTAAGGAATAAAACTATCAGTATAATAAACTTTGCAACTTGTAAGTTTTTTGTAATTTCATTGTGATATTTTTAAAATGGGTGACAACATCGGTAAGTTGTTTATTTACTGAATAATATGTTATATGCTATTATAATTAATTCATAGATATAATATTTGCCATGCTCATTTTTTATTGAATGGCAATATTGTTGTATTTTGTCCATTAACAATTATAAGCAATGACATATCTTTGAAGTTCAAGGAAAATCAAGTGACACATAAAATTTAATCCTACTAGTGTAGTGATGTCGAATTCTTCACTAATTTTGTGAAGTGGTATATAATTCGGTTATAGCCGAACAGAGATTATAACTTTTATTATAACTTACTCAGTTAGGTTGGCCATACAATCTTCTATCATATTTAAAGTATACCCGAGCGGAGAATATACTTAACCACTTATCACTTTATTCGGGAGCGTGTATTCTAGGAGACGGCGCTTTGGAAACAGATAAACGATTTCTTCTTAACTTAATATATTAAATAAATCGAATAAATTCTTCAAGAACATGAAAGATCAATTCTTACTTCTAAGTCCTATTTCTATGCAAAGCCCTTAAATTCTAATTTCCATTATGTCATAGTTTTCCATTAAATACTTCTAACTTAAAACATTCTATGTTTGAAAACCCAACTATTCGCATTCATTTTCAAATCCCAATCTATTGTCCACATTTTTCTTAGTGTATATTAAAACTAGTTCGTATAAGTCATTTAAATATGTTTACAAAATATTTTTCAAAGTTAAATAATATTCGTCAAAATTTCTATCAGTGTTAATACTAACAGTATTTATAAGTGTCCAATTATTTTTATGTCTGATAAAACGAGTCTTAAAAAGTTTAAAAACTATTTTTTAATTCAAGAATAAATCTCAAAATTAATTCGCACAGAAACTACATTTTCACTTTTGAATTTGACATAGCGACACCCTGAATAAAACTGAATAAATATGAACCTTTTCATGAGTTTATATAGCTAATAAGAAGGTCACTAGTTAAATTTATTTGACAATGCTATTAGCGCAAAATATCTACAAAGATACCGCGCATATTTAATTACCCCGACAAAAGAGTTTCAGTCTCATCAATTTGCAAGTTAATTGCTATTTCTGACATCTGAAACGATCATTTTGACCATAAATTAGATTTGTTTAAACAATTAAGATTACTAGACAACTTTTAAGTTATACCGACAAGAATTACCGAGGAGGGGTCCGATCAAATGTAGGACAAACCGAACTTTGCCGAAGCCGAATCTCGTGAAGCCAGATTGTATCATAGTGCAATATTAAAGAAATATTATTTTAAAATTTTAACAATATATAAAATATTCGGATCATAACACTAGGAGAAAACAATTATTACTGCTATAGGTAAAGAAAATTGATTTCACAGTCTGAAAACATGATAAATAATGGTACTCTGATGAAAAAAATTTTACACAGTCGACGGTGTAGACCTGATTTGACACGGATTCGTGCTAAATTGTGAAAAAATGTGTAATTTTAAGACCGTTTTCGGTAAAATTCGCACAATTTTACACATTTTAACACGTTTCCGTGTCAATTCAGGTCTACACGGTCGACTGTGTAAATGTTTTTTCATCAGTGTATGTTCTAAAGCTAGTAGTGGAAAATAGCCATAGCAAAATGACTGATTTCTGCTTGAGCGTGGAATTTGCTGATCGAGGGGTCTAGATCAGCAATCACGTGAAAGCAGAAATCACATTTTGCGCTATTAATATAAAAAACGATCCAAAATGAATAAATAAATTTCAGGCAGTAAATTTATAACCTTAAAATGTGGCAGCAGTTATAATTTTTTGCAAATCTGGTGCTTTAGAAGAAAAACCCTCATCAATGTAACTCTCCATAATTCCTTAACCCTTCGTTAGGCGCGCTGTCTACGATCGCAGACCATGCTTTTTTTTAGCTGGGTACACGGAGTCTTTATGCTTGCGCCCCTTCGAGTAGCTGTGCATTATGCATCAATCTATTAGATCAGTAATAATTCACACTTTGAATGGGTATAATATTGTTTTTATTCATATTGAAAACTGCCTGGTCTACAATCGTAGACCGCGCGACTAACCACGTTACCTTTTTTATTTTTGCATTTTTTTTTTGTGTAAGTTTTTATGGTTTCTTTTTGTGAATATTGTTTTTCAAAGTTAGTTTATTAGTTTAAAGATAAATTATAGATACAATATGTCTTTACCACCCAAAAAAATAGCGGTTTATAGGAACACACTGGCACGAGTCATTTTGGGCATGAAAGAGCTCATACGTAATGTTTTTGATAAATAAGGTAATTTTCTGTTCTATAAAACTAAAAATTACTTTGGACACTAAATGTGCCTAAGAAGGGAAAATAAATTGAAAAAAAAATGCTCAAAATATCATAACTACGATTGCAAAGAGCACATGTACAAGGCGCATGAGTTACTAAAATATTGCACGAGTCAAATTTTATAATATTTTTTTCTTTTAATTTAGGTGTTTTTTATTTTTTTATAATCGTACATGTTAAAAAATAACAAATGTTTTACTTTCAGAAAGTTTGTTAAGTTATTTTTATTTTTTTTTACAAATTACCGTACAGATGTAAAATATATGTTAGAACTGTATATAATTTTTCTTTTACCCTTAACACTTACTAAAACAATAATAATTTGAAAAAAATATGTAAATAACTTTTAAATACAACCAAATAAATAACATAAGATATTTGGTTTTTAAAAATATAAATGTGTTTTTTTTAAAACAAAAAATAAAATGGTCTACAAGTGTAGACCGCGCGCCTAAATACGTTACAAAAAGAGGCGCGCCTAACGAAGGGTTAACAATAAATATTTAACACATAAATATTTAGCACAAGAAATTGAGATTTGGTTATAGATAAATAATAATTTTGTATTAAAAAAATGGCATAACACAACATCCCGTAGCATATACTTACACTGTCAAGTTGACAGCTGTTTTACGACTGACTTGCCGGTTGCCTACACTCGTAGAAAAAATATTTTTTCCTTTTGGCTGAACACTCCTCACTTATTTTTCATTTTCCTAAGCTATTCAGGGCGCACAGCATAAAATTAGTCGCTTTCACAGTCTGAGAGCATGCGAGCAGCTCGTTTAAAAGTCCAACGGATATGACTAAGGTGTCTCTACAACTTGTACCATTATAGAAAAACTTTTATGTCAATTTTTTTTATTGCTCAGGAAATAACCAAACTTACATGGAAAATTTTTGTTGAGTGGACTATTAAAGTTAATAGGCCGTATGAAAATGAGTTAATTCTATACAGAGCGTCCGAAGTATGAGTAATTTGGCATCAAAACGATTTATTTAACTAGAAAAAAATACATTACTTAGGTTTAATGAATTAAAGTTAAATTTTAAAATTAGTAAAAAAAATATAATCAATTCACTAAAAACATTTAATTCTCAATTAATTTTGACTTTTGACAGAAACTTAATTATCATGTAGTGGCGCCTTCGCCATAATTGTAAATAATCTATTTTTGCACTTATTTCTAAAAAAAACTATTTATCCAATACATACAGATAATGAGACAATTACCAGCTTTATTTTAAATAGATAAACTCAATAATAACCCCCGCGTGGCTTTTACTTTATTGAGTGGATAAATATTTATTTTACCCACTCAATTGTCACTTGTCAAATAATTTTCTTGTAAATGTCATTAAAATTTTTAATAAAAATATGAATTCCTAAGCTATTTATTGGATAAAACCTTGTATGGCACTCATGGGTAAACCGATATCGCCCTCTCGATATCTTACTTTACCCACTAGTACCATAATAGTTATTTATTATTTTTAATAGTTATTCTCAGTAAATAACCTAAACTGCCTATTAAAATTATTCGGGCGTATCGAAATGAGTTAATTCTATACAGTGATCCATTAGGATAGACCTGGGAGGATTGGTGTAGTGGTCTACCGCGTCTGTACATGACAAGTCTACTACAACTAGCGTGAGTTCGATTCTCACTGGAGCACATGTTCTATTTTTCGGCGATTTTCACGGCGATTATGGTTATTTTCGTGGTACCCACCTGGAAAGAAAAGTTACAAAATCGATTTCATTTTACTAATATAGTAGCAACTGCACATGTTAATAATTATTATTATTAATAATAGGTCGGTCTGTCTAACTAAAAAACTTCCTTAAAAAAGCAAATGCTAGGTTATATTTTTGTCAACAAACGCAGAGACACGTCAAAATTGGCAGCACTGTTTATCTTGCAATATATAGCACCAAACTTGCGTACAACTTGCTCCGTGAAAAGGCAAATCAATGTCCAATTGTCCTCATGCTATATCTGGCAGCAAACTTGCATAGCATCAAAGTTGCGTACAAAATGCTACGTGTAAAGTGGTCTTAAGAATAAGAATATTTATTAACCAAGTTTGGTACAAAGTTCATTTGGCAGGGCTGATTAAAATATATGTCTCGCTGCAAGAAAAAAATCAAAACTAAAAAAAAAAAACAAAAAAAAAACTTTCAAGCAGGGTTCTGTATATTAAAGTTTATGCAACTAGAAAATAAAACATTTAATGTATTGAAGCTTTTAGCAAAGAGTATAAACTTTTTATTTTCAAATCACTAAAAAAATATAATTAGTTTCTACAAAAAAATATTTCTGAATGTTTGCTGTTATGGAAAAATCTAATTAGTATACATATATACATATACAGTATTATTAATTTGAGCCATTTCGTCTCAGTGATTATTTATATCGATAAAAAATTTAAAACAGAAAATAAAATTAAAATGTTCTTATCAGGCTCACCTATTTCTAGATGCGCTGGTAAGGTATTGCGTTTAAAATAATACTTATCTTTACCTAAAAAATATTATTAGTCAATACCTTACCAAAGTTTAAAAATTTTGCCTAAATAAAGAATTTTTAGTAAAATTCTTGATAAATTGTTAAAATAATTAAAAAAGAAATGAAAAACTGAATAAAAGTTAACTTCTAACGTTTCGGGATCTAATCTGATCTCGTTTTCAAAGAAAATTATTAGTATTTGAAAGAATTTGTGCAATATTTGGCTTTATCAATCAAAATATGACAAATGTCAAAACATGTAGGGAATTAAATTTGGAAAAAAAAAACTATTTTCTGTTTTAGATTTTTTATCCATATAAATAATCATTGAGGCAAAATGGCTCAAATAAATAATACTGTAAATATATATACGCCTCAGGTAAATTATAGATTCTACATAATATGTAGAATATATATAATATGTATATACATGGTATATTAGCATGTATACTAATTAGTAGCGCCTTCGGCATAATTTTAAATAAGTTATTTTTGTATTAGTTTCTAAGAAAAACCTTTATCAATTATTTTACAGTTTTTCTCTATTTTTAAATAAAGCATAATTTGCCAAAAAAATCGTATTTTTATTTTTGAGGGAACATTTTAGATTATTAGGCTTAAATGTTGTTTGATAACTTACAGGCCTGGAAATGTCCACTGCATCCAAGAATTCAAAAAGTCCAAAAACTTTTTTTTTTTACCTTTTAGTGCCTTTTTCTGTAAATTTTCACCGATAAAAAAACCCTGAAAATTTATTATGCTTCCAAATAAAACTTTCAGGCCCAGTTTTCACTAATTGTAAAGCGTCATATCTATTTTTTTTTTCTAGTCCCACATCTGGCTTTCTATGAAAATAATTTTTGGTGGTGTACATTATCAATAATGACTAATTATCCATCCACCAGTTTTAAAGCTTTAGGGCATTATCAAACCTAATCAATCCATACATAGGCCGATGCGATAGTAGGCCTGAGAATAATTTTTACATGATCAAATTTGAAAATCAAATTTATAGTATGCCTTTCAGGGTAACAGTAGATATAATGCATTATATAATATAATACACTAAGAAAATGTCATTGTAATTTTAATACTAAATTTTATTTGTAAATACATATTTGTTATTTATATCGCCACCATTGATATTTAATACTTTACTTGTGATACTAAATACTCCAATGTGTGTATTGTATACAAAATGTTGTCATACTAACATAGAGACCGTGCTGTTACATTTGGATCCCCACGTAAGATTTGTTTATTAATAATAGCATGTTATAGTAAAAATTGCTGCAACATTTAGTAAAGCATATCACACTTATAATATGGTATACTTTGAATTGTTGTTAAGTTGTATTACTGATCTAGTTTAAAGTATGGTACAGTATTCAGAAAAATTAACAATCGGTAAATAATACCAAAATATTGATTATTATATAAAGATGAAACCACACACAATTACACCCTGATAAAATA
The DNA here is from genome assembly GCA_958510825.1 of Brachypterus glaber. Taxonomy (NCBI): domain Eukaryota; kingdom Metazoa; phylum Arthropoda; class Insecta; order Coleoptera; family Kateretidae; genus Brachypterus; species Brachypterus glaber. The sequence goes on from OY294050.1 coordinate 14,504,436, forward strand.
ATCGATCCTTTTTTTACTTTTCTCTATATTATTACTAATCAAAATTTTGGTATTATTTACCGATTGTTATTTTACTAAATACTGTAACATACTTTAAACTAGATCAATAACACAACAACTACAACTTAAAGTATACCAAACTATAACTGTGATATAATTTACCAAATGTTAATTAATAAACACATGTACCAGCACGGTCTCTATGTTAGTTTGACGACATTTTGTATACAATACACACATTGCAGTATTTAATATCACAAGTAAAGTATTAAATACCAATGGTGGCGATATAAATAAAAAATATGTATTAACAAATAAAATTCAGTATTAAAAATACAACGAAATTTTCTGAGTGTACGCAGCATTTAAAAAAGCCGTGGGCTCTATTCAAACCATAAACCACAAACCACGACACTATCTATGTATATAACTATATCAGACAGTTTGAAAACGTTTTTTTCTGGAACATACAAAAGAAATAAACATTATTCAGCTGGAACGGGGACGGACGGGGAACCACAGATTTAATAGGGCTACATTTCGAGAAATATACGGAATGATTCAAAAATATGGTGAAATAAAGTTTTAAGGATTGATCCTGAATTAAAAATAATAAAAAAATAATCTGAGGAATATGGTCCGAAAATAGCTCTAAGACAAATAAAATTTCAGTTTTTATTTATTTTAAATAAAATTAAAAATTCCCACTAGGTTTAATAAAGACTTTTTTTATTAAAACTTACATATTAAAAAAAAATAACAAAAAAAAATAACCGAAATCTGCCTTTAAAAAGTAAAAAAAAGTTGGTGCCAATTTCACAGTAAACAATTTAATTTTTAGTAGTCAAATTTTGCAAAAGGTTGATTTTATCAAATTAAAAAAAAAAGAATCAATGTTTTAAAATTCTTTTACTTTAAAAGAAATAATAAAGAAACGCTTTATTTGGATATTAAAGCTTTTTGATTTTGAACCTAAAGTAATATTTAAGTGATCCTAAGCTGGTTTATTCTAGTTATTCAAATTTCTTTTCCAAATTGTCAAAAAATATGCATTTAAATCAAAATATAAAACAAATAATCATAACATCACTTTAAAACATTTTACCCAAGAGAATCAACGGTAATTTAAAACAAAACAAAATAATTTATTTTGACAGTTTTTACACTTGTGTTTATATTCTGCCACAGATTGAAACCATATAAAGCCATTTATATTTGTAATGTATTATGCACACCACAGAATAAGACCATTTATCAAATAAACTGTTTCTCAGAGCAAAATATACAATTTTTCTACAAAAAGCCACAAATTATTATTTATTTGACAATAAATGTTAAATACACATTACTACCAAGTATTGTGTTAAAAAATATCGAGTGATAGTACACATAGTTTAAAATTGTTGTATCTATACGACGTATAGTATATTATAGTATAGTATAGTACAGTACAGTACAGTACAGTACTGTATAGTATAGTATACGTATATACATATGTGTGTTTACATAACCCCCCAAATTTAAACAGAGCGTGTACGTTTTTTAAAACGTACCTTAAAAAAGATACTATGTACCCTATTCGTACATACTGTGTGTACGAATTTAATAAAATAAGAATAAAATCCATAATAAATCAACCAATAGAAATTAAGAATTATATGAAGATTAATCTTAATTTTTGGGATGGACTTTTTAAATCAAACTCACCCGGTATATGGATTTAAAACTAATGTATCTATTTTTCCGATATACAAAAAAAATTTGGTTGTATTCGGCTTAGTTTTCATTTAAAGCCTGGCAGACATAATTGGGTATTTTGATTACATATTTGGCATTTTGTTTAAATGTTAATAACGGGAAAACTGAAAGACTTTTAAGTGAATTAGCTTTAGAGTTTTAAAGAAAAATTAAATTATCTTATATAAAAAATATGGGGCTTAATTAGTTGTTATAAGCTTATACAGTGCAGTCCAAAAGTCATCCCATCTTAACGTGTTGAAATATAAACTTTAAATTCGAAACAGTAAATAAGAATCTTATTATAAGATAAACCATTTTGCGATATATTAACCATTTTCATTTTCTGAAATATAGTGACGGGGGCCCGTGGTTGTTTATTTGTAAATGTTACGGGATTTGTAAGAAACATCACACATATTATTCTCTAAACCATTTTTTTAAATTATTTTAAAAAAAATTCAATACATTCATTTAAATTTTTTTAAATTTTTGCTAAAAATTATGATTTTCTTATTTTCTATTTCATATTTGGGTTGGCAATAATTTACCTATATTACTAAAAATTAAGCACTATCGAGTGCCATATCAAACGATTCGTTTCGATCCTGCAAAACGAGAAAAATCAAATAAATAAATAAAACATATCAGCAAGCAATTTGTGTTCAACAGAATTATTTATTATTTTTTTTTTTTAATTTAACTAATGAGAATATTTAAATAATACGAAGTCTTAAAATTTGTTATATTAGGACGATATATATATTTTTTTTATTTAAAATTTTAAATAACTTTTACTGCTTAAATCCGTCTGGCGATGTTAAAAGAGACTCGCTAAAAGTAGTAAACGAAGCTGTAGGTTATTTAAATTAAAAGCACAAGCTCGAGTATCTTAGCTCGAAAAATTAAAAAAGTTGGTAATGTATGTAAATGCATGGCATTAATTTTATTATTTGTGTACCATCTACATATTTTCATAAAACGACGTGACTGTCAAAACGCGTATACTTAAAAAAACATCAAGAATTCATCAGGACACTAAAACAAGCGGTAGCATACCGTAGCAAAAATTCAATATTCAGTAGCATGGGGTGAATTTTATTATTTTTTACTTCTGCATTAGAGTTTTATTACTTTAAGTGGTCATGAAAGTAAAAAAAGTAATATATAAAAAAATTGTTATTTAAATATATCCCTCATTAAATTACAAGTGCTTAAAAAAACCTTATGAGAAATGTACCTATATAATTTTTTTTCTATTTTGTTTAATTTTATTTAAAAAAAGTACAATTTGATTTTATACTGATTCAAATAAATGACTAGGAACATTTAATTATTATATTTTACTAAAAGTGGTATATTATTGGACTTTTTCAAACGCCAGTGTTTCAACACGGTCAATTTTTTAAAAGTTTTCAATGAAAACTTTTTATTCAGATGTGTGTGCACATGCGGTTTGTAGAAAAAATGTAGTCATAATATTTTTTGGTCTTGTAATAGTTTTTTTACTTGTTTTAAAATTATCTTAAAAAATATGGAAAAAGTTAGAGCCAAACACTTAAGAAAGACTTTTACGCAGCTATATATGTGCCTTATTTAATAGGTTTAATATAAATTTTGAAAAATTTGCACTTTTAATACCCTCACAGCTTATAACCAACAAAATTTTGTTAATTTAGTTGCTTTTCCTCTTTTCATTGTAGGCCTGTTATATTTTTTTTTTTTGCTATAGAAAGTACAATTTTTATATTTTTAACCAATTTTCAAAAAGGAGGAGGTTATCAATTCGGCTTTGTTTTTTTTTTGTTTTTGTTTTATGTTTTGATCCCGCATAACTTTGGAACGAATGAACGGAATTTGATGAAACTTCTTGCAACTTAAAGAGGGCATTTATGAGATGGTTCCGTTTTAATTTGACGCACGGATAATGCCGGGTTAGCCGGATAATTAAGATAAATCTAATAATTTTAACGCAATCTCACTTAAAAACGGCTTAATTTGGTTCAACTAACAACCAAATTTTTAGAGAAATATCGGATAAGTCGGATAAGCCGGATAACTTGATTAAGGGGTCACTCAAATATTGCGGCACACTGAAAATCTTTTAAATGCAGCTAAACTTGATTCTTTGGACCTGTAATATTAAAATACCAAGAGAAAACAATAAATTTTGTGATTTTACCATAAGGCGTTATTTGATTATTACTTAACGCTTAAAGTTTAACAAGATTTTCTTTAGTATTTCGTTTAAAATAAGGTTGGTTGGACTCTTGGGCTCTGAAATAAAAATATTTATTTTTTAGAAATTTATCTTTAAGATAATGACGTCACTGTTAGTGCGTTGTGACGTCAGCAGCTTGCCGAGATGGAATGACAATTATCATTTAGTTTAGATGACGTTACAAATCTGAAAGTTCTGAGTCTCTAAAAACTAAAAAATAAAAAGTATTCGCAAAAAAAAATGAAGCGACTTCTGTGTCTCTAAAAAGTAAAAAATAAAAAATACTTAAGTCGGTGCCAATTTCACAGCAAACAATAATAAAATAATGAAAACACAATTGTTAGTAATAAATTTAGGGAATGGTGAAATTGGCACCGACTTAAGTATTTTTTATTTTTTACTTTTTAGAGACACAGAAGTCGGTTCATTTTTTTTGCAAATAGTTTTTATTATAGGTCATTAAAATTTTTCATCCATCCTAACTTTTATTATTCAGACATATTTTATATTTTAAACGTTCTCCTCACTCCTCGGGTCTAGGCTTTGCCTTCCTCATTAAGCTAATGATGTGTGCTCAGCGTCGCCTTTGATGATATTTTCTAAAACTTGATGTCCATCGAGCAAATGATTTGATTCAGCAAGTTAGATACCTGCTTGCCTTATCAAAACGAAGTATCTTTCCCTCTTTCTCTTTGCTCTACACTGAAAAACTAATAATTTTATAAACCATAGAAAAAATGTTATCTCTCCAAAATATAAATTTATTGTCTATTAAAAAAAAAGTCCAAACATTACAGAGACCATTGTTTCGACTTTTTTAACATAAAGTCATTTTCAAGCTACAAATAATGAAAAATTAGGTTGAAAATGGTACAATTCCTTTTAGAAAAACTTACTTTTTAAATTTATAAACAAATTAACTTGAGTACATACACATTATTAAAAATGTCATACTGACCTTAACTATATTATTTGTATAAAATCTTAAAAATTTAAACAAAAAGAAATCTACAATAAGTTAAAATAAAATAAATTAATGAAATCTAAAATTTAAAATTGAATAAAAATCTAGGACATCTATCATAAAATAATCCAAACTATATTTCAAACGGACTAAATGAATTATCTATAAACTGCAAAAAAGTAGTTAAACATAAAAAAGAAAAAAGATTAAATTATATTTAACTTGGTAATTGGAATAAAATTGGAGAGGTGGCAGCAAATTCACATCCAAATATCAAAAACAAACCAAAAAGGGAACAAAATTTTGGAAAAGTTATTAAACAAAAATATTTATTCCAAAGATTAATGCTCTGTAAGGTGACAGGCATACCTGCTTGACATATCAAACCGAAGTATCTTTCTCTATTTCTCTTCTAGTCGGTGTCACATTTATAGTAGAATGTTTACATGTCAAACAGATTAAAATGAGACAGGGACGTATAGTTATTAAATTTTATTATAATAAATACGTATTGATGCACAGAACACAAATAAAACAAATAAAAGCCGGTCTAGTAAATATTTATTACTAAAAATGCCTTGTGGGAGTGGCTAAATCTTTTGTGAAATATGATTGGATAGGGTCGAGTGTTAACTGTCTAGAATCAGTCCACGTGGAGGATAAAAATAAATTATTTTAAATGAGTTTAAAATTATGCAACGTCCCGATTGGACGAACAGTTTAACACGCGCCAGATAAAAATAACCGCTGTTAAAAAAAATTCTTTTATAACTCTGGCAGCGACTATACCGATGTACTGTAAAAAATATCCAGAATTTTTATTACAAAAACCTTTATAGTTTTAAGTCAAGTCAAGCTTAATCTAATCTGGCATTACTAAAGTTTATGATTTTCTAAATAATAAATTATTTAGGACTTTTTAGTTTCCTTTGTATGTACAATAATGCCTTAAGCGGTTTTCTCCTCATTGTTAAAGCAGAAACGCAACCATAATTTATTTCATTTTTTACAGTGTAAGCGTAAGTACACTTCGCTTATCAGATGGGAAATTTTCGACATTTTGTCACGGTACATTTGAATTTCTGTTGCTTTCTTTTTATGATGATGAAAGATTTGGTATAATTCAAGTAGTCTGGGAGAGTTTTTACAGGATAATTAAATTTGCTGCTGCTTAGATTAGACAAGTCTTTACGGAGAGAAATACAAGTAAAACAAGCCATGAAGATATGTAATGCTTCTTATTCCGCATAGTATAGTTCTCCACATGAAAGAAAGTCTCCAACGTAAGGGGGAGGAATCATTTGCGCTCTCTTCTTTCCGTCAAGAGCTTTATAAGGCGTGCGTGCCTACATCGGGCCTCCCACTTGCACAAACATTCCAAATATATTTCCCGTAGCCACAGATCCGTGCGTCAAACTTTATACTCTTTACAGCGGATAGTCTGTTGCATTTTCCCAAATAAGTATTTATTAAACGCAATTATTTAAAACGCAAAATAAAAAAGTTTAAAACAACCCCCGTACTTACATTATAGTAATAATAATACATTTATAATAAAAAATACACTGCCCAGTAAAAGAGCTTTTCCATTTTTCACCTCCATGCGTAAAATGGATTTTTTATTATCAGATTCACTTTCAGCAACCGCAAAAACCCCAATATACCAATTTTCACGAAAACTACCCCACCCCTCAGGGGGTGGATTTAGATTTTTTTATTATCAGAATTACTTTCAGCAACCTCAAAAACCCCAATATACCCGTTTTCACGAAAATTACCCCCCATTCCGCAGCGGGTGAAATTAGAAAAAAATATATCAGATTAATATTCGTCGACACCAAAAACCCCTATATACCAATTTTGAAGAAAATATTGAAAATATATAAAAATATTTACCCCCTTACCCTTGGGGGGCTGGAGATAATTTTTTTTTATTATTGGATTCAACTTCAGCAACCTTAAAAACCCCTATATAGTAATTTTCTAATTTTTGTAAAAAAATGTATTTTACTCCCTGGCCGCACCCCAATGTTCACCAAAAACAATCCCAAACGAGAAACTTTTGGTAACATACCTGTATATCAAATTTCAAGTTTCTAGCTTAAAGCGTTCTTAAGTTATCGTGCTTACAAGATTTTTCCGGACAGAAAGGTGGACCGACCGACAGACAATTTTTTTTTGCTTGAAATTGATTTATATCGATATAAAACGTCATAAAACGCAAAAATAAGCAAAAAAAAATTGGAAATTTTTGCACGAATACAATGCTTTCCGAAATTTTTAAAATTTTCAAAATGGGAAAGCAATATAAAAATATTCTATCCTATATCAATCGTTTATTTGAAAGTTCACCTACAAAAACTTTGTAATATTTTAAACAATTAATATTTTTATCCAATATTATAGTCCTGGAGCCCAGGTCCAGTAGAATTTTTTTACCTCACCGTTGAGGCTTTTTTCCAAACCTAATATGGTAAAGTTATGATGTCATAACATAAGGCACCTCACAGCTGATTTTTTCAGGATCGTTTAATAAATATATTTAAAATCAAGTGGTAACCTTGTCCTTCAAAAATTTTCGGGCAATACGGTTGTCGGACGTCCTAAAGTTAATCGTTTGTCCCAAAAAAAACGCCCTGCTACCGAGAAATTTCTTATGTAAGAAGTGGTTTGATTGGACATAAAGAACACATATACTAAGTCTCAACGGTGAGGTAATAAAAAAATTCTACTGGGCGTTGGCTCCCGGACTATTACCTAGTACCGATGTTTTGACAAGGTGCCTGCAACTGTTCAACTGGTTATTAATTACATGACTTGTTCAGCCAATAAGAATACAGAACATACACTTAGTATACGTCGGACGTATACATAGCCACTTTGTTTAACAACGTATTACTTTTAAAAATTCAAATATTTAAAGATCTTTCCTTCTTTCTTTCATTCTTTCTTTCTTTCATATTATACACATTTCATTTAGAGTTAAATTAGCGTTGCAGATGAAAGAAAAATATCTTTAAGGGATTTCTGCAAAAACATCCTTATATTTAGGTAGCCTACCTAAATAACCTAGGTTATTTGAAATTACTTTTATTAATTTCTATTTTCCGAGATTTATTTGAAAAAATGAGTAGCCTTAGGATCGTTTAATGCTTTTAAACATTAAAAAGGAACTGAAAGCAGTAACGTTATAGTATGGATATCTTAAATTATCTGGACTCGTTATAACGTAATTACATTTTAATTTAATTATAGTAATTATACAGCCACAAAAAAAATCATATACCAGAGACTAGACCAACGCATTTTCAAATTGTCGGGGTGGCTGAAACCAAATCTGACCTCAGAATTGCTCCATCAGGTCACAATTTTTTTCTACATTTAAAAAAGGGGAAAAAATTCCTTAAATTTAGATGTTTTAAGGGTAGAAATATTGTGACCTGATGGAGCAATTCTGAGGTCAGATTCGGTTTCAGCGTCCCCGAAAATATGAAAATCCGTTGGTCTAGTCTCTAGCACATGATTTTGAACCATTCTATATATATTGCTATATCCAGATATGTTCTATGGATTCTATGATTTGTAACCAAATTAAATACTTTAATAATTTTGTATATACACTAAAAAAATAATCCGATCTGATTTTGTTACTTTTGTCTGTATTATTACTAAACAAAATTTTGGTTTTATTTACTCTAAACTGGATTATTAATACAATTTAAATTACATCCTACTATAACTACCCATCTATGTTATACCAAATGTTACAGTATTTTTTACCAAAACATGATAGTATTAATAAACAAGGTTTGCAAAGGTTTTCAAATAGGTCAACACGTTGTGTTGTGTTAATAAGACATAATGTTTTATACAATACTGACATTGTAGTATGCATACCGGGTGTCCCAACTCTATTTACCCAACGATTTCTCGAAAACTTAAAGAGATAATCAAATTATGCGAAAAACTTCTTAAATAAGACAACTTAAACTATCTTTTAGCGTATTTTTAAAACTTTCAGCTCTTAAAATGTGGACAGGGGGGCATAGGAGGGATTTTTTTTTAATGGAAAAGTTGTCTAATTTAAGATGGTTTTCGCAAAACATGATTCTCTTTTAGTTTTCGAGAAAACCGCTGGGTAAATAGTGTTGGGACACCCGGTATAATATCACAAGTTCAGCACTAAATATCAAATTTAATAACATATCGACAAGTCAGAGTTTGGACTGCCATATGCGCCATTTTTGTTATTTTTAAGTTTTCAATATTTTTAAGTATGATTTAGCTTGTAATTTACTTATTCAAAGTTATCAATGTATTGTGAATCATTTGTGTTATATAGTAGTAATAACTATACGGTTGTATGTCATTTACTTACTGATCTTCTTTTAAATAAAAGCCATTTTTGTATTTTTTGTGATTTGTACTTTTGGGATTAATTTATCTCTCAAGAAAGCTAAAGTTCATTAAAGATAAAATTTGGAATAAAAATGACTAATAATTTGAGAACCCCTAATTTAATTTTTAAAAACAAAACAAAATTAAAAGCAGAATCACAGAAATACCTTTCAAATAATGCTTGGCTTCTGTTACATCCTATGCACCTTGATGTAAAAGCACATGTACTTAACCGCAAGGTTAAAAAATATGACTTACGCAAAAGTCGAAAATTTTAACTTATTTTTACCTCCATAAATGTATAAAAGTATTAAAAGTGAATGGTGATTTGTTAAACTGGTAGTAATAAAAAGGAAAACAGGAAGACAAGATTAATTATCCACAAAAGAGGAAAAAACCCTAAAACACCACTCTGCACTTATTTTTATTCACCATTAGTAGTCCACAATAAATCAGCGTCCGTAACTTTTCTAGTTTACCAATGAGGTAAATATACCAAACAACCAAAATAATTATATTGTCTTTCGCTAAGAGAAATCCAACTAGGTTTATCATTTACATTCCATATATTAATAATTATTAATTAATTATTAATATAATTAATTATAATTAATGTTAATTAATTAATATAACAATATTATATTTTTACTACTAACATTATATACTATTATATACTATTCCCAGCAAATGGTATATTGCATTTTCCAAATAATTAAAAAAAAATACTTTAAAACGATCTTTTTCTAAAAAACGGAAAATAATTTTAAAAAAAATAATAAAAAAAATCAAAAAGGTTTCAACATTTTTCAATTTTTTTTTATTTTTTTTTGCGAGAAACAAAAAATTTTTGAAAAGAAACTTTTTGAAAATGATAGTTTTTTTAAGTGTAACCCCCAATAATTTTTGTTTTTGGGGGGATTAATTTGAAAACAAGGATCTTCCCCTCATAGAACTTGATTTTTCCCAAAATTGTTTTAGTCGATCGGATTATTCGTTCTTGAGTTATCGTGTAACAAAAATCGTGAGATCAGACGGACGGACGGACGGACAGACGGACGGACATACGGTTATTAAAAAAAAAGTTGCTTATTTTTTTATGACAGAAATTTATATCCAATAATTTTTTGTCAATGTGATTTTTGAAAATTTTGGAAAATTAAAAAATACCGTATAATACTATTTTAGCGCAGACGCTGTGAATAGTATAATAAAAAAAATGAGACATTTTGCACTCGAGAGATGCTATTTGACCGAGGCAGAATATCGAGAGTTGGAAATGTGATTTTCTTATGTGGTTAGAAAACTATTTTATTCGCAAACATAAATTGGTTATTAAGCTATTTCCAAATTGCTAGGCTCCGGATCCGGTTCCTTTGGGTGCTAGAAGCTTCAAAAGCTGTAGCAATGAGCTTTCAACTGAAGATTCTCAATGTAACAAGGAAATATTTCCTAAAGTTCTTGTAAACAGCCATACACAGACGTCAAATAAGAAATTCACCAACTCAAAAGGTACACAGACTAATTTTGATCAAAACACAATGATATCTGGGGATAAAAAAAATTCGCAACAAAAACAGAATCAAAAAATAAACACACCTTCTAATTTAATTAAAGGGGGTTCGAAACAAAATGCGATTCAAATTATAAATAAATCTTCCAAACCTAAGCTTTTATTTGTAGGTGGTGCTAGTGGAAAAAATATTAGACAAAACTTTGAAAATTTACTTCAAACGTATAAAGTCTCAGCAGTTATCAAGCCCAATGCTACAACTAAAGAACTACTAGATACGACTGTAAACTGTATAAAAGAATATACAAGACAAGACTTGGTTATTCTATGGATCAATAATAATGAAGTTAACAAAAAAATGCTTTCTCAATTTGCAATTACTTCTAAACACACTAATACATTATTCTTATCTGAAATGTACACCAAAAGCTTTGTATTAAACAAACTCATATACAAACATAACTTACATATGTGCAAAGTAATTCAAATCTTAAAAAAACGTTACGCTGTGGATATATTTGATGTTAATATGAAAATTGATCAGAAAGATTACCTTTCTGTAACGAACTTACTTTCTAGAGAAACTCGACAATTAATAGTAGAAAATATCTCGAAATATGTATTATGTCGTAATTTTACCTTAAATAATACTATTATAGATATAAACCTTCAACCCCATCAGGAACATGCAATCTCAATCAACAACACAACATCTGACACAATTTTTATAAGTGACGAAGACAACTTGGACTCTGATGACCATATTTCTTTAATACCAGTAACAGGATCAATAGGTTCATCAAGCAACAAGCATGCCGTCAGTAATAAAGAAAAAGATGCAATTATTGTTATCTCAGATATGTCTGTGGTGCCAAACTCATCAAGCCCAGAAACACATAATAATAAAAAAATCTGTTTGGATAATGTAAGTGATTCTTTTTTATAATTAAGGATGTCAATCTGTTTGACGATTCGCCTTTTGGCATTAGTATATTTAATCATAATGTCCAATGTCTTAGTAATAAAATTAGTTTTATTGAGGCATATTGTAGTCTTCACAGTCCAACTTTTCTTTGTTTAAATGAACACTGGTATACGAATAATGATATTGACCACTGCTTTATAAATAATTATACATTAGTTAACTCATTTAGTAGAAAGATAAAAACACGAGGTGGATCCGCTATTTTTTTGCATAATAATAGCCCATTTCAATGTAAACCCTTACACTTTTTAAATAACTTATCAACTGAATTGGATTTTGAATGCTCAGCTTTATCTTTTTATGGAAGTTATTGTTTATTAAGTATTTACAAATCTACAGAAGGTAACAATGAGGTGTTTATAGATAAATTGTTTGATGCGATTGGTTGGTGTTTGAATAAGTTTAAATATATTACAATCACAGGTGATTTCAACATCGATGAAGTTAGGGATCGCAAGATTTTTAATAAGCTGCAGGGAGTTTTTAAAACTTTTAAGTTAAGGTCAGTTATTATTGGTAATACAAGGGTTTTCACTACAAAAATATCTACTAGTCATTCGTCAATAGATTATATTGTAACAAATGTTGAAAATTATTCCTGCATTAATTTTGATCCGGGGTACTCAGATCACTTAGCTCAATTTTTCAAATTTTGTGTGTTTAAACAAAATAAAGTTGATCAAAATTGTAAAAATTTTATTAATTATTCGTATCATAACATAAACTATAAATCAATATCTAAATTCAATAATATGTTTAACGAAGAAAAGGTTAATATTATACAACTAAATGATTTCAATAAGTATTTTGATAGCTTCTTTAATATTTTTATGCATTGTTTTAATACTTGTTGTCCACTAAAACGTGGTAAGCAAAATCCAGCAGATAGTTCCAAAATAACATTTTCTCACAGCTTAATTCAAGAAATTAATGAACTTAAAAATCTTAATTGGATTAGGAAACATGTTTACAGCGAGGAACAGAATGTTAAGTACAAAAATTTAAAAAAAACTGTTAATAAAAAAATTGTGATAGAAAAAAAAAAGTACTACACGAATAAAATTAATAAATCTTCCAATAAAACAAAGGCATCATGGAAAATAATTAAAAAAATTCAAAATAAGCAATTATCAAAGAAACCTATTAGTCTTAAAGATAATGATCAAGTAGTTAAAAATGAACTGGAAGTAGCTAACATTTTTGGTAATCACCTATCGACTATAATTAATTTAAAACTAAATGAACATTTTGGCTCTGACCTCTCAAATCATTGTTCAACGTCCTTAACTGCTCTTAATGTTAGCATGTTTTTTAGACCTGTATCTAAAACTGATATTGTGTCCACCATTAAAAGTCTTTCCAATAAAAATTCAACTGGTCTAGATGGGGTACCTATAAAATTGTTTAAACAATCGTCCGACGTACTCAGTCAACCATTAGCTGATTTGGTAAATAAGTCGGTCTTGTCTGGAATTTTTCCTCAAGCATTGAAAACTTCAATGATAACTTTAATTTTCAAAAAAGGTGATCCGTTACTTGCCAAAAACTATAGTCCCATATCACTTTTAAGTACACTTTCCAAAATCATGGAAAAAATAGTTTACGGTCAAATTCTAAATTTCTTAGACAAACATAAAATACTGAACGAGTGTCAGCATGGTTTTAGACTTGGGCGTTCAACCGAAACAGCCTCGATTGCAATGATGCAGCATGTGTATAATTTATTAGATAAGAAAATGTATGTAGTTGGAATCTCTTTCGACCTTTCCAATGCATTTGACACTCTTGATCCTAACTTTTTAAAGTTTAAACTTAAGCATATGGGTATCCACGGAAATATTAATAAATGGCTAATTTCATATCTTTCATCAAGGAATTTTAGGGTTAAAATCAACAAAACACTATCAGATTTGTTCAATCAAACCTTAGGAGCGCCACAGGGTAGCATCCTTGGTCCTTTGCTATTCCTGCTGTTTATTAATGACTTGCCATTCCACATAAAAGATGGTAGTATATATATTTATGCAGATGACACAACCATAATCATTTCAGCTTTTGACAAAGTTACCCTTCTTAATAAAATCAATGAGATATTACTTGAATTTTCAACTTGGTGTCGTAAAAATAGACTCATCCTTAACCAAGAAAAAACTGTTTTTATTGAATTCGGCTATCCCCGTAAACCTTTTGCTAATCTTAATATTAACATGGATGGTAAAACTTTTCAATGCGTCGAATCAACCTCTTTTCTTGGGCTAATAATCGATAAAAACCTCTCATGGTGTGAACATATTAAAACGCTTAGTTCAAAACTTAACAAACAAGTTTTTCTCTTAAAATCCCTTCGAGATAATGTTGACACGAAGACAATGTTAAATGTATATTATGCAAATGTTCAGTCATTATTATCATACAATATCATAATTTGGGGACAATCTGTTGATATTGAGGATATTTTAATAATTCAAAAAAGAATTCTAAGATCCATGTTTAAATTAGAGTATACTCAGTCTTGTCGTGAAGTGTTTAAAGAATACAAAATTTTAACAGTGGTGTCCCTTTATTTGTATAAATTGTGTATCTTTGTTTATAAAAATTTTAACATGTTAATGTCCCATAACAAAGTTCACAACTATCCAACTAGAAATAGCAATCAGCTGGTTATTAATAAATACAATTTAAGTATACACAAGAAATCACCACACCACGCTGGTTGCTATTATTTTAATAAAATACCGACCAATATAAAAAATATTAAATCTTTATCTAGTTTTAAGATTAAAATCAAAGAGCTCTTATTACAAAGGACTATTTATAGCCTAGCAGAATTCTAAGATTGTATTTTATTTCTTATGATGAACATATGTTGTAATATTCATTTATTTATTTTGTCTACTTTGTTTTCTTTTTTTTTTTTTTTTTTCTTTTTTGTTAATTTATTAACTCTTTAATTATATTGTATCTGTCATGTTTGTTTTTATGTATATTTAGTTTTATTTTATTGTATCTTATTACCACTTGTGTAAATACCCTTATTTTAAGAATACTTACTGTTTTTGTTTTTGTTTTTATAAAATTTTTAATTTTTTTTTTTCAGTTTGTATTTAATAAATATGGGTATTGAATTTTGAATATGAATATGTGACCTATCCAAATCTATTGTAAAATAGCCTACTGGATCAATAAAGTTTATTTATTTATTTAATAAATCTATTTTTAACTTGCCGTGTCATATACATAACGTTTATTACATTCAGATTAAGCTATTTTCAGGAAATACAATAATTTTGGGGCCAAGGTGCAAGAAGAGTCTTTAAAAAGTACCTTTGACATATGTGATTCTCAATTTTTTAAAGAAATGAGAATTTATGAAATGACATTTTGATTAAATGAAAATGTTTTCAACTTTATATTATTGACATATGTCATTAGTTGCGTTCCTTACTCGGAACCGGCAATTCATTTAACGGTGTTTAGTCACAGCCAGACTATTTTATGTTAAAATGTAATTGTTAAGAAAATATCTATACTGCGAAACGATAAGAGAGACTCGCTTCAAGTCTCTAATACTTGTATCTGGTCAAAAAGAACAAGAGTTTAAGACCATTCAGTCCTTTTGGGTCACTTTAGTGTCCAAAAGGACATTTTGAAGAAGAAGAAGAAGACATATGTCAAATGAACCTTTTAAAGTATGTTTTTACCCCTTGGTCTGCTGAATAATTGTGTAAAACTCTGAAAATAGACTAATCTAAATGTAATAAATGTAATGTATTTGTAAGTTAAAAACATATTTTTCGTATACCCTAGTTAACCATCTCTTTGGAACTTCTAGCACCCAAAGGAACCCGATCTAGGACCTGACGATTGACAAATATCTTAATTTGAATGTACTTTAAAACATACATAAAATACAGCCTGGAGTAAATAATGAAATAAAAATGGTCACCAGCTCTTAGACAACTAATTCACTGCATTTAAATATATTCTAATAATCTATATTATTTTAATAAAAGCTTTAAATTAATTGAATTGTTAATTACATATTATGTGTAATATACGTTCAAATAATTTGATAATGCATGTATTGATTTAATCAAATTATTGCATTATAATTAATAGATTCGTTTACAGAAAAGTCAATAAAAAACCATTAAACCATAATTTATAATTAATTATGAATGTATTCAAATAATTAAAGTGAATTAATTTATATCATTGACAAATGCATTGGGAGGATTGGTGTAGTGGACTACCGCGTCGTATTTGACGATTTTACTACCCAAAATAGCGTGAGTTCGATTCTCACCGGCGCCTGGTAAAATAGTTTATAAAACTCCGAGGGGCTGACCGCGAGAAAATCTTTTGTACAAGCCAAAGGCACTCAGGAGGATCTCTGGAGGAACTCTGAAGAACTCTGGAGGAACTCTGAGGAATTCGGAGGAACTCTGGAGGAACTCTGAAGAACTCTGGAGGAACTCTGGAGGAACTCTGAGGAACTCTGAGGAATTCGGAGGAACTCCGGAGCAACTCCGAGGAACTCCGGAGGAACTCCGAGGAATTCAGAGGAACTCCGGGGAACTCCGAGGAACTCCGCGGAACTCTAAGGAACTCCGGAGGAACTCCTAAGGAAGTCTTAAGAAGTATTTTTTAAGTCACCTCGAGCCAATTTTTTTTGCAGGGGCGCCATGTTTGGTAGAAACTCTCAGGGACAAAGCTTTTTTCTTAAAGTATTTTGGGGCGCCAATTTTTTCTTTGAAGGGGCGCCAAGTTTGGTAGTAACCCTCAAGGACAAAGCTTTTTTTCATGAAGGTATCTTTTTGGGCGCCAATTTATTTTTGTAGGCCAAGTTTTGGTTGAAACCGTCAGGGACAATGCTTTTTTATTGAGGGTGCCTCCCTGGGCTGAGCCCCCTTAGATTTTTTTTTTGGTCACGGCCCTGTGCCTACAAGATTTCCCTGGCAGAACGACCGACAGATCAACCGACCGATAGACCGACAAAAATTACCCCTTCCATAGAGGAACTCTTAAGGAACACAGGAGGAACTCCCAAGGAACTCGGAGGAACTCCGAAGGAACTCCATTTTCGTACAAACTCGAAAAAACTTTCATTTTCGTACAATAACAGTTTAAGTCGCAAACTAACTTAATAATATACTATTTTTTCATATCACTATTTCACTCCGAATTCAGTTTTAGATTTCTAGGTATATATTTTAATTAGTAGATCGAGTTCAATATAGCTTTGTTGTATATAAAGGTAAGCTGTATGTATATATCTGTACCAAGATTCTGTAGCCATAATTTAATAGACAATTATTCTAAATACCGCAAACACAGAATATGCAAGCGTTGAGAATAGCCATCTATCAACGGGTATATATCCACCCATGACTATATTTTACTTCTGGAGGTCTACCCGAAGAATTTATTATGGATACTGGAGGTCGAAATGACCCAATTGCTTAATTAAAATTATACCCAGATCTCTGTAAGTGGCCGTTATTTGCAAAACTGGAAATTTTGAAAAATGCTGAAAACTCATTAATTGTGAATATACCAGGTGGTTGGCTTTAAAACGGTCAATGATTTTTTAATTTTATTAAAAAAAACTGTAAAATTTAAATATTCACCGTCTAAAATACATAAAAAATATTTAATTTAAAATATCTTGCTTTTTGTTATGTTTAAATTTAATTTATAATAAACTCCATTTTATTATAAAAATTTTAACTATAGTTAAAATTTTTAAAATAAAATGGTATAGGAATACCTACTAAAATTAATAAACTTTTTGAATGAACGAGAATTTTTTCAAAAAATTTGATTTGAAAGAACTTTTAAAAAATGTTTTTACCCACTGGCCCAAAGAATAAATGTGTACAACTAATAGATATAAACTATGTATAAAATAAACTAATCTGAATGTATAAAGTTTTGTGTGACTTGATTATTTAAAAATATGTTTTTAGGGTACCGCATATCATTGGCGGTTTAATTAAAATGTACTTTAAGATATATGTAAATTTTAGCCGAAAAAAAGTAACTCTTGAAAAATTTTCACCAGCTATGATGGGACTCTCAGATAAGGTAAGGGTTTCGGGTACAAACAAAATAAATTGAAAATGGTACGGTTCCACCGCACTTACTTTCTCGTGAAAATTTTATCGGCACATTTGAGTTTTATAATTAGTTTCCATTTTTTGTCAGTGATTATGAAAACGTAACCACCAAATGTAAATTTTAACGCGCCTTCGGCAAAATGACAAAAAAATTATGCCCTTATGTAATTCTTTTGGTAAAAATCAGTAATTATATGTTTGTAATGGACTGCCGCATATTTAGATTAGATAAAGATAGAAGTTCTACAGAAAGAGATAAAAGTATAATTATTATTGTTTTAAAATAAAATTTTTAAGTACAGTAGGTCTAAAGTTTCCTAGGGAACGTATGACCTACTCCTTAATTTGACAGTCATTGATAATACCCCGTTGTGTGTGAAGATTTTGTATTTGTGTTTAATAAGTTGTTTTATGTATTTTTTAATAATTTTGCATAAAATGCACATTTTTTGTTGCACTGTGATAAAATTCAAAAATAATATTTTTAGGAAATTTTCTTTTTGGTTTGGTATTGGAGACCTAAATTTATGTTGCCTAACGTATTGGACAGCTGTCCATTTACCATTAACGTAAAAAATTTAAGCAAAATCGTTAGATCTATTAAGAAAATAGAATTTTTCAGTTTTTGTTCAGTAAAGTACTCTTATTTGGAAGAGTACAGAAAGACCTCCATAAATAATCTTATAGGCTAATCTTAAGTTTACGGGTTTACGAGGTCACTCTAAAGTAAAAATATTTAGGTACAAAGCAAGTACTCTGAAACTACATATCGAGAAAATAGCAGAAAATTATAGTTTTACAATAGTTGTAGAAAAAGCAGAGACTCTTTTGTTTCGAGTTTTTGCCAAAAATGTTCAACGTAAAAGTTTTGATGTAAATTAGACTTTTAAACTTATAAAATTTGTATAGAACTCTAAAGTTTTAAATATAGTCTCCTTTGTAGTAAATAAAAAGGAAATCATACAGTATACAATGTACAATGTACATTGTACATGCACCGGGTTTCGTCTGTTTTGAGCCGATAACCAAGTTTTATTATACTGATGTTTAAAATTCGTTGCATTCATGAATAAAATCATTATGTCAACGAAATTTCATTGATTAATGACCACTTGCACGAACAATGGTTTAACTTTAATCTTAGAACGCAGAATTTTTAACTAAAACCCAGTTTATTTTAGATAATCCCAGTTTAAGAGTTGGTACAATGGGCACTAAATATGGTAAATATTGTTATAATCAGTTTTAAGCATTTATATACTAAAACATTATTTAGGTCAAAATTAATAGGTATTATAAAAAAGTCGCCTAATTTCGGATACTATTTACAATTTATCCAATATTTAATAAGGAAATTTTTTTGACTTGTATACCGTATATAAGAATAAACAATATTTTTTGTATTTAGGTATAGTTTTATTAAAAAACGTATCTGACGACCGCTTTTTTATTCCATCTTCAGGGCTGGCACTGATAAGTAAGTAGAAGGGGGCGAATTAAAATTTGACAAATTTGTGGGGATATTAAAATTAAGTTAATTTTTTTTTTAATTTACTTGTCATTGCCTTACAGGATACAGCAAGGGAAAATATAGTTGTTTTATTATACATTGGGAGCAATAGGGACAATTACAAACACTTCAAAACTTAAAAACTAAAATAAAATTGCGGGACAATCAATTTAAAAAAAAGTTTTTGAAAACGTTTTAAAAAGTTTTTTAAAAGTCAAATTAAGTTTTTAAAAAGGGGATTTAAATTGTTATTTAGGTTTGTTTGGTACCATCCGAAATTAAGCGTCTTTATTTTAGGAAACGTAAACATTTATAAAAGTGTACAACTAAATTTAGTTCAGTGTACCTCTAGACTTTTTGGGCTTTTTGTGTTATAGCAACTACGTAGAGTCGTTTTAGGACATATGTTTATGGGAACTTCTTTCTTATTTTTGGGTAAGGAATTACCCCTGAAGTTACATACCATACTTAGTAAATAAAAAAAATACAATATCAATTTCATGCGTTTTGTAATGTTTTCATTGGGTAGAAAAATAGTAAAAAATAACTATTGTAAAAAAAATGTTTTATAAAACGAGGAAAACAAGCATCAATACAAAATATATTTCATAATAAAAGAGTCTGAAACATGTAACATATGATTGGTTACAGTGTATGAAACTATGAATTGAGTGTACAAATATTACAAAAGATTCTGCATCGTGATAAAATGTCTGAATTATAAAACACTCGATAGGGCACAATAGAGGCTTGCTATTGTTCCGATATATCGGTCTATATCGGACCAATAGGTTTTAAATCAAGCGAGGACCAGGACCGTATCCATAAATCTTGTATTTTTTTTTTCATGCTATTTTAGTTTTAAAATTGTATTTATTTATGTATATTAGGGTGCTTTTTTTTTCGACTATTTTTTTTTTCGGTCCCATCACAAAATTTTGAGGGAAGTACCCTAAAAAAAAATCCCTCAAAATTTTAGCCCTTAATATTAATATTAAGTAGTGGACCAAGGCATGTAAAGATTTCTCATTGAAAATACACGTAAACTTTGATTTTTTTCTTTAAATTTCTATAGCTTTGCGGCATTTTATGGTATTTCTCAAAATTGAATGCTCTACAAAAGTGCCCATTGCGGCATAATCATAACTCGTACTGGTGAGGTAGTTTGGGCCACCAAACCCAATTTTTTCATAAAATTTACGTTTTTCTGTCCTTATCTCGTAATTGACAAGAGCTACAAAAAATATTCAAATGACAAACTTGTAGGAAATTTAATGTCCTACAAAAATTGTCCTTGGCACTAAATCGCTAACATCAATACTTCTTGAGATATTAAATTCTAAAGTTTTTGTTATTTCAAATTATTATCGAGTATCACGTCAAATTATTAAAAATCGTTATTTCATTATACATCACTACGTTTTTAACTAATTACTTTTTTTTTTAATGGGAGGGTAAAAAAATATAAAAAATCTAAAATATGTCAGTAATAATTAAAAAAAAATGTTACATTCATAGATAGATTGATAGGTTTGGACATATTTTAACTTAAGCAAATATTTTATAAATTACAAAAATTTCTAACCTATCAATCTATCTATGAGTGTCACATTTTTTTAACAGCTGGTATTTTTTTTTGTTTGGGTAGGGGCGCCAATTTTTGTAGAAACTCTCAGGGACAAAGCTTTGTTTTTAGGGTATTTATTTTTGTTTTTGTATGGGCGCCAAAGCCAAATTTTGTAGAAACGCTCAGGGACAAACCTTGTTTTTCGGAGGTTATTTTTATTTTTTGTTTTGTAGGGGAGCCAAATTTTGTAGAAACGCTAAGGGACAAAGCTTTTTTTTATTTTTTTTTAAGGGTTTTGTTGTGTGTTTTGGTAGGAGAGGCAAATTTTTTAGAAACGATCAGGGCTTTTTTTTCGGAAGGTGTTTTTTACTTTTGGTAATGGAGCCAAGGTGGGCACCAAATTTAATAAAAATTTTACCCCCCAAGAAAAAATCCTATCTACGCGCCTGAGTTTAGGTCAATTTAAACAACTCTCTGCCATATGCCTTAGTACGGTCCTGAGTGCAGAGCACTAGTATGTTGCTGTGTCGGCAAAATCACAGAAGCCTATTGTAAGTTCCCGTTTATCAATGAAATTATTAATTCAGCTGAGTAGGTGCAAAAACAAAACAATATCGATTATGCCTTTGGTAATTATGGATCAATGTTTTTAAAAGAAAAAAAAATTAACTGCATAATTAATTATAAGCAAAGGATAAAATTAACCATAAACAATGCATAAATGTAACAGTAAAAAATATTAATGAACGAAAGGATCCATTGTGGGGGTTAATACTTCAAATCAAACTACAGATAATGGTCCAATTCCCCCAATATATTTCGTAAACCGACCGCGGTTTCGGGCCTTTATAAATGTATAGATACAATCAGTATTACACAACTAGGTCCATTGTCAAGGTGTACCTACAAGAAATTACATAGTCAAACAACTGACCTTGCCTAAGACAAAAAACATTGCCCGATAAACAATGATCACCTACTTACGTTTAAGAAATATAGACATATATAAAATTTTGAACTATCACGTCATAAAACAATACTAGTACATAAATATCATTGCACATTTAAATAATTAATGTAATAACATAAATTATAAACAAATAGTGACAGGTACATATTAAAATTGTTATTTACTTTCAATTTTAATATGTACCTGTCACTATTTGTTTATAATTTATGTTATTACATTAATTATTTAAATGTGCAATGATATTTATGTACTAGTATTGTTTTATGACGTGATAGTTCAAAATTTTATATATGTCTATATTTCTTAAACGTAAGTAGGTGATCATTGTTTATCGGGCAATGTTTTTTGTCTTAGGCAAGGTCAGTTGTTTGACTATGTAATTTCTTGTAGGTACACCTTGACAATGGACCTAGTTGTGTAATACTGATTGTATCTATACATTTATAAAGGCCCGAAACCGCGGTCGGTTTACGAAATATATTGGGGGAATTGGACCATTATCTGTAGTTTGATTTGGAGTAAAAAATATTAGTCACGGGTGCGCATGACCGCATTCTGTAACCATATTTCGTATGCACCTAAATACATCAAATATTATATTATGCACCTAGATGCGAACTAAGTATTTAGTGTTCGACACTGAAGTTTTTTTGCTGAGATGGTTCGAGGCAAAATATCTGTCGAGAACACTTAAGACAGTTCGCATACGTGGTGCATATAATATTTTTTCTACTACCTAAAGCTAGTAACTCCAAATATTAGTTAAAAATATAGTTTAAAAAATATTTTGACATAGCTTTCAGTTTGACATATAAGTTGAAAAAAGTTAGTAGTTGTCTTAAATTTTATCATTATTGACCGTCGTCAATGAACAATGCTTAACAACGGTCAATAATAAATGAGTTCACTGATTTTAATGGTTGCCAAGGTAAACAAGCCTTGACAACGGTACATAATATGTAAGCTAGCACTTAAAAATTTAAAAAAAACACTGGTCCTATTTTTACAGAATTTTTACATGTGGAAACACCAGTTATTAAAATGGACTGAAATTTTTTTTTTGTATCTTTGGCTTGTCATAAAACGTCAAGAAAATGTGAAAAAAGTGAGTGTCAAAACAATGTCTGTGTGTCTGTCTGTATGTCTGTCTGTCTGTATGTAAACCTTATAACTATTGAACGGAATGTCTGATTTGAAAAATTCTTTCACCAAATGATTCAGGACCTTTTCTGTTTGGGTCACATCAAATATGGTTAACATTAGCGTAGGACAAGGGGTACAAAATGAACAAAAACTATAATTTTTAGCGATTATTATTATTTATAGTTGGATTTTTTTTACATAAGTGAAAATAGTGTTTAATTCCCTAAAAAAACGTGTGTCATTGTTATATTTTAAAATTTTTAAAATTAAATAATTATTAGATGTCAAATTTTGACACAAATTATATTTCAGTCATAGCTAAAATTTATTTCAATTCACTTTTTTTTAATAACTTTCTGATACCCGTTTTACATTTTTTAATTAGATGTCAAATTTTGACACTAGTAAAATTTCAATCATAGGTAAAATTAATTTCAATTAATTCTTCTTTTAATAAATTTCTGATAATGGTGCGCCCAGAAAAACAATCCGATAAAGCTACAAAGAAAAAGAAAGGAAATAATTCAAAACTATAGGAGAAGAAGTCAATTTGATATTTTAAAAGCCCTCATTTTTCGACATCTAGGAAAGGTACCCTTTTCACATTTTTAATTATTTTAACAGTTTGTCTACTTTATTAGTTTGTTTACTAGTTTACTATTTTTTCCAGTTTTTTCTAATTTAAAAGTTTTTACTAGTTTTTTTTTTTCAATTTTTGACTTGTTTTTACTAGTTTTAATTAACTTTTTCTATTTATACTTGCTTTTTAGTTTTTATTAGTTTATTGTTAATATGATTTAACTTGTTTTTACTAGTTTTTAATAGATTTTACCAAACTTAACAAGACTTGACAGATTTTATTATTTTGTTATATTGTAAATCGTATGTAATTTTGTTTCTACAACCGTATTTTCCAATATAAACATTTATTTATCAAACTAAAATGCAGCAAAATTTAATGAATTCATCCCTTAAGGAATAAAATAATATTCTTACTGCATAGGCAATAAGAAATAATTTAATATTGAGTTCAAGATGGTCCAGCAGCTCTCCCGTATGCAAAATGACACATTTATCCGGGCCTTACGAGCTTGGCTGATATGCAGATATGAATTTAAACGGGACGTTCAGCATTGAGGCGATTTCCAGCACCTGCGACTGATGTCTGATGTCAATGAAAGCGACATATGTGAAATATTAGATAACGGACAAAATAGATAAAAAATATTATATGAAAAAATACAATTTAATTCCTATATAGACTCTTTAAAAATATTATCTTTAACCTATTTTTTCTGATTTTTATAATTCTTTATTTCTAGGGTATGCAGTGCATACTATGCATACTATGCACACATGTATAAGTATGTCTTTAGAAAACTTTAATTATTTTACTTATTATTTATATATCCGCCATTTTTAAATCGTCATTTTAAATTGAGGAGTGTTGATACACTTATGGGTCCTCAAAATATTCCTTTATACCAAATCAGAGCAACCAACCTAATGTTGCGAAATTTAATTTTTTAAATTTTTCAATACAATATATTGTATTATATTAATATTTAAAATTAGCACTGCCAAAAATGGTCTTATGCAAAAATTTAGATTTGTGTCACTTTTTTTTTACTGGACCACTACGTTATGGAATACTTCTCACTAAAAAAAATTGATGTGATGAGAAAAAATCTTGGAAAAATGTTATCTCCTGACTGACTGACGGACTGACAGGAATCAACGCCCAGCCTTAACCCCTTGACCTAGAAACTTGAAATTTGGACAGTTTGTTCCTTTTAAGAAGCGATTTTTCGAAGTTCAACGAAGGTTGAAAGGTTTTTTAAAAAGTGTGCGTATCTCAGAGACCTCTTAATCTAGAATCTTTATATTTGGAAAAACTGTTCTTTGTCGAAATCGAAAAGAAACTTGTTTCAGTATTTTTAGATATTCGACCACTAAGGGGGTGAAACGAGGGTTGAATTTTTTTTTAAAAAGTGTGCGTATCTTAGAGACCTCTTAATCTAGATTCTTCATAATTGGCAAAAATATTCTTTATCAAAATCGAAAAAAAAACGTGTTTCATGATTTTTTCGATATTCGAGCCCTAAGGGAGTGAAACAGGGGTTGAAAGGTTTTTTCAAGAGAGAATAAATTTAAGTTTTTAAACCCGTTTGAAGCCGCGACGGGCGACGAGACTTCCTTATTGTTTTGAAGTATACCGCAAGAGTGAACTTGATGCTTTTTAGTGTTGTCGATTCTTACGCGGACGAAGTCTCAGGTATATGCTAGTAAGCATATATAGGACAAATTCGATGTAAGCCTGTGTAATTTAATTTTATTTTTCTAGTTTAAACCTATGTTGACTCTATCGTTTGGATTATATTTTTGATGTAGAAGTTTAAAACTTCCAAGTTTTAAATGCTATTAACTAGTGGATAAAATCTACTTACACAGGTGTTTTAAATTTTTTTAAAATTTAACCAAAATTCATGAAAATTATATTAAATATAAAACGAATAAAGAATATTTTAAAGCTATAGCTGCGCTACACTACTGTGTTCCCATTTATTTAATTTCATTGATGCTTAATTTGTGTGCAAAGTGTGCTTACTAGTATAAACTATAAGCAATTTAGTAAAAATGGTTAATGTTAAAACCTAAGTAAATAAACTACAATAATAACGCATACGAGAATTCTAGAGTTTTATGAGAGGCGATAAAATTTAGCGGATAAAAATTTAAATTTTCACAAATTTTATGACCAGTCAAATCTGGAGCACATTTTTATTGTTGCTTTGCTTGTGTTAGCAATATGATTTTTCTATAAAAATATCAAAAATTAATTATACGTATGTATGAATGGTTTACAGTGGATAGGGTATACAGTAGGGATATACAATGGAATTACATAAAATATTTGTTTACATAAACTAAATATTTATTGGACTCAAATAAAATTTGTAACAATAAATTATTTAATTGGCCATATACAAATAAATCCGTTTTATCAGTGTACAGGGTATTTCTTAATAAATAAATAAAAATGTATATTTACACTTTTTTATTAAAAGTCACTGGATTATTCTTTTTGGTTTTGTTTTAAATATAATTATAATAGGCCAATATTCCATGTTTTATTCCTTCTCTTTGTCCAGTAAAAGTATTGATGTATATAATAATAATAATAATAATAATAATAATATTATTATTCATTGTATAATACATCTAATATACATATAATGTATACTACACAAATTGACTAAGCTTAGCTTAGTAAGCTATGTTATTGTATTACAACAAATATTCATATTAAAAGGATTGTGCTATGAAATAATATGGTAACCCCCAATGTGAGATATTAGTAAGTTGCTAAACTTTTTTTTAACTTCTTTTAGACGTTTTGCCTAAAACATTTAAAATTTAGCCTTTGCTTTACTTTTTCATGTATCACATGTACAAAATTTGTAATCTTTAATTTAATTCGTTTAAAAGATATTAAGGATAGTAGATTACAGGTCGACTTGGAAAATAGTACTTTTCCGAGACCTTATTAATGGGCGAGGCACGAAGTGCCGAGACTATTTTAGGTCTAGGAAAAGTACCATTTTCTGGGAGACCTGTATACTATTTTATTCGGAACTGTTTTTATTTAAAGATGAAGTACATTTTTTTTTGAAACCTAGATGTTTAAATTCAAATGAAAAAAATAATACTATAATACTTTGTTTTTTAGTTCTTTTGCATATTTACCACAAATCATTTTTCGTGCATTTCACCAAAACAGCACAATCATATAAAACTGAAGTTTCACATAAGCGTTACACAAAAAAACAACCTCAAAGCGCATTTGTAGATAGCTCACAAGTCACCGTTTATAACATTTATTATGCTTTTTAGTCTCAAAAGTAAAAAACATTGACATTTAGGTTTTTTAAACAAAATGTATTAGATTACATTCGTGTTTATGAAAGTAATTGATTATTTTGGGTTTTATCATAACATTAGCAGTTCAGCCATTTCTATATTTTAATCGGTGGCGCCATCTAGCAGAAATTAATGAATGCATTATAAGCAGATCAGTAATAACTAGGTTACTGGTCTCTATTTTTCATTACAGGTCAGGCCATCTAGCGGAAATTAATGATTTATAATGTAGATCAGTAATAATTAGGTAACTGGTCTCTATTTTTCATTACAAGTCAGGTCCAGGCGTGTAAAGAGTGGGACAAGAAATTACGTACTTCCCAAAGTTTATTAATACATGTATTACATATACAGTTGCGAATAAAATATTTAGCAACCTACTCTCATTTTTACAATGTGGGTTAACATGTTGGTTTACCCACTAAAATAACTACGGATTTAACCAATAAAATAAAATGTAATAAATAAATCTGACATTTCATTGGTGAAATTCTTAGTTAGTTCAGGTTAAACTATTTAAAGTGCTTTCTATAGCTTTTTACATCCCCGTGTCTAGCCTAATACTTTTATTGGTTTGCGATTGTTGGGTCATAAATAAAAGAGCAATCAGCTAGAATGATCTCTCGATGTGAGAGGGTATGAGATATTCATTGAGGGCCCATTGAATTGTAAAATATCGAGTCAAGAATATGGGAAAAGGTCCTATTACATATGTATTGTTGCTTAAAGTGGAAGTGTGTGGAGATGAAAAGAGGTCGATTTTAAATTATTTAACATAACCATTAACTAGTTTTAGTATCACTTGTGAATATTTAGAAAGGATACTATGTTGCATATAAGTATCAGTGCACTAATAAAGAAGTAAGTATGTAGTTTATTTTGGTCCTTTTTTTTTGACAAGGGCTATAAATATAGTTATACCAGGAATAAAACACAATTTATATAAACAAAGGAGCACATCGTTTTAATAGGGAATTCAGGCTAAATGAAATAGTTATTTATATACCAAGGGACTAAACTGGCTGTTTTAGTCCCGCTGCATGATTGTTTCCTGAGCGTGCGCAGCGAGCGAGGGAAACTGAAATGCAAGGGACTAAAACAGCCACGTTCAGTCCTGAGGTATATACACTATTTTTTGGACGACCAAACATAATTTAGGTAGGTAGATAAAATTAAAATTAAAACCATGCTTCTAAAATCGGGTGTTTTAATTTCGTAATTTAATCAAGATGCCTTTGAATTGCGAAAAGTCAGTTTCACGGCTATCGCGATTTCAATTGTTTTTTAATACGGTTGGCACAAACGTCAGTTCGAAAAAATGGACGAAGACGATAAATTTTAAGTAATTTAAACAATGTTACTTTTTAAGGTTTTCTTTGTTAAAATCAAACAAATTTGTTTGAATTTATTACAAAACTTCACCAAACCTAATTTTTGTACCAGTAAAGTATATAGTAAGTATAATATTTTAATATTATCAAGGTTGTCGTGATTTTTATTCCCTTGGGACAAAAACGGCAAGTTTAGTCCTGAAAATGAAAGCGTAAAACTAAGTTTTAGTCTTGGTCGTGCAAAAAATATATTTTTGTTTCAAAAATGCAAAATGATGAAAAGAAATTATGAAAAACTGATTTCTAAGTTTTATTTATTAATACTGGTCAAACTAATAAATTAATAAGTAAAAACTCTTTATAAAACATTATAATTTTGCAAATTTGGCGACAGGGCATCACACGATGTTATTAGATCGCTTTTTAATGCACCAATGAGTGGTATTCTTTCTTATTCTCTTACTTGCGTTGTTGTTATATTCTGCATTTCTCTATGTAAGTATTCGCAATCAAAAAAGTTAATGATGTATGTTCCGGGTAATTTTAAGAGCTGAAATTTTAGGGAAGCATTTTAAAATCTTATTATTTTGCACGTTAAGCCCATAATCCGCTACACTCCTTTTAAGACAGGACATTTTCATTTTAGTTATAGCAGATGTCAAAGAAAGTATTTTCCTACGAATTATCTCCGTAACTACAATAGATTTTTCGAATTTTCAGGGCCTACACGATCCAAAAAAAAACCTATATTGGCATATTGACATTGATTTTTATGCAAAATACATTTTTATTTATTTATTTATCGTATTTTTATTTGAGGGGTGGTTTAAGACCATTTTAGGGAGATTTTATCCTACTTTAGGGTAGTCTGAGCCCATCACGGGACTTGGTACTGTTTTTAATAATTTTTTATACCTATTTATTGTCATAATATTCCAGGGATGGTTTTACCCCATTTTAGGGGTTTTTGGCCCTATCTAATGATTTTGGGGGTGTACGTTTTTTTTTTGACCTCGGATTCGGTTCAGCGACCGAAAATACATAGGGATAGATGGGTCTGATTCCCTGATCTAAACTTTTAATTTTTTTGTGGGGCTGTGTAATTCGCTTCAATATACCTAAAACTTTTACTTTATTCATATGCTTATTATACTCTTTTCGCTAAAGTTAATTTTTTTCAGGTATAGATATTTTAAATTTGCCGCTAAATAATCCACAAAGTCCGATTTACACTGAAGCATGGGGCTTGTTTTAAATGTCAACATAACCAAAATTTATAATTTTTGTTTAGTTACTTTGTTTTCATGATGTTTTGATGTAAAAAAGAGAATTGATAAAGCTCTTGCTAAAAACATTTTTGTATTCCTGTAGAAACAAAATTTGCTTATAAAATCGCTTTTATTCGAATAATTTAGAGGTATAAACCATTGTTTTGTTCTTGTTAATGGCACGTCAACATTTTACGGTTGTGAAAATTGGGCCTAGTCATTTCGCTTACAACGCATGCGTATTTTACGTTCCTATGGTAATTTCGAGATTGTTTACAAGCGGGAAAGTTTAAAATAACTATACCTTAAAAAAATAAACTTTAGTTAGTATAAAAATTCGATATTTGCATATAAGGGAGCCATTTTTCAAAAAAAAAAACACGGTGGTGCTATGACATCCATACTGGAAAGATTTTAAGTTGAAATTCATGAATTTATTTTTTCAGTGTAACCTTTATAAAAATATATAATAATAAGAAAAAAAATGACAAACGAAATAAACTCTTCCTGACTTGGTTAATAATTCGCTTCAATACACCTAAAACTCCTATTTTATTCATATGCTTATTATATTTTTCTCGCTAGTTTTATAAAAATTTTAACTGAAAGAACAATAAAGAATTTCGCCTGGTCCAAGACAATCTTACGAACTATCTAATTTTCCGACTTTTGCTCTCCTGAATATTTAAAATTTACTATATCCGCCGAAATTACAGTAATATTTCACACTGGTTGAACACGATTGTCTAAAACTACATTACATATTCATGTAAGGAACAAACGAATGAATGATATAAAAATTACGTATTCAAACATTATACCTACCTACTTCTGGTAAAAAATGAAAAGGAATTTCTTTCAGAACAATAAAAAATTGGACTATAATTTCCCTCAGGTAAAAAGGAGTAGTTAAAAGTTAAAAATTATTTGAAAATTGCTAGAAATAAGACTGAAAGCTAATGTAAAACATCAATAAAAACCGATTTGCTTTAAACAAATATATATTTAAAAATTTTAATATGTTTTATTTTACTTACTAAAGGATTAATCTACACTAAACCTGCTGCAAGATGAGTCATCTTGACCTGCTGTTACAGTTTACCCTTATATTATACTATTGCAATATACTGAACAGTATATTATGATACATACATGTGATGTATATCAATTTAAAAGGTCCTTTTTCACGTTCCTTTGATATTTTAGTGGTTTTGGAGATTTTAAGAACTTTTAAAGATGAAAATACATAACTAAATTAAAAAAAAAAACACATGTAACAGTTTGTATGCGTATGCAAAATAATAAACGCTATACATACTTTTTAAACATTATACCTATCTGCTTCTGGCAAAACGGGAAATTAAATTCTTCTGGAACATTAAAAAATTGGAATATAATTTCCAGGTAATAAAAAGTTCTTTAAAAGTTAAGATTATTTGTGAATCATCAAAAAATAAAACTAAGGTATCCGAAATATTTGAATATATTGATTTTTTTTCGGTGATCCACTATACAGGGTGTTTCATAATTATTGTGACAAACTGATAGGGGTTGTAGAGGGTATCAAAATAAGCAAGTTTGCCTTATAAACCTTTATCCGGAAATTTGCCGTTCGGGCTCTAGGAAGAAAAAAAGAAAAATAGAAATTTTTACCAGTTTATTGATACAGCTTACAAAAATTGCTCAAAATGTCTTCCACGTCCTTCAATATATGTGTATACACTACCTTTTTTTGGTGCTTGGGGGTAGTTTAACCCTGTTTGTGGGGGTGGATCTTCATCAAATCCAAGGATGATACCTCTTCACGTGTTTTTTAGCTTTCATATTACAGAAAAATGTGTTTTTTTTTTAATATTTTGATTTTTTTATTTTTTAAAGGAGATTTGACGAATAAGATAGGGGCTGTCCATATATTACGTAACGCATTTTTTCAAAATTATTGACTCCCCCCCCTGTGTAACAAACTGTCACATTTACCAACACCACTCCCCCTGTGTAACGCGTACCAATATAAAATTTTTGTTTCGCAACAAATTAAACTGTATTCTCACTATTTATTCGTTTTTCTCGATAAAACAAACATGAACCTAAAATATAGCACGAAAAAATCACTTAAACTTTAAAAAAATATTCAAAATCAATATCACACAGGGAAAAAATACTAGGTACCTCTTTTTACACTGAGTGTCACATATAACACGTATATTGTTTATGCACAGGTACACAAAATAGTCCACACATTGGTGTTCTGTGAGTACACATTCCGCGCGAAAATGTATCATCGCCGATGATTTATCGGCAAGATCACGCAAGAACAGCGCCGTAAGATTTTTTTTTTAATATGAATGTCCAGTTTTTTACTGATTACAATATTATTTAAATATGCATAGTTTCGTCAATTTTTGTGTGAAAAAGGGAATTATGGGCCACTAAATAGTAATTTATGTTGAAATAAAAATACATCTGCCAAGCTTAGGAAATAAACATTAAATTTATTAAATTCCGTTACGTAACGTTTACCTAGACCCCCCCCCCTCCCCCTGTCACAAACTGTAACAATTTCTCTGCCCCCCCCCTAGGCGCGTGACGTAATATATGGGCAGCCCCTTATAGAATATACTATTAAAGATAGATCAGTTATTTTGCATGGAACGTTATAAGTATTTTGTGTTTTAAAATTAGAAATTCATTCAACTCTGTAGTTACTCATGTACAAGATTTTCTATGATGTATTTATTAAAATGGACTCCGCAGATTACAAGAGTATTTTTTCTTTCTCTTCTTGCTTTTTAATAGTGAAATATTTCTTTTATATATTACAATGAAACAAAACAATCAGGATGAGCGTCTTGAACCTTAGTCACACAATTTTTTAAAATAAATTAAACTGTTTACTTTCTGCTGTGTTTATTAGAAATTTTATAGAACTCTAATAAAAAAAAATATAAAAAAAAACTTCTGTGAATATACACCCCATTCTTCTTGTCACAAAGTGCCACACCGGCACAGAACCCCCTTCCTTCATATATCACGTCACTTTAAATTTAAGTATAGAAAAAAAAACAATTTTGTAGTTTACATAGGTCTTTTTATTCAAGTCTGCCTACAAATATATAAATAGTAAATATAAACAAAAGGTTTAAAAAATAAAACTGCCATATACTTAACCCTTTCGTTCCGGATTTGTTTTCTTTGAATTTCGGAAACTTTTTTTGTGTATATAAAATAAAATGCTATCAAAACTATGAAACAAGTTATTTGTTTTAATGTACTTTTGCAAAAAATAAGTTGGATATGTTTGTCCCAATATAAAATATTATGTGACCCTACACAAACAAACCCAGTTAGTGTGTCAAATTAAAAAAAAATAATAAAAATTTCGGATTCTTATGTAAAAAACTTTTCTACATATGAATCGTTAATTTGACACACTAACTAAGTTTTTTGTGCAGATTCACATATATAGATAACAAGTTTGGACTATAAAATACTAAAATGTCCCTGTTTTGTGCAAAAGTCCAAAATGATCAAAATTTGCTTTACGTAATACTTGAACGTTCCCTTAAAGTCACGGAAAAAATAGTTCAGTGGTCTCTAACAGAAAAAAAATATGGAAAAACTATTTTGCTTGTTAGCCTAACCAGAATTCTGCATAAGGCAACTAAATATTGGTAACCTTAACTACGTATTTGTTACCTTAAATAAATATTTGTAACCTTAACTACATATTTAGTTGCAATATATGAATATAAGATTCTCTATACATAAACGGCTACTAAAAAATTTGTGTGACTTAGGTGACATTTTTCTTGGTCGTGAGGTCTTTTTTACATCGTTTTTTGCGGAAAATTAAAAATCTCTTGCTGTGTTTTGATGATTGCCTTCAGGATAAAATTGCAATCAGTGCTACAATGATAAGCCTCCATTCATCTTTTATATCTGCAAACAATACTCTATTCATTTTCATTCCTTAGAAAAGAAAAAAATATGTAGGCATAAGTATACTTATTTTTATAAAAATCAAAAGAATTAAAATTGTTGTAAAGTTACAGCGGAAATAAAGGTACAATTAAAAAGTAAAAAATCATAAATGTGAAACAAAATATGTAACATTTATAGTTTAAAGATGAAGTAAATGACACACATTTTAAATTAGTACTAAAGAATATTATTTTACTTAAATCGGAAAGGTACTTTTTACAAAAGTCCTCGACCCCTCCCTCTTCCAGTTAAGAAGTAGCTACGTACTTGGCAAGAAAGTGTAGGAAATCGGAGAGGTATTTTAAAAATCTTTGGTTATCTTAGAAATTGCGAGGAAGTCTTAGGAAGTTGTAGAAAATCGAGAAGTCGTAAGATCACAGAAAGTCTTTAAGAAATCTGACTGATACAGGGTCTGATATTTTAAAGGGTGGTAGTGGATGGTAACAGAACACTCCTGTTAGTTTTTTACTGGGTCATTTGCGCTATCTTGAATTTTAGGGCTGAGTGCGGTTATCTCGCTAAATATGCATCTTACGATAAAAATGTACATTACTAATTTTATTCAGGAACAATTTTCCAACAATTTTTATTTGGATCATTTTTTTAATACACTAAAAATAATCGAGTCATAAATACTCAAAAATGGCCATGTTGGGGGTGAAATTGTTTTTTTTCGATTTTTCAGCCAAATTATTCATTATTACAACATATAGTTGTCGGTCGTGCAAAAAAGAATGTATATACCTCAAGAGTTTATTCGGGACTAAAACAACCAGTTTATAAATAACTATTAATCTCATCTATGTATCTCATCAAAATTAAAACGATTTATAAAAAATGATATCCAGTTAGCTATGACTCAAATCTACAATTTCTGTCCACAATTTTCACACATACAGTATATAATTTTTTTTTTAATTGTGGAAAGTACAATATTTAAATGTGATATCCCGCTTCCTTTTATAACCTGTAATTCATCATTATGTATTCCAAAAGACAAGTGTATGTCACAATCAAAAAAACGGAAGATAATTTCCCACAGGTAGTAAGAATCAAGAGTTTACCGCAGGCGGTC
Organism: Brachypterus glaber; assembly: GCA_958510825.1. NCBI lineage: Eukaryota > Metazoa > Arthropoda > Insecta > Coleoptera > Kateretidae > Brachypterus > Brachypterus glaber. The sequence continues at coordinate 14,539,136 of OY294050.1, forward strand.
CTTCCCCACCACCGCCGTTTTTGGCGGCGTCGAGAGCGCGAATCTTGGCCGTTGCGACGCCACATGGTGTGCCGGGTTTGACGCGGACGTATCTCTGTGCGAAATCGCGGCCGAAAAACACGACGTGATTGTTTTTGTGTAATTTTTCGGTAAGTTTTTCTTACACGACCTAAGATTTTGCATGTAAAATAAGGTACGTTTTAACAGTGTATACGGGTAATTCCAAGACAGACCAACTTAGCCCTTAATTCTTTATTTTTAAGTAATATTTTGCCTACAGATAGATACTGTATGATTCAGGAATAAATTTTAAACCTTTATATATTGTACTCTTGGAGATATTCGGTTTGGACTTTTCAAAATGTCGCCAAAAACACCCGTCAGTGATCTACTTAAATGACAATATTTAAAAAGCTATAAAAGTTAGAAATTTCGTTCGGGTTGCATTTTTAAGATAATAAATTTCTTTTTTAAACAGTTGCTAAAAAGTATGAATATGGGTCAAAAACATGTCAAATCTAAAATTAATTATTGTTTAGCCGCTTATTACACCAAAAAGTCCACTGTTATTTTTATGAAAAAAATTATGAATTTTTGCTGTTCTGTTGTTTAGATGTGGTTCAAATTTCAAGATGCTCATTCTAATCGTTCGTCTGGAATAAAATAAAATGCAGGAGCGCGCATCATATATTTGGTCAAAAGTAACGAGGAGCTCACCACTGATCTAATCTACGCTGCGCGTTCCTGCATTTTAATTATTTCCAGACAAATAAATAAAATGACCACCTTGAAACTTTAACCACACATAGTCAAAATAATGGTAAACACTTACAATTTTTTTTGATGAATATTTTGGTGTAATAAGCGGCTAAATATTATTTCATTTTGGACTTTTTGAATATGTATTTGAACCTAATCCTAATTTGTTAATATTTATTTAAAAAAGCGATTAACTAGCTTAAAAATAAGGACAGAAGAAAATTTATAACTTTTAGAGTTTTCTACATATTGTCATTTAAGTATAGAACTGACGGTCAAGATTGGCGGGATACTAGCCACTGATCTAATCTACGCTGCGCACTCCTGCATTTTATTTTATTCTAGACGAACCAATGGAATGACCATTTTGAAATTAGAACCATATCTTAACAAAAAAAAAAAACAGGAAATACTTTTTTTCATAAAAATAATAGTGGCATTTTTGGTGTAATAACCGGCTAAAAAATATTTAATATTGAACTTGACCAAAATAGAATGTAAGGTTACATGCCATTACATTGCAATATTATGATTTTTCTTGTAACATTATTTCATTTTTTATTGTATAAGTTTCAGTTATTTTACACAAAATGATGATTTTACATAAAAACATTAGTAACATTAATATATTAGTAACTATAACATTAATTTAATCTTACACAAATGCTGATTAATGTGTGATTTGCTATACCTGCTGACCTGTAAGCATGTAATTTTTTTTTGCTTCAAAAAATTACAGAAAAGTACTAATTTTTAATCGAAAAATTGAAAGTTTTGTAAGTTTATTCAGATAAATTATAATTATTTATAAAACTAACTTGAACTTAGGTAATGTTTTATACTTTAATTTGTACTTTGAATATTTTATATTAAAAACCAATGGTTTTTTAATAAACCTCACAAAATTAACCCCGTAAACCATTTTATGTAATATTTTTCACACTATCTCTAATTTATGTTTTTATTTATTTATTTTATTTTTCACCCAACCTATTTTTGAATCACTGCTGTGCACTGATAGAATGAATTGTGTAAATAAAAATGTATTAACTTTCATAAATGTTGACTTCAAATTTTATTATATTCTCAGACTAACGAAGTGTCAAATTTCTTAAAAGTAAAGGTACGAGGAAAATATATTCTCTTGTCTCCCCTTGAAACAAAAATGTTTGAGTTTCAAGATTTATCAAGAGTTATCAAGTATACTAACTTAAAGTACACCAACCGTTGAGACGTGGTACAAACTGCATAAGAAGTTGTTTTTCTCATAAATCTGTGAGTTATTTAGTTTCTCGTTGTAAAATTTTTATTTTATCATATAGGAAATAAAACTATTATAAAAGAAAAAAGATTAAAATTTCTTATGTTAAACTATAGTTAAGAAAAAATAAATAAATAGAAAACGGAACCCCTAGGTATAGGACTTTTACACATGGGGAAAATCAATTGTTTTTACGATATGACATCCTTGCATATAGAAGAAGTTATATAACCTTAAATATTTGTAGGAGTCTGTTAGTAGAATCTCAGTATTGACAAACCATCTACTAAGTTAAGCTAACCTATTTTTTTTTCTTTTTTGACATAGCCCTGGCTACAATCGATTGTTTTTCTGCGCTGGCAACACCGGTGCGAAATACCTTTAGGATACTTTGGTTCTCCCTTGGTCTGTTGTCTGTCCTTCCGTACGTCTGTTCTTCTGTTCGTTTGACGTTTTGTACGTCTGTCGCAGATGTTTATCTTACTTTACTCATAAGTACACTGAGATTTTGTTACTATATTAAATTACTAAACGATTTTTTATAAATAACAAAAGGTTTTGTTTTACTGTAAAAAGTTTTTAAATGGCTGGAAATCAATAAACAGCGCGGTCCAAAAGACTTCCCCCTCTTAACTTTTGAACGAGTTGAGACATCTACTTAAAATTTGATACTCGTAAATAAGACAATTTAAACTACCTTTTTTCATGTTTTATATTTTTAGCACTTAAAATGCGGGCAAGGTGATCGAGGGGATTTTTTTAATTGGAAAGGGGGGTCGTGTGATACATAATTTTTAAGCTTAGATATAAAATATTCTATTTAAATATTTTTTTATTTTTTAGACATTTTGTTAGGTTTAAAGTAGGGTTCAAAAAGAATATTTTCGTTAAAAAAACATATACACGGTGTATTTGAAATAGCCTAGGACTTTTTAACAGGTGATTCTACATGATAAAATATGACAAAAAGTTCCTATAAATATATGTCTAAAAATGCGTCATAAGGAAGCTACGCCCCTTTGAAAGTGGCTAAAAAAATAGATTTTTATTTAATAACTCAGGAACCCTTTGAGATATATCAACAAGGTTTTGTTGTTTTGTTCTACGGGCTCTCCATTAATTTTGTAAAAAAGAAGGAATATTAACATAAAAATAACCAGATCTGGACCTCTATATTTGCTAGTTTTCTATTTTTTCCTGCATTTACTGTTATTTAACATAATTCGCATTCACGCATTACCTGTAATAAAGTATTAAAGACTACTAATAAACTTAAAGAAAAATTGACAATATGTCAAATTATTCTAACCTCTTTCTTAAAATCTTACTTAAACTATAAAATATTTAATAAAAGTAACATTTTGGCATATTTAAAACTTGCATTTTTTGTGGGTCCAACTGTACTATTATTATAACCTAACCTAACTCTCCCCTATATCATATCCAATATATGTACTGACAACAAACAAAAGCTATTTATAAAAGCTCGTTAAGCTTATATTTGTGATTATAAACGATTAACAAAAACCACTAAAAATTTCAATTTTAATTTTGAAGTAAAATCTTTTTTTTTAATTAAAAATTTATAGAAATTAAATGTAAATGTAGTATTAATTTTGTACATAATTATTTAAAAAACTAAATATAAAGCTAACTTTAAGTTATTTTTCCCTTATAAATACAAATTAAAATTTGAAAGAATTGTTTTTTCGTATCGTATAGACAGAGATAAGAAAATATATCGTCTGTGGTTCGGTGTTGTGTCTGCTTCTCAGGAAAAATAGTAGACATAAATTTTTAGGTAGGTGTGGTTTTGTAAAAAAATATTTTAAGCCCAAAAACTTTTTCACGAAAAATAAAATATTTTACAAAATCAAATTTTTGTTGTTAAAAGATCTATCAGAATAGTTATTACCCTTTTGTCCCTCTTATCCCTATCCAGAAAAGAGGGGAAAGCGCTGCCCCTATTTATTTTGACAAAATCAAACCAAAAGTTAATCCTGTTAGTAGAAGGTCTACGCATTATAAAACTATTAACACTGTTGATTGAACAGTATAATCTGAAGTAGGTACTCGTTTTTGAAAGATAATAGACTTTATTTCTCAGAAAAGAACATAGTCTACTTAATAATGTTTTATTTTATAATGATTTGGATTTTTCTATATAAATTTTGGTCATAGTCTATTATTTCTAAATTGAAAAAAAAAATAGTTGCAGAGGTTTTTGGCTTTACTAAAAAAAATTGAAATTACATTCCAGCCATAATTTTAATATGCGAATTTTAAAGTCTTTATCTTAAAGTGTTTTTGTGTTAACATGGTCACAAATTTTTCTGGATAGAAAAAAAAACATTTTTTTACGAATGCAAAATTATCCATTGTTTATATGACAGGGGAAGTAAAATTACCACGTAGAATATTAAATAATAGCTATATTTTGTAAATATGACGGTAGGTAAACAATTTTAAAATAAAAGCCGATTTTAAAATATTTTGAATAAAATTTAAAACATTTTGATATTGGCATTTATTGAAATCAAATACCCATGTCGTTATTTTGTTACTTTTTTGTGCAAACATGCAATGAAACATTCGAAAATAACAAATATTTACAGTATTCGGCGTAAACTCAGTTATGACTCATCAACGTTGAAAATAAACACAGAAACATAGGCTTACGGAATAATTTTACCGAATTATGAGGGAAATTTTTATAAATCGAAACATTTTCCAACTAATTTGTTACCCACAACAATATTAACTATACATATTAACTATACATACGTATATATATATCGGTGTTTTTCAAAGAAATTCGATTTTTATCTTTTAAGAATACGAAAGTTTTTAATTTTTATTTGTCGATAACTTTTTTCCCACCTAACTCGTTTAAATGGAACCATTAAAAAAAATCAAGATAAAAAGAAATAAAAATGTAAATATTTAAAACCTCCCCTCGACGCTAGAGTCGACGCGGCGCCTATGCGAGTACTGGAAATTCGCCGACTACTGGTTATTTAACTTATTTACGTGAAGCTGTTCTATAAACAAAAACATTTTTTTTTTCATTTTATATATCCTACGCTGTTGAATTAACCTTATAGTTCATACTATTATTAATTAATATTAGAATTATTAATGATTAGATATAATTCATTTGATTATTTGGTTAAAAATCACTGAAGATACGCCCCTATGTTATAAAGCCCTGGATATGTAAATTTTCGTATCAAAAACGTTAAATAGGCATACATTTTAATAAAAAATATACCTTTTTCTGTGCTGGGCATTTACTTACACTCATTTATATTTTATCTTTCCGTAGTAATGTATTTCAAAAATATATGATCTAAAATTTACTCTTCTTGTAGACCTGAGGGTTTGGTAAAAATATAACTCTTTATACGTTTTACAAAAACTGTTTTCGATAAAATAAATCAATTGTGAAAATCGGGCATTCTATTTATTCATATAAAAATTCGCAGCAAACCATTCTTTTAACATTTTTTTTTGTTTCAGATTCTAAAAATATGAAGTTGTAAAATATCGTTCTCATATCCTCAAGTTATTTAGTCAACATGATGTCATATCTTTCTTCCGTTTGGATTGTACATGTCATACTCTTCCACTCAGGTAAGTTTGGCTACTCAATCTCACTTCTCTGAGAGTTAATTCAACACGGCGGGCTTTGATCAACTTTAAAACAGAAGTCTTTTGCACCGATCGGATTTTTTCATAAATCTTTTCTTCGATGTCTCACGAGTATTTATTGTCAGTATGAAAATAATCGGTTGAGGGATTCGTGAGATAAATTAAATTTCATTAGTTTGATATTTTTTTTCAGTGTATGTTTAATTTTTATTATGTATATAGAAAGAGTTTATTTTTTTTTAAGCAATTTTGTAGAATATATTTTTTTTTATTTTAATTTGTTTCTAAATTATTTAAAATCAAAATAGACAAAACTAAAAAAATTTTAAAATAATTTTAATTAGCTTAACGTCATCTACAAATTTTAAGTTAAAGCAATTTGTAGATGACGTTAAGCTAATTTTAATTTTTTTTAAATTTTTTTAAATATTTTAACAGGTTAATTAAAAAAAATGTGTTTTGTCAATTTTGATTTTAAATAATTAAGAAAAAAAAAATAAAAATAAAAACAAAGATATTCTACAAAATTGCTTAAAAAAATAAACTCTTTTGATATCTGTAACAAAAATTAAACACACTGAAAAAATATTTGTTTGTTTTCGTAGTTGTTTTACAAATACTTAAGGTTACAACGCGTCGTTCTTGCGAGTAAAATAAAAAGATGCCCTACTCAAAATAAAAATCATGCTGTTCGAGAAATGTTTCTAAAAAATATTATTTTCCTACGATGCTTTATGAAAATGAAATTTAGCACACTCTTTTGTTCTTTAGAAAACGCCTCATATCGCACTAGTTTGATATTTTTATATCACACTCATGTGATATTTATGTATGGAGGTTTGCCTAATTTTATTTAGATATTTACCTCGTAGATTCTACGAATTTTATTCATCTTGTTTTAAAAACCATTTTCCACCTTTCACCACAGCCTTTTATATCTTTTAAGTGTTTTAATCCAAATATTTCTGTTTTTCATGTCAAAAATAGAAACTATAGTTATAACGTCACTATTTTGACCATTACTGTCTAGACAGTCTAGATCTTGTAAAAATTACTATTACATTTTTTATTTAGTTACCTTACATTACATATAAAAAAATCAAGTATTTTTCTTGTGAGATGTAAAACAGTACAATTTTACTGTCTTATATGACAGAAATCTAATTTAATAAGTAAACTTAAGTTTGCATTTATTTAGGAATAGGCAACCCATTAAACAGCTATGTATTGTATTAAATATAAAACCAAGAAAACTAAAGCTAAATAAAAATAATATTTCCTGTTTGACATACATATAAATTTGTATGCTCTTTATGATTATTTTGTGCTTCGCTTTTCTGAAAAATTAATAAAAATTAGAAAATTTTAAAATAAGAAACTTCATATTTTTTCGGGATCGTAGGAAAAATAGTGTACATAACTCGTTGGAAAGTGTATTTCATACATTCGTGGGGTCCAAAGTCCAAACCTTTCCACTCGCGTGAAATATGTCACTTTCCACACTAGTTTTGTAATATACTATTTCATAGTTATCGAATTTATAAATTTTAAAAATTGCACGCTGTTAATTTAGAAAATGTTAAGCAAGCCCTCAAAAACAAAAGCAAAAACGAATTCATATTCTGCGAATCCATGTAAACATGTATATAGAAGAGCAAATAATTGAAGTGCCTGCTAGGCCTTTTATATGTACATAATAGGCATAAGTCAGCATAAAGCGCATTAATAAATATGAGCCGATATATTATAGTATGTATTACATTGTAGGCAAATTATAAAAATTTTAATGAGCTTTACGGTTTATTATGAAGTATTGTATACAGTGCAGCTTAAAAGTCACCCCGTCTACCTCCTAACTATTGAACGAGTTGAGATATGTATGAATTTCAAATTTAGAGTAGGTCAATTTTGGTATACAAGGTTATTTATAAATAGGGACATGAAAAAAAAAAAAAAAGGAAACCTCGACGGTTTTAGAAATCGATTCCAAGAATTAAAAAGAATTTAAAAAAATTCAAGAAATTATTTTAAAAACCCTCTTATCCGAGTTACTCGTGAGGCTATGGTGCTACACCAGCTTACCTTGCTAGTTCATCTTGATTTCCAGGTTGCCGAATTTACCATGTTTAAAATAAAAACAATTTAGTTTTTGTGGTTTTAAAGCAGATGAAGCACAACGTGCCCCGTGACGGGGCACTTTATCGCATTTGTCGAGACTTCACAAAAAAAAAATCATAACCCTAATACCCTATAAATTTTTCTGTTTTTTATTTAAGTTATATTACTGAAACATGCAGATAAAATTACCATTTGGTCAATTAGAAAAAAAAAACAAAAATAAAGGAAAAAACTGACTTTTGATGAAAAGTGCTAAAATTAGCCCAGGCACCCCTAATCTAAGCCATAATTTGGATAAAAAATAATTTTGACAAAATATTAATTTCACAGGTTTACAAAAAAAAAGTCAGGACTATTTGACCGGACCATGGTATTCCTAGGTATTTTGGCGCCCTGAATCAGATCCCGGGGTCAGTTTTGCCCCATCACGTCAGGAAAACGAGATTTCAAGGTCATTTGAGGTCAAAATGGTGATTTTTTGGGAGCGGCCCCGCGACAATATCTCAAGCGACCTGTTAACTTCACGGGTAACTGTGTAGGTCTTGAATACTTTCTGAACTTTGAGATGTTGTCCCGGGGCCGCAACCAAAAAATCACCATTTTGACCTCCAAATGACCTTGAAATCTCGTTTTCCTGACGTGATGGGGCAAAAATGACCCCGGGATCTGATTCAGGGGGCCAAAATACCTAGGAATACCATGGTCCGGTCAAATAGTCCTGACTTTTTTTTTGTAAACCTGTGTTATTAATAAACTGTATATTTTTTAAGCGTACCGTACAATTTCAAATTTAAGAAATAAAAAATAAAAAATACCTCTTGATTCGTAAAAAATTGAAATTCCTTTATTTAAAGAATAATAATTTGAAATGGCTGCATTTTAACTCAAGTGTGTGATTTGAAAACGAAAAAAAGTTTTCGACCGAGCAAATAGGCAGTAATCAGCAGTGACTGTATAAACGAATCAATCAATGGCATACTTACGGCAATCCCGAAAACAAATCAAAAGAATAAATTCACGGAATCCAATTCCAAACAACATAAATCACTAAAATGCAAAATGCTTTTGACATTACAACATTTATGTAGGCATGAGTAAATATCAAACATAAGAATAAAACAATGAGATAATTCACCATTTTTGGTACAATGCGAAATTAATAAATCTGTGTGCCGTTATTGTTATTTGGTGACCTGTTGATTTTGTTCGAATTTTAATATTTTATTAAGCATAAGTCTGTATTTATTTTAAAAGGCCGTTTTGTGTCCCCAATGCTGCAGATATTTATTGGTAGTGGTCTTTGTATAAATATATGATTATTTTGGTTAATATTCTCTCTGCAAAAAACGACATATACCGTGCGATTATAAAGTGCCGAACACTTTTTAATGCAAAACTGGCTTTAGCGATGAGTAAAATGCAAGAAAGTTTTGTGCGTTTTACTGGCCACCGAGCTGTTGTACGTAGCAATCACATGGGTTTGTCGCGCACAACTCTAACAGAGGCGTGGCTTCAAACGAGTATTTTCTTTTAAAACTATTCGGCACTTTATAATTGCACTGTATATAATACACAGGGTATTTGGTAGGGAGTATGACAAACTTGGCAGGGTGATAGATTAGGTAATTTCCTAATATATCCAAGTACAAAAAAAAAGAAATATGAAAAAATAAAAAAAGAAAATTAAAATTTATTATATATTTTTTACCTACTTGGATATATATTTTTTTGATTTAATTTAGATTTTTTATTTTAAAAAAGTTCCTATACAGGTTGGTCCGGAAATGAGTCCTAAGGGAGTTTTTTAATGTTAAATTTCTCGAACTTATTTCTATATTATGTGTATATTATTTTTTTTATTGATAATGACTCTTACGTAAACAGGTCTTTTATTTTATATTTAATTAAAATTAAAAGTCGGTTCATTAATTTAAAAAGAACTTTATAAAACTTATTAAATAATAAATGGATAGTTAAAAATTTAAACCTAAAAACTATATGGATGGAAAAAGCACTTATAAATTTCTAATGCTGCGATTTCAGTCTTAAAGATTCATTAACCGAAATTGTGCGGAAGTTAGCAGGAAAACTTTATTTTTCAATAACATTTTCTCAGTATTTTAACTCAATAAACAAATCATGAAAATATGTAATGCTTCGCATGCGAGCAGAGAATAGTATAATGCGTTTTTCTTTGATATTTATCACAAAATATGAGTTTTACGAACGGTTTTTAAATATCATATTAAAATGTGGCGCCACCTGTCACATTTCTACCCTTGCATAAAATTTTATTTATAACGAGGAGAAGGTGGTAATATGGAACCCTGCGGACATATTGGAACCCCCCGTTAAGTAAGAAACAGACAGCGATATCTAGTAAACAATAGTTAAATATCAATTAGGAGGGGTAAAAATTACTATACAGAAAAGTACAATTAATTTTTACCGCTAAACATTGAAATATTTGAGATTATGTGTAAATACCAAAACTGAAAGTTTATTTGTAAATTTTTGTAAGGAAATATAAGGTAAGTTTATTAGTTTTATTGTCTTTTTTTTGCTTTATTTGTTTAGGAACTTCTTGTAATCAAAATGCAAAAAGTAGGATTGCGAAAAATAACCGTTTAGAAAAAATATTTAAAGTTAGAAAATTTTACTTGTTGTTGTTAATATGGAACCCTATATATGATGATGGATCAAAGAGGTAGAATTCTGATTCAGTGCCTTATGTGTATTTAATGGGCACATACTGAATGTTCCGGTTGCGAAGAAGATATTTATATCTGTGGCTTTTGTCGTTAAATAATAAAAAAAAATCTTTTAAAAAAAATATGTTTTATGTTTAGTTTTGTTTTTTCATGTTGTTTAAATAAACTTGTAAAGTTTTGCCTTTAATAAATGTTCATTTTGATTTAATATTTTGTATAGCTCCGCATGAAAGAAAGTCTCCGACGTAAGGGGGAGGATTCATTCGCGCTCTCTTCTTTCCGTCAAGAGCATAATAAGGCGTGCGTGCTTACAACGGGCCTCCCACTGGCACACACATTCCACATATTTCCCGTAGCCACAGATCCGTGCGTCAAACTATATAACAAACAGTTACATTTTTGGTGTTCCATATTGAAAGCACCATATTACCAGCAATTAATCTTTTTTAAAAAAAGTTCTTGTAACTTAACATAACAAAAAAATCAAAATCGTTTAAAATCATAATTACCAGATAAATTTTGAACCAATTAGTGCAAAAAAAGTTTAAAAGTCATAAACCTTATTGAGATATAGATAAAAAACAAACAGGGCTTCCATATTCCCACCTTCTCTACTCTTTTATTATAAGAATTTGTTTATATTTTTTCTTTAAAAGATAAAATTTACTAACACAGATACCATAAGAGTGCAGTAACAACCAGAAAAATGCATTTATAGAATAACCAGGCCCGATTAAGTCCTACAGAAGCTTTAAAAACTTAAAAGATATTAATTATAGAGGGCAATTTTATCGTCGAATATAAAGAAAAAAATTCCTTTCAAAAATTAGTTTTAAATCTTTTAGAAAGAACTTATTTTACCTATATATTTCTTTATATTTTTCTTATTTAGCATCACCTTCTTCGAACTGACTATTTAAACGTCCGACGTAACATACCTAACTCTTTATTTTTGGTCGATTTTTCGCTTGTTTGGTGTTTTAGATGCTAATGGAGGGGCTACGCTCACCATTTAAACGGAAAGAATACAATTCTGACGAAAAATACACCTTAATACCTTTTAAAACCCAAAAAATCAGCTAATAAGAATACAGGACGTACACTTAACTTTGCACGTCATACGTACAAAGCCCGTTCCTAATATGTTTTACCCTATTCAAGAATAACCTTGTATAATGGCTCTTAAAAATATTTCTTTCAAAAGAGGTTAAATTAAATTAACTAAATTGGTAATTTAGCAAGAATAGAGATATGTTAGAATGTATATATTAAGAAGATTTAGTGCCTTTTTTACCTTTAAATTAGGTGATAATCACTTAAGGTTCAAAAAACATTACATGTACAAAACGATAGCTATTTGTCTAGACTAATCGTACTATTCTGGAATAAATTGCAGAATTAAGAGCTCCACTTAAATTTATAAATTGTTTACATTTGAAAGATATTCGGTTAAATAAAACACTTTAATTTATAAATTAACTCTCCTTGATATATCTATCTGTAGATATATCCATTTTAATAGTACAGTTTGTAGGGCAGATCTGCAGACTCAAAACCCTACTCTTAATTACGTTATTCCCTAACATCAACAATTTATAAATTGTTTAGATTTGAAAGATATTCGGTTAACACGTTTGCTGCCTCCCATATAGATATTCATCATTGCAATTTTGGTTTTAAACATATTAGTATTGAATTTTTCGTCTTCGAACCGTGAAATTCCCTCTTAAATTATTTTTTCTCGAAAACGGTTAATCCTACAATATTACAACAAGAGTACCCTTTTTTTGTATTTTGACCTAAGAAATCATATTCCAAAAATAAAATTACAAAAAAGTTACACAGAAAAAAGTTTGAGATAAAAAACTGATAGGCCCCCCGTTTCGCACATCTCTGTTTAAAATAAGTACATGAAAATAACATACGAATATGTGCCTTATTAAGGTTAGTTCAAATGCCAAACCTCGTTGCTGTATCTCAAAGGGTTCTTGTGTTATTAAATAAAAACTGATTTTTTTAGCCACTTTCAAATGGGCTTAGTTCCCTTACGATGTATTTTTAGACATATGTTTATAGGAACTTTTTTTCATATTTTCCTATGTAGAATTACCCCTTAAAATTAATGACATCATTTACTGGACATCCTGTAAAATATCCTTTCCTTATGGTCTGCTCTTTTGTTTCGCCTTCTTATTATATTGCCACTTATATTTATAAATTACATAAAGATAACCTTTCCTACCCTTTACATTATTTGCTCTTTTCAAAATATAACGACAGGTTAATTTACCTGATTATATAATTTTTAACCCAATTTACCGAATATGTCCAAAAGTAAACTAAAATGAGCGTATTTTACAGTGTTTCAAATGTGTCTGGTCAGGCCAATATGTTGGTAACGGTAACGCTCATAAAACGGTTTTAATAATATCTGAGTTATGACCCAGGCGTAGCACACTGTTCTCCAGCAAAATTTAGATAACTAAAATTGGCAAAGAAAACCAACGAATAATGGATCCTTGTATAGAAAGGTCTGGGTACTACAGAACCACTCACAGTAAAATGTCAGATGCCCCGGTCGTAATTATTTCCAGAAATCAAATTTTCATGAAGACAGTGAATTATTCCCGCATAATTATCACTCTCTTGTGTAATTATATATGATTATTTTTTAACGTTTTTATGAACCAATCATTTAACAATATTTCTGACCACGTGTTTATTTCTGTCCAATCATATTACAGTTATATCGGGAATTTTCTACTGTAGAAAATTCTAGTGAGAATCGCTGTAGTATCTTTTTTTCAGTATTTCTCCTTTACAACAAAATTTAATACCTAAAACTAGTTAATAATTAAATATGAATATATTAGTATTTTAAATTATTGTTATTACTTTATTATTTACCAAAAAATACTACAAAATATTCTTTTTATAAAATGTAATGACAGTTTTTCTTGCAGTTCAAAAATGGACAAAAAAGGTTTTAGTTTAGCAATTAAGAATGGAATAAAATTAACCACATTAAAGAATACAATGATAAAATGATTTATTTGGATATGACCAATTAAATTATTTGGTTGTGACTAACAAATTTTATTTGAGTCAAATAAATATTTAGGTCACGTAAACAAATATTTTAATTTCAAAATGATTTATTAATGGGAACAAAATAGTTTATTTGGCAGAAATAAAATTTATTTGTCACAACCAAATAATTCAATTAGCCATATCCAACGAAATATTCTGTTTTATCAATGCACTGATATATACATACATAGATACTGCCCTACTACGCTAGAAAGCAGTAACTCCATTCGTCGCGTAGCAGCGTTTTCAAAATATTACATCAGAGTTGACTTTAAAACGTTGCTATGCGACAAATGGAGTTACTGCTTTCTAGCGGAGTAGGGCAGGATACATGTATGCCTGTAAAAATATTAAGATAAGTAATAAAACAATTTATATAATTTTGCAATGAAAAAAATATAAAAGTTGGTTTGACATATTAACTATAAATCGTTAAAAAATAAAATTATACACGATTCTTCGAATTATCGGAGAAATTCATAGTTTTCATTCAAATTTGCTGCCAAAGGAAATAATTACTGCAGGGCGATGCGATGCCCAAACGAAAATTTAAAAAAACCTACATTTAATCATGGACATGCGCCAATGTTCCTAATTTTGCTCATATATGGGCCCGTCAAATTGGAATCACCCTGTAGGTAAAAAATCAAAAGTTATTTTTTACAGAAATGAAAACATTTTTAATTTAAACGTTGATATTTATTCGTTTCCTACCAATTATTATTTGTTTCTGTTATGAATTTTGATTAAATGAAAATATTTTAAAAGTTATCATGACACAAAATAATTGGATTATATATGGAAACAGTTTCTGCAATTAAATACTATTTTAGCGCTTATCCACTGATTTTATTTTTAGTTAAATGGGTTTTCAATTATTTTTGCTCGATGAAAATAGCACACATATATACGATTAATTTATGCGTAACTGCGACAAAAAAGGCCTTTAAGGTACCTTAGGGTTTCACGAAAATCAAGAAATCGAGATTTATTGTCTTGTATCAATTTCGATAACCAAGACTAGAGTGTAGTTTAAACCTTACAAGCACGGTAGTAAGTATACTTACTTAAGCCATTATCATTTTTTCCATTTTTGTGTGTTTTTTTTTGTAAATTTACATTATAACGTGTTAGAGATTTAAAAAATATATAAATCACCTTAAGCTTATTACACTTAATGAATAGGGAAATATTCATTTTCAATAATAAAAAATTGTCTAGTTTACTGTGGGCATGTTTCGACGCGTGATACTAAGGATAACCAACCCTGGTGAATGTCGAAAGTCTTAAAAGAAAATCAATACTCTCGCAAAACGAGACAGAAATTTAGCAAAATATGGCCCTGAAGTGTCATTTTGACAGGTGCGTCAATTTTTATTGTTTCAAAGTCATCCATATAAAATTTCACATGTCTAGATCAACCCCTTTAAAAGATATTTAATATGGCTTTTACCTGTATTTTGAGAAGTCGTTCGATTGGTCTTGTAGCAAAAGCCAAAGGTCAATGCGTTTGCAAGTTAGAAAGACATGTCTTTGAACTTTCACTTTGACAGGGGCGTCAATTTGTCTTGATTCAAAGAACACCCATACCAAATTTCATGTTTCTCGATCAAGGCATCTAAGCTTAGCCAAATTTGACCTTGAGCTGTGCCGTTTTTGTTTATGAGCTATATTTACATCAATCAAACTTTTCCTTCCGATTTTTTCGATTTTTTTTAATGTTTAACATCCCATAACTTTTTTGTTTTTTGGGGAAATTATGTTCAAAAACAATAGGAATCTTTCTCAATTTTGAGTCGATTGGATAATCGTTTTTGAGTTATCATGTTAAAAAAAAGGCAACACCGGACGGACGCATAGTTTCTTATTTTTTTCAGGAAACACATTTATATATATTTAAAAATATTTTGTCCAAGATGTTTTTTGGCAATTTTGGGAAATTCGAAACTACCATATTATAGTATTCTACCGCTTATGTGCTTTGAATAGTATAATAATAGTATATAATTTATTTGAAAAAAAAATCATTATTTTAATTTTTAACGTTTTTTTACTGATTTTATTTTTAGTTAATTGGGATTTTATTAAAAACTTTTTAGTGATTTCTGCTCAATATAAAAGCACACACGAATTATTTTTAAAAACCAGAATTAATTAAACGTATATAGAACTAATTAATTTTATAGATTTAAATAATAAATTAAATTTTCTAGTCCGTAAATATTTGTTATAAAAAAACATTTTCAGAATTTTAAAATATATTATAATTAAAATGTAAAAAATCTAGCACTGCCTGGGATTTATGCTTTTGATGTTTTGTTTTTTTTTTTTTTGAGTGGGGTGTTAATAAATAATTTTAATTACAACTTTAAATAAAAAATCATAAACTTTGTTAATGGATAGACATTTTTAGCAAAGGAGCTATGAGGGTCAATATTAAAGAAAAAATAAGAAAAAAAGGTGTGTGTTGTGTGTAAAATTTTAAATATTATCTTCCTCGCCCCACTAAAAAAAATATTTTACTAAAGAGTAACTGTATAAATAGTTGAATGCAGATTTATAGGACTTTTCTACACCCACCTGCCCACATTTTATAAAATAAAAATAATAAATATATATGCCAAAAGATGGTTTATGTTAACCTATTTGCATAGTATGAATTTTATGTTGATGTCTCAAGTCGTTCCAAAAGTTAGGACCGAACTGTATATGCCCAAAAATCAGAAAAAAAACATTTCACTTTCTGCCCTTTAAAAATTACCTAACCTCTCGATTAGATAATGTTTTTAAACAATCATTAATTGTTTAGGTCGCTTACACTACGATATTTCAACAACGCTTTGACGTAAAGACTTTTTTGACCAAAAGTTTTTTGCCACGTTGAAAATCTTTAAATATAGTCCAAATTTAAGTTTCTGTATTAAAGCATTATTGAGATATCGTAGTGTAAAGTTGTTTTTCAAGCGACCCGTACCATTAATACGACTATACCGCGTTTTTCAGGTTCACCCCCTTAACTTTTTTATTTTTTTTAGGTAGGTTCATAAAATATGCAGGAGCTATATTATGTATAATTTAGGATTTTTTGAAATATTTGGAATTTTTTTGATTCTTCCGGTTTCGCCGGAAATGAATCGAACTTTCGATTTTGAAATAGAAAACCCTGTATGTTTTTACATATTTCGATTCAGAAATTAATTCTGAGAACAAGCATATATCACTTGTCAATTTTTGACAGATTATGTCATTTTTTATTTAATTTTTTATTTTAAATCTAGAGTGGCTTAAATTAGCTTATTCGCTTAATTTTTGGTCTAGTATCTTAAGAAAAATATATAATTATGATTTTTTTCCCCAAAAACTCTAAATTTGGTTGGCTACTAAAAGTTTCTTAATCATACTTTGGTCTATAAGTCATTTTTTTCATATGGAAAGAGGGTGGCTCATTAAGTTAAAATGAGAGAGAATTTTCTGGCAAACATTATACCACACATGAATAGTTTATTTGGAAAAACTTGGCAATAAAACACTCTAGATTTAAAATGAAAATTAAAAAATGAAGTGACCTGTCAAAAAAGTGACAAGTGGCACATGCTTGTTCTCAGAATTGATTTCTGAATCAAAATATGTAAATATATATGGGGTGTTTCATTTAAAAATCGAAAGTCCAAGCCAAAAAATCTCTATGTCAAAAAATCCTAAATTATATATAATCTAGCTCCTGAAAATTTTACAATCCTATCTGAAAAAATTGAAAAGTTAAGGGGGTTGAACCACCTTCCTGAAACACCCGGTATATTTTCAGAAATTACCTAACCTCAAGATTAGGTAATTTTATTGTAACTGCAGAAATTTGTAAAACTATGATAAAATTAACGAATAAAAGGGAGAAAAAGCAATTTGTAGGAACGTCGTCCGTGTAATTTTTTTAGCAGTTGAAATTAATAGCAAAATAGGTATTTCCTCACCAGGTCCAGAGCTCAATTGTTCCCCGAGGTGTTACCGCATCGCAAAGAAAAGGTTCAAAAGAAAGAAAAACATAAAATACCATGAACCTGTGCAGTGCTTCGCATTTCTTAATAACTCTTCTACATTGTAGAATTTTTTTTGAAAAATTTAAAAATGAGAAAGCAATACCAGGTTGCAAATTAATATGTTTCTCGTGTGAAAAATATTTTTTGTTAAATACCGGGTGTCTCAAAAGGTTTCAAATATTTGGAAATGTAATAATATCTGATACACGGTACTTATAAGTTTTTTATTTATAACTTACAAAAGGAGAAATATGGGAAATTATTTCTTAAAAATCATATTATCTAGGTGTCACATCTCTTTTCCAAAATCTTCTCTCTTTGTTTTGTTCATAAGTTTGTCACAGAAAACCTAAAGTTGGGATTTGTTTAATGTAGATAGGTATTTTTAATAGATCTTCCCCAGTAGAGTTTTAAATAAACGGGTTAGACTGTGACATAACGAAAAATTCTGAAAAACAATAAACAAATAGGTTATGTCTACAAGTCAGTGTAACCAAGATATTCGGATGCAGTTTGAACCAATCTCATAATGGTAATTACCAAACATAACCATAACCGCAATTTTGGTAAGTAATCAGAAGAAGAAAGTTCTTTGTTACGCGACGATTCATTTATTACTAAGTGGCTAATCGAGTGCATATAGTCCAGAGTTCGCTTACTGGGGACCAGGGTTGTTATGGAGTAGGGTTGGTATATAATAGGACCCTAGTAACAATTTTTGTCAAGTCTTGAGCAAGCTCAAGATTCTTGATCAAGTAACTGCATTCAGATTTTGACAATTTTGGCGCAAGATAATGTCGACAGATTCTTACTCAAGAATTGTCAAAGAATTTCTACAGATACTTGGTCAAGATTCTTGGGCAAGTCTTGAGCAAGAATGTAGCAAGAAAAATCGACAAGAAATCGAAAAGCGATCTCTGTCATGATCAAATCGTATTTGTTAGAGTAGGTCAAGATTCTTGACCAAGAATCATGTCAAATTGCTTGTCAAATTGCTTGCTGCAGACTTGACGAACAGACTTGACAAAGTATTGCTAAACGCTCTGCTTCCAGAATCTTGCTAAAGTCTTGCCCATGTCTGGATACAGAATCTTGATTAATTCTCTTGCTCAAGAATTGTCCAGTTCTTTACAAGGAACTTTGTCAAGTACTCTGTTCAAGAAACTTGTCCAAGTTCAATGTTATGGAGTAAGAGATCTGGGAAATTGAGAGTAGAGATTTTAGTCTGCCATCCAGAAAATTAGTTGAAACAGAGAAAACTGGTTGATACATTTGGAACTATGTTTGTACATATTAATTATGTAGCTGTCCCAACGGGACAGTGTCCTGTCCATACTTTTATAGTTGTTTCATGCTGGGAAAATTAGGCGACAATTGTTGGAGCTATGTTTGTGAAAAAAGGCTTATAGAATTATAGCCTTATTAATACAACAACATATTGTTATATATGCGCCAACCACAAATTGTACTATAATATAGTACTAACTAGGATATAAGATAACATTTGTTGTTGTATTTATAACAATTTTATGTTGTTTACCTCTTAATTTTACAACTGGTTGTTGTATCGTATAACATATTTGCTGCTCTTAACTTTTAACTATATTTAGTTTTATACTCTTTTAAAAGCTGTGTTAGGGAAGAGCTTTGTCTAAGTTTATAAAAGTCACTAAGCAAACCTATATGTTTTTAACTCTTGTCTATACCATTTAATATGACGCAGAAACTCCATAGTATGGAGTATGGATTCCATACTAATTCGTAGATGTGCATTAAATAAGTAGCCTAAGTAGCGAATTAACAAAATTCAAAGTCAAGAAATAATAAGTACTTAATAAGTGCTTATTGGGAATTTTTAATTAATTCTAAAATATTCTTCTAGATATGGGGCAGTGAAGAGTGTAAAAAGCCATGAATAGGGGTCAGTTCAAGGAGTGCCGAACTCATGAATGTAAAAATACAGTAAAATACCAATAAGACCCTTTCTTTCATACAACAACACATATAACAATTTAGTGCGATTTTTTACGTCCTTTCAAGTAATCATTTCCTGTCATTGTACTCTTTTACTTTTAACTTGTATTTTTTTATATATTTAGTGACAAATAAATCGCGACACTGAGATTTTTCTATGTTAGAACGGTATTTTATTCAAAATTATACAGGGTTTTTCAGAAATAAGTTCGAGAAATTTAAGAGGTTATTCTACGTTAAAAAATATTAAAAAAAGTTTACATAAAGGTTGGTCCCAAAATGAGTCCTAAGGGAGCTACGGCTCTTTTTTAATAAAAATTAGGTTTTTAATTAATAACTCTTGTACCCTTTAAGCTAGAGCGAAAAATTCTTTATTTAAAACTAAGCAAAAAAAGTATTCTTCACCAAAATACCTAAATTTAATATTAAAGGGGTAATAGCCTTTTAAAAAGTAACATTTTTAGTGGCACAAAATGTTACTTTCTCTTAATTGCATTTTTTATGAAAACGGTTGCTCCTACAGTGTTACACTTGACATTTTTTATATATTTTTACCGAAGAAATCTATATTTTTTACAAAATATCCAAAAAATATATACATAAAAAGGTTTGGGGCAAAAATGTGTTAAGCCTTACATATTTTGTCCGTCTAGGCACGCCTCTGGATAAATTTAAAAAAATAAATTAACTTAAACTTATTGTCCTTAATTAATACTAGTATACATGAAAAAGCTCGTCGCTCTAGCTTAAAGGGTACAAAAGTTATTAATTAAAAACCATATTTTTATTGCAATTTTAAAGAGCCGTGGCTCCCTTAGGACTCTTTTCCGGACCATCCTTTATAGGAACTTTTATTCATATTTTTTAACGTAGAATCACCTCTTAAATTTCTCGAACTTATTTTTGAATAACCTTGTATAAACAATATACAAAAAATTAAAAATAAATTAAACAAAATCGCGAAAAGAAACGATCTTTATCCAAATGAATATAACTTAAGTGAACATTAGCTTTAAATATACGCAACAATATATTAAGCTGGAACACCCTGTATGATTAATAATAATTTAACGTATTGTTTTTTAATAAAAACAATAAAAACAACTTGACTGAGTAATCAGTGTATTAATTTAAAAATCTTCGCCTAGCGCTTTCGTTATTAAAACATCATCAGGGCAAGGCCCTAAAAATAAGTTTTTATAAGAAAATTTTAACATTTTTCGAAATTATAAAATTTGAAAAAGTTTATGAAAACTTACTCGTCAGGGCTTCCTACATCAATACAATAGTTGAACATATATGTATATAACTAACAATTTACATTAACAATTTACATTACACATTAAATATTAAAACTAAATCTTAAAAGTACGTAGATGCATGTCATTTAAAGAAGTGCGGTTATGTTGTCAGGGATCGCGAATTTTTGTTGGGTAAGAATAAGAAAACTATAAGGAAGAAGAAGAAGAAGAAGAAGAAGAGGAAGTATAAATGAGGGATGGTTAAATTAAATTTTTGAACATGGTATTTTTTTTTTGTGGGCCTGTATAATTAAAGATGTTTGAGATTCCATATTCCAATTATTTTATTTTTGGTATTTAATACGTAAATTCTCAGTTTAGATTTTTATATATCCAAGTTTATGTCGACAAAGAAAACAAATTTATTTATAAAATTGTTTCCAACCAAATTTAATTTCGTATATGTCGAAGAAATGGCAAAGAGCAACACATTTCAAAAAGTGGTAATAGAAAAATGCGTTGACACGATATTCGACAGTGGTTTGATGCTTAGAATCGGTAAATAACTCTCGAATTTGAAGTGACGTATATCATTCGGGACACTACATTTTGGTCCAAATGATGTCAAAGTTAACCGACATGAATGTGAAGACTCAGGGGTATTAAAAAGTATTTATGTGTTTTTTGTAAGATACAATACAAGATACAGTGAAATTAATAAATAAAGTTTATTTTAAACTCTTTAAAGCATTTTTCTTTAAAAATCCCACCTAGTGAAAATATATATATATATATATATATATATATATGTCAGACTAGAAAATAACGCATTACTATACTTTTTTTAATTATAAAACCAGTTTCGTAAAGTGAAAACTGTTAAATTTTTGATTATTTTTTTGGGATTTTCTAGTGACTTGTAAAGTATCACTTTTTGTCACGTAAATAATTACTGGATTTGGAGAATTAGAAAAAAATAAGAATAAGGTATGCAGTTTCGGGTAAAAATCTATGAACAATATAATATAATAAAAAGTCTAAGTAAGAAAAACCCGTTCATTCTCATCCATGCAATGTTTTTTTTGTGTTATTTAGAAATTAAACTTTTTTTATTTTTAAAAAATATCTTTTTTCAACATTTAAAACAATAAAAAAAAACTATTTTTAATTTGTTTTTTCAAAAAATGTTTTAGGTGACTTTGTAATAACAGCGTCGAGATAATAATCTAGTTAGTAAAATATAGTTTTAAGTGTCTGGTTCGAGGTCTATTTACCTTAAAAAAAATCTCTTACGCAAATACGTTAATTATACTTTTAAACTAGTTTTATATGATATAAATAAAATATTACAAAAAAAATCTTAAAAAATCGAAAAATAAAATAATTTAAAAAATATATGGTTAAATAGAAAATTTTATTTTCTTTAGAATGATATACCACTCGACCCCTTTACATTAAAAAAAATACCTCCCTTTGCCCCCCTGACCACATTTTAAAAACTACAAATATCGAATATATGCCAAAAGATAGTTTAAGTTGTCTTATTTAAGTGTTTCAAATTTAAAGTCGATATCTCAACAGGTTAAAAAGTTAATAGGGGTGGTTGGACCGCACAGTATATGATAACGCTAAGTCAACTGTGAAATCAAATGGATAATACAGTATAATAAATATAATATTTTTAGTAAATAATTAACTTTATAAACTGTACTATGTATTGAATTCCACAGTTGACCTAGCGTCATCAAATATACGGATAAGCGCTCTATCTTGAGAACGGTTAATTATATAAAATATTGCCTTATACCAATTTGTAGAGAATTTTATGCTCTACAACTTTGCTAATAACTCAAAATGTCATTTGAAGGAAAGAAAACAAGATTATTAAAAAAAAAACGGTTTTTGCGACCTTTGACCTTGAATATCTTGCGACGCGGACACGAGATTCTATGAGACTTTTGATCTAACTTGTAGAATGTCAAAACAAAGATTTGTACCAGTTAATAGCTTGTTATATATCATTACGAGGTTTACCCCGTTTTTCACCTTAAATGACTGTACTATATGTATTTTTGCCCGCTGAAAACGAATCTGAACTCAGTTTAAGCCCTACACTTCTGGATTTTTCTCTACAGCTGCACTAGACTACCAAAAGGGAAGAAAGGCAAGTCACTCTTCATTTCGCCTGGTATCGCCTTGAGATCGCCCGATATCGCCTCGAGATCGCCCGATATCGCCTCGAGATCGCCCGATATAGCCTCGATATCGCCCCCGATATCGCATCATATCGCCTCTAGAAGAGACGACCGCCCCTGTAACTTGCCACTCGGAAAAAAGTGACCAACATTATTTTATTGTATTTCAACTTTAGATGATTAGTAAGACATAAAAAATATGTTTTTTTTTCATTTTTAATATTTTCTATTGAAGAATTTAGAGTAAAAAGAAAAAAAAAAAAGGGAAAAAAGTAACCATAATTGTTTTTTTGTATTTTTTGCGAGCCCCCGGTAAATGAACTTAAATTCGACCACTAATTATTATCAGTAGTCGGCGTAAACTCAGTTATGACTCATCAACGTTGAAAATAAACACAGAAACATAGGCTTACGGAATAATTTTGCCGAATTATGAGGGAAATTTTTATAAAGAAATCGAAACATTTGACGACTAATTTGTTACACACAACAATATTGACTATATATATTAACTATACATATGTATATTGGTGTTTTTCAAAGAAAAAACCGACATTCGATTTTTATCTTTTAAGATACGAAAGTTTTTAATTTTTATTTATCGATAACTTTTTTTCCCACCTTACTCGTTAAAATGGAATCATTAAAAAAAATCAAGATAAAAATAAATAAAAATGTATATATTTAAAACCTCGCGTCTACGCTAGAGTCGACGCGGCGCCTATGCTAGTACTGGAAATTCGCCGAGTACTGATTATTATTGAACAAAAGAAATACCCACTATTAGTTATACAAACTTTGTACAAACATTAACTAATAAACTAATAAGTTTACTGAATAGTAGGGATTACTATTAAATCGAACTGGATCAAATTTCATGAATCTTGTGGCTCTCGAGCAGTTATAGTTGCAGGAGTTCACATTAAAAGTTGGACAGATTTAAGGTAGAGTTTGATATAAGCCATTATTTATTTTATAGGGTCAAAAAGGTATGTTTTTTTTTTTATAATAAAGCAGTATTTTTGTATTTTTTAATAACTTTTGTACACTAAATCTACGAAAAATATTTGTTCACTTTGTTTGTCCCTTATTTATATATTGTAAGTGCCTTTGCCAAAGAACGGAGCAAAAAATGCACAAAATTTTGTCCTTTCTGTGACGTATTTTAATTTTATTATTATATAATATATATTACATTATAATATCTATAAATACCTTCCCATTTAAATGTTATTTTTGATAAAGAAATTTAGCAAATAATGCTAAATAGTTTTGTTTTAATAAAGTTAAAAAATTTCGAATAAAAACAAAATATAGAAAAATAGTTTTTTCCTAATATATATATAATACTTAAAAGAGCATTCTCAATTACCGGCTACAAAATTAGCTAAAAATTCTCTCTGTGTATTTGAGAGTAATTTATTTACATAACATGGACTATTTGCTTTGTGTGCAATGAGTTTTAAATGGTTTTAAACTCATCGTACACAATGCAATATGTATCAATATTTTAATCTTAATGGGAATTTTTTTTGAAACTATGTTGTAGGTACTTTATTTTTAAATGTATGAATAAAAACTGTTATTATACAGTGCGAGCCTAAAATCCGCACCCTTTAACAAAATGATTCTTGTTTTTTTGTTGTCACCGAACCAGTATGAGCAGTTGATACAAAAAATGCGTTGGGGAGACTGGGGTCAATTGAAACATTTTTGGGAAACTTGCTTACTGTAACTAGATTTTAACTCTGATCCATTTGGCAATGCGCTTTAATTACAGCCTAATTATCTGGGTATAAGAGTGCAATATTATTTTAGTCCCAGATACACCATTAAAATAAAAAGCATTTTTTATAACAATATGTTAAATGTGTCAACTGTCCCCAAACCTGGGTCAATTGCAACAGTACCTGGGGTTAGTTAAAACTTATGTTAAATAAAGAAAAATATTTTTTTTAATCATTAACTTTTTCTAAGTAGGAAAAAAGTTATGGATTAAAACGCGTTTCAACCGACCCCAGAGAAATTGTTTCAATCGTCCCTAGCACATGTTTCGATACATTTCATTATGCAGCAAAAAAAATATATCTCACGAGTGAATAATAACCACATCCCTTCAAGCTTGAACATTAGAAATCACTATATTTTTAAGAACCTTAAAAAAACACAATAGCAAAAGAATAAAAACTAAAATACTTACATTTGGTTGCGAAAAAGAAGTTCACTTACATAAAAATATGTGGCTTTTTCTTAGTGGCGATGAGTACTGATTGACATGTTTCAACACGAAAGCCGCTTTCTTTGCCCTTGGGCCCCCACCGCTTTTACAACTCGTTTCGGATATATTCGACTTGTTTCAAACGACTCCCGTTTGATTTGACCCCAATCTCCCCTATTTTAGGTTTTTTAAATACTTCAGGGTTTATAGAATATTCCTTAAATATATTTTTTATTTGCCCCAAGTTTATTAACGTTTAAATAGATAGGAAATTTGCGGTGCCTTGCGAGCATAGAATTTTAAATTAAATTAGTATTCCTAATAAAATACAACAATTTATATAAGAAAAGGCAAAAAAACAGAAGGAAAAATGGAAAAAATGTTTTTTTCTTTAAAGTAATTTTATCTTCCCATTAAACTGGATGGGAAAATTAAGTTAAAATTGGAAATGGAATTAGCAGAAATGAAAAGAATAATAAAGGTAGACTTCTACATGAGAATTGGGAAAATAAGTAAAAAGGCATTAGTATGCAGGCAGGGTAAAAAATCAGCGGGTAGGATAGTTAAACTAGAAAAATTTAGTATCTTAGTTAAATTAAACACAGCAAAAAAATCGAATTTCATCTGGGATCTGAGCACACCAAAAATATACCAAAAACTTATTTGGGTTATGTTATTTACGTGTTCTAAATTTAAAGTTGATATCTTAAGACGTTTAAAAGTTAAAGTTGGGGGAGCGGACTTTGGACACGCTCTGTATTACACCACTAATGTTTACGTTTATTATTAAAAAGAACATCCCTGTGCCTCCTGTAAACACTTAATAAGCTTATATCAAGTAACCACCAAAATATAGTTTATGTTGTTTTATTTTTCTCAAAAAAACTCTGGGTTTAAGTATCTATGATTTATTTAACTAAAATATTTTTGATACGAGTAACTATTTCTTTATGTAAATATTTTTAACCGCATTTAGTAAAAAAATTATAAGCCTATTGTATTAGTACACGTTATACACGTTATGTAGTGTTATGTCAATTACTCGATAATGTAAACATACCATGTATAATTGGCAAAAAAAACGAGATTGTTTGTCCATTATAAAAAATAATAAAAGTAGATGCAACAATGTCTCAGCAACATGTTAATGATTATAATCAAATGTAAAACTTTAATACACTGTTAAAAGTATCAAGCTAACATATTTTAAAACATTTCATTTGTCATCGAGATAGAAGACGCGTAACATTATAATACTTTTTAAGTATTTTATCAAGTTGAATTTTTAAAATAAATTGTAATGGTATATTTCAAATTTTTAAGTGGTATTATTTTTTTAATATGATCGTATTGGTATTTTTAATAAAAGTTCTTTTTCCTAAAGTACTTTTAATTTTATAATTTTAAAATATAAAAGTAAAAACTTTTATTTTTGGGGGGATTCTTTGCTTTTTAGTAGGCTTCGTATCCTTACGAGGATTAATATTTCTTAAAAAAATTAATCAGACCGGATTAGACTTTCTTGAATTATCGTACGATAACGTGAAATTATTTAGGTTGATCTAAATATGTTTTATTTATAAAACATGATTTGACTAAAAATAGTACAAAAATAAGCTCGGTCTTAGGGAAAAACCTTTTTCTACGATTCTCTATGAAAATGACATTTAGCACACTCTTTCGTTATTTAGAAAACGCCTCATATCGCACTTTGATATTTTTATATCACACTAGTGTGATATTTGTGTATGGAGGTTTGCCTAATTTTATTTAGATATTTACCTCGTACGAATTTGATTCACCTTGTTTTATAAACCATTTTCCACCTTTCACCACAGCCTTTTATATCTTTTAAGGGTTTTAAACCAAATATTTCTGTTTTTCATGTCAAAAATAGAAACTATATAACGTTACTATTTTGACCATTACTGTCTTGTCTAGACAGTCTAGATCTTATAAAAATTACTTAATTTTTTATTTAGTTACCTTACATTACATAAAAACATCAAAATACACAGTATTTTTCTTATGAAATGTAAAACAGTACAATTTTACTGTATGCTATTTATAATTATTTTGTGCTTTGCTTTTCTTAAAAATTAATAATAATTAGAAAATTTTAAAATAAGAAACTTCATATTTTTTCGGGATCGTAGGAAAAATAGTGTACATAACTCGTTGGAAAGTGTATTTCATACACTCGTGGGGTTTCCTCAATCGCCTGGCTGCTCGTTCGCAAACCTTCCCACTCGCGTGAAATATGTCACTTTCCACACTAGTTATGTAATATACTATTAAGCCACTAGTGCGTTTTTACACTAATAGGCTAAAATCAAGAAGGTTGGAGATATGACGTTTTGAAATAGACAAGGCGATATATTACTATGCTAATTTAAGTAATTATTATAAGGGTTAATCAGTCCCTGGGCATAATTACCGTTAAATTAAATAATGATTTAATGAAAAATTATATTAGTGTATGTTATTATAATTTCTTTTGTGTGTTTTACAGGTAAAAATTCACGGTATTTCGTGCCCAATGGTTTTTCACATAAACCCCTAACATACGATGATGATGCCTTCGCGTGTTTGAGCCGAATTATCCAAGTTGTTATTTAACGCTCTCTCGCTTCTACTAATTTCACATAAAAGGATTAAGAAATTTGTGTTTTGGCGTCATTGTCTTAACACGTTGAGCCCCACGAGGGACATCCAAGTCCTTCACAAAGAAACCCCTTGGCGACAATGAAAGACTTGTACTTCTACACTGTTTTTTGACATTAATTATAAATTAAAAAAAATGTGAATCGGATACCTTTCTTATGTATTTTAAACTTATCGTAAAAGTTTAAGTCTATCAGCAATTTTCTTGTTTTCGTTCTGTTACTTTCTCAGTATTTTTTGACTATTTTCTTTTGTTTTTTCTTTCTAGCTTTATAATTATTTTTTTGGCGAGACCATTATCAAATATAAATTTAGTTAAAAACATCCAAATTTTATTTTACCTATGATTGAAATTTTACTAGTGTCAAAATTTGACATCTAATTGAAAATGTAAAAATATATCAAAATTTATTAAAATGCTATATCTCGGGAAATAATAGTCCTACGATAAAAATTATCACATATGTTTTTGTAGGGAATTAAACATTATTTTCATTTAGGCAAAAAAATGTATCCTACTTTAAATAATAAGTAAGATATCGCTAAAAATTATAGTTTTTGTCCATTTTGCCCCTTTTGCCCTATGCTAATGTTAACCATATTTGATGTGACGCAAATTGAAAAGGTCCTGAATCCTTTGGTAAAAGATTTTTTCAAATCGGACGTTCCATTCAAAAGTTATAAAGTTTATATACAGACAGACAGACATTTTTTAAACAGCCACTTTTTTCACATTTTCTCGACGTTTTATGACATTCTAAACCAGAAAAAAAAAATAGATTTTTGGGTCGATTTTAATAAATATAATTTTTTTGGACCTAGTAGTAAATTTTTGGTTTGGCCAAAGCCGGACAACTAGGCTATTCCTGGCCCTTTTTGTCACCCCAGGCAATCCCAGCCATTTACTAACTTGAGTCCTCCTTGAACCTGCCCGTCCTTTCAATAAAAGCCAGGATATTGGCCCAGGGGAGATCTCTTAGTTCCTCTTGGTTGAGTCTTTGAGTTTCAAAGACTTGCAACCTGATCCTGTCGTATCTGACATACTCGGCTAAGTAATGAGAGGATGTTTTATCCTCTCCGCACTATGGGCATAGCGGACTCTCTAGAATCCGCATTGTTGCCAGGTGTTTCCTTAGCTTGCAGTGGTCCGTGAGGACCTCTACAAGTTGTCTGAGTGCAGTTCTTCCTTTTTCCAGCAACCAGTCGGTCTTTGATTTGCTTGGGCCAGCCAGGAAGTCCCTAGCTTGCCGGCAACCGTCGACCGCCCTCCACTCTTCTTTTAGCTTGGTATAAGCCCACTCATCGAGAGCGGTCTACTTGCTTCCTTGTAACACCTAATATAGGTTCCGGCCCCGTGCAGGCTTTTGGACCTAAATATATAAAAACTATCTCAATTAAGTTTGCAGAATACGTGGATATAAGGACTTTTTGACGTTGATAAAGGAAATAGTAAAATAGTAAAAAGCATTTTACTAATTAAGTGCTATTCTTATTTGATATTTCCAATTATGGCGAAGGCGCTATTATCAGTATAAAGATTTTTTTTCAAATTTTTAATATTTTTCCAGATGAAACATATTTTCTTATAAACTGAAGATTCTAGACGGTTCTAAAAAGGGATTTTGTTATGACCAATGTTAGTTAAAGAGACCACTGGCGGATCTTGGAATTTCAAGTACACGGAAAAAAAAATTATAGCTAGGTGCGCTATAACACACATACCAAGCAAATTATAATCGCTTATTATATAAATACAAGGCTTTCTCTTACAATTATGGCAGTCAGTGTAAAAATTTATATGAAATACTTTAATTGTTTAGTGAATAATAAAATATAACTAATAGTATGGCATTTATAGCTTAAATAGATTTAATTATTGTCCGTGCTAATAATTTTTATAATATAATAAAATTTCTGTAAATTTATAATAGTGCCTGTAATAAATATAATCGTGTCTGTAATATATATAATCGTTTCCAATTTATTTTTAACATTATTAGTTATTGTGTCCCTTATAATCTATAGCTTAAATCACTATAATTTGCCACTGTTACCAAATATCTTATAATGTATAGCGCAGAGCCCACTAATTTCTTTCCGTGTATAGTATAACCTAATAACTTTATTGGTTACGGTAGTGTTCTCTCAGTGTAAACATCTAAAGACAGTAACCTTGTCACTTGAAAATACTGTATATTTTCAACAAAGGGCGCAATTTAAGTACAGTACATTACAGTACAGTACAGTTTAAAAGTACAGAACATAGCTAATCTAGATGTAAACTATTTCAAGTTTGGTCAAAATCGGTGACATCAAAACAGAATGGTGGCAGGTTTTACTCATTTGTTCCTTGATAATAAATCAACTTTTTCTTAAAAAAGAACACTCAATGAATTCTTTTAGCATGAAAAGCATACTTTTTTGCTATTCGTCGAGTGAAAATAGCAATTTGAGTTTTGCAGGTGTTACACGGCAAATTAACGCAAGTAATTGCTAATATATTTTCAGAGATTTAGTGCGCCCCTATTAAACATTAGTTCGACATGGCGCCCGTGACGGTACGCGATGTTTCACGGCTTGCTTCATTACACTCTTCGCGACCCTAAACTAGAAAAACATTGCTCTGAGAAAATAAACGGATCCGATTTTCTTCTATAACATAACCTCAACACATATGGTTAGCTGGTTAATCCGGATTTATCCACTAAAATAAATAACAAACACAACATTTGAATTGTAAAATCAATTTCAATAATTATAATATTTATAAAACGGTTTCAGAATGATTAATATTTTCATAACAAACACATTTTAACACAAATTAATCAAAACATTAAGCTAATTTGAAAATGAAACCTCACAACAGAAACGATGCAATTCTTTTATTGCGAATTGATTGGATAGCATTTTGTCATGTATAACTAGATAGGTAATAAGACAGTAAAAAGAAATATATTTTGAAATTTAGAATTAAATATAATTTAATAATTGTTATTATTATTATTAATTGTAATAAATTATAATTTATTATTATAATTATTATAATTTATTATAATTAGTAGCAATCGAATAAAACATATTGTATAATATACGGAAAAGTTAAATTTTAATTTTGTACGTATAAATACTCAAAAAAAAATAATGAAAATTTTTACACGAATACAAGGCTTTCAGAAATTTTGAAAATTTTCAAAATGGGAAAGCAATAAGATGATTTAAGCAAAAAAAAAAAACATTTTTTTTTTCTATCACAATAATTTCTTTTATGAGAAAGTAAAAAGTTTTACCAACAGCGAACGGTACGTTAAAAAATACGAAGCAATCCTATTTTACCGTTTTGCTTCATTTCACTTTGCTGCGATTTAAAAATTTCAATTCAGTTTTCTAATTAATTTTTTTCCCTTGCATTTCTTATCGCTAGGTTATTTTCGTTTCGCTAATTTGTTTCGTACAACTTCAGACTTAACTGTTCTAAGAAATTAGGATGACAAAACTTTGTTAAAAACGCGTTATGATATTCTTCATAGCTTAAAAGTTTGAGTATACTTAATATTATGCTATCAGACTCAAAGTGGCTTATTTAGAAGCTCTTTTTTGGCGCTTAGCTCGTTATGTTTTAGTTAAATTATTTTAATATTATGAACAAATATTAGAATTAGAATTAGAAATTAATAAAAATAAATTCAGTCCGATCTGATATATTTCCCGTTATTTGACTGGACTATAGTTACACGAAATAAAAAATTTAAGATAATAAAAAAATATGAGGTCCACCCTACAGTATAATATATTATACTGTATGTATGCACTTTTTGCAAGGTATTACAGAGTCTGTATCAACGAACTAAAAACTCTTCTCTAGAATACGCATACCCTTAATATAAAGTATCGCCAACATCTCGGTTTGTTTGTAAACAAATAGTAGGTATATTCAGGCCTGAGCAATAACAATTACTAGTAACTGTTATTGTTGTCTTTGTTAGAACAAAGCTGTGCGAGTAAGACAGACAAATGTATATGTTGGCTACGTTTTTGTCAGTTTTTACAAATGAAATGCCTATTCTAGAGAGAAGAGTTATTAGTTCGTTGGTCGGTATGCTTATATTATTGAGAATTAAAACAGTTTGCCCTCCATTATCTGAAAGAAATTAGAAAATCCATATTACCTAGTGGTTTTTAAGTGAGTCACGTAATGGGATACAGTTTTGACGTTTACCACGGTTAATTTACGAGCAGTGGAAGGATGCGTGCGTACCATGATTAGATACCATCATGGGCACCAGTCGCAATGCTCCTAGGAGATGTGCAAATTAGCTGTCTGTCGACAAATGAATAGTTCAGCAATATGAAATAAGCACGAAACATACAGAGTGTTCCTTTAAATAACATTTTTAGGGTTCCTCCGTCCGTCCATCTGTCACAGCCCTTTATCTCAGGAAATATACATTATGTTTTATAAACAGAGGTACTAAAATTAGGGGGTGATTCTGCACCCAATGTATAAAAAAGTTCCTATAAATATTGGTCCGGGAATGCGCCCTAACGGAGCTACGCCCTTCCTAAGGGCCCGTCTAAAATATGGTTTTTATTAAAATAAATAGTTCAGCAATATGAAATAAGCACAAAACATACAGAGCGTTCCTTTAAATACCATTTTTAGGGTTTCTTCGTCCGTCCATCTATCACAACCCTTTATCTCAGGAAATATACGGGGTGTTTTCTAAATAAAGGTTCTAAAATTAGGGAGTGATTCTGCACCCAATGTATAAAAAAGGTCCTATAAAGATTGGTCCGGGAATGCGCCCTAACGGAGCTACGCCCCTCCTAAGGGTCCGTCTAAAATATGGTTTTTATTAAAATGAATAGTTCAGCAATATGAAATAAGCACGAAACATACAGAGTGTTCCTTTAAATACCATTTTTAGGGTTCCTTCGTCCATCCATCTGTCACAGCCCTTTATCTCAGAATATATATAGGATGTTTTCTGAATAGAGGTACTAAAATTAGGGGGTGATTCTGCACCCAATGTATAAAAAAGTTCCTATAAAGATTGGTCCGGGAATGCGCCCTAACGGAGAATATATCTGGAACCCTATCAAGTACAGCAACAAATGTGAAAGAAATTTGATACATACCCTAAAGTTAATAAAGTCAATCTTCCCATGTAATTTTTATTTGGAAACTTTAACCAGGCTCGCACCTAAATAATGTCACTTTTTTGTTTCAAACTTTATGTCTGTAGCTTCTTTGACATTTTCTCAATAAAATATAATCACTTACCAAATTAAAAATGCACAAAAAAGAAATGGAGAGCTGCTTTAAACTAGTCACAGGAGTGATCACTTGATGATGATGAAAAAAGGTAGCCTTTTGAAACACTGTAGACTCTGTGTGTAGGGCCAACCGTTTTCGGGAAAATTGTTAAATAGGAACTAAAAAATGTGAAAATAAAAACTTTAATAATTCAGGGTGATTCTGATTAAAAAGTTAAAGAAAAAGTTTCTATAGACCTAGATCCGAAATGCAGTTTTAAGAGTACTACGGCCTCTCAAAAAGACAGTTTTAGGAAGTGCAGCTCCCTTAAAAACGATTTTTGGAAAATTGTGCTTTTTCTCATCATTCGTACATTTTCGTATAGTCTGATGATTTTGGGCATTGCATGCCACCAGAATTTGACGAAATTGTTAATTGCAGCGGAAACCAAGTCATAAAACAAAAAAGAATACTTATGAAAACTTATATAAATAAACGTCCGTCAATACAACAAATACAATAAAATGCTATTTTTCATAATTTTAATGTAGTGTTTTTTTTTAACTGCGCAATTTTAGTTAAAATATTATTAAAACATTTAAAATGGTCACCAACGTACTTATATACGTATACTGCACTCCTTAGGAGGAACGCGGCAAATCCAGATAGCAATACAGTCGATATTTCTGTGACCGCTTATGCAAAATCGACTCTATTGCTATCTGGATTTGCCGCGTTTCTCCTAAGGAGGGCAGTATAAACAATATCTATAATATGATGTGTATGTGGGGGGGAGGGGAATTACCTAATTGGCAAAGAAGTTGTATACCAAATAAAAACTCTCTAGCAGCAACACCCAGTGTTATTTCGTCCACACTGCATTCAGGAGTGATCATATCTGAAAATAGAGACATTGTAACCCCGTCACTTCAGGGGCCAAATGTTCCTGTGAAAGAATTAAATTATTGTTGTTTGCTTCCTTAAATTAGCCTGACGTTTCTTGAACCAATCTGTATAAGTGCAGCTTAGGCTTAAAATAAATTTTGTCATATTTTCTTATAATTTTGTGACATAAATCCTAATTTCATATCAATCAACGTAAATTTCGTTGTAATATACAGTGTGATTTTTCTGTCAAGGATTTTTTCCTTAAATGCATGTCATTTAAAATAGTAATAGAGAATCAAGAGTTATTGTCTTGACTCAAAGCCCCTGTTGTCTTACGGTAAAGAGTTTGCCGCCCTCACCCCACGTATATATATACAGTAGACTCACCCGTTGTTATTGTTGGCTGGCAGACAATTTGCGCAGTAGTTCAAGATATGCGCGGGAGAGAAGTTAGGTTTGTTTTTTTTGCCGTCAGTTGTCTTTAAAGGTTGTTTTAATCTGTTACCCTCAAACGATGGAAATTTTCAAATTTACTTCACGGGTAAGTAACTTTAAATAATTTATACCTATAAGCGCCATTTGGCAATGGGGCAACAAGTTTTTCTTCAAAAACAAGTGCTTTTTCATGAAACCACCTATAAAACCAAATGTCACACGATTAACAGAGTAAGAAAGTATCATATTTCATAGGCGTGCGAAATAATATTATAGATTTGTGGGAAATTTTTTCAAAATATTTACCATTCTATTAACCCTGGAACCTGAGTGTGGGGTTAATATGATCTTGAATCAAGAGAATCATAATCTTAAATCAAGACTATAATTCTCTTCATTCAAGATTATATTATCTTAAACCAAGACTTGGTGTAAGATAATATGATCTTGGATAAAGATAATATGATCTTAAATCAATATAATTACATACTTGGTTTAAGATAATATGATCTTAAATAAATGGTTTAAGTGGCTTTGATTTAAGGAAATGTCCTTAAATCTAGGACCTCAAATGCCAAGATCACGGCGGACTTGACCCAAGACAGTCATGACGTTGAACATATCGAAAGCCATGGCGGCATTGGTTCAAGATCGTTTTGCTTTGATTCAAGATATCCTTTTTTTCTGTGGATAACTTATTATCGAAAATTAATCTTTGATCAAAAAAGTAAATTAGTTATTATTAATTATTAGGTCTAGTTCTTACCATATAATAGTTAGAGGTGCTGTGTTATTTAAAAAATTAATCTAGACAGTTATTTATAATGCATTAAATGCATACATAATAGAAATTGTATAATGCATTACAGGCATTTGAGTCTGATAAATACATTATAATAACGAACTTCTAGGTCAATGGATGTCAATAGGACTAATTATCTCAATAGTTTATTATATTATTAACAATTAATAGCTAATTATTTAACATATACGTACCTAATAAGGCAGCTTTGATTTGCTGTAATGATTCAATTGTTCAATATTAATCTACTAGCCGTTTAGTTTGTTTTAAACAGAAACGGTCGTATTCAAGTTCGTGCGCCTTCGCCATTTTTGTCAATGAATATTTTTTTTGTCCCTTAGAATTCCTAGAAAGAACATTTTGGAATTTCAGACTTTTTCATCAGCAGACCTACGTTCTTAATGTGCACGTCAAGTTTTAGCATTCCGGGTATTTGGAAAGTATGAAAAAACTTCTGGGAGGTTATACACCTCATTTTATAATAGAGTGGAATTATCAAAATAAATTTGATAACTCTGAAAATAATATTGTTTTAGAAAATGGATGGTTGGATTTTTATTTTGAGCGGGACATTGTTTTTACTTGCATGAGTGTAAACAGAAAATAGGACTATACAGGATTATTCAGAAATAAGTTCGATAAATATAAGAGGTGAGGAAATGAGCACTAAGGGAGCTGCGGTCCTTCGAAAATGGACATACTGAATGGGGAACAAAAAAAGCAACAATAAAATTCGCAGGGCGATTCATTTCATTTTTTTTCATTTAGCTTTTTAAAAAGTAACGTTTTTAGTGGCGCAAAATGTTACTTCCTCTTAATTGCATTTTTGTTAGACAGTTGCTCCTACAGTGTTACACTATGGATGGTGTTTTTATTAATGGGGCTTTGGTTAACGTTAATGTTGGTTTTTTGCTGGTTTGGTGTTTTTTTTTTTAATGGTGGACGTTGGTTTGGACTTTTCGAATTCAGGGGGGTCCAAATAACTAGAATATACTTCGTTTTTAACGATAACAGATTTCCATAATGTTTTTTGCCAAAACAAAAAATATATAAAAAATCGCCATAGAAAAAAACGATTACCATTAATATTTTATTGAGAAAATGTCAAAAAATCTATGGATAAAAAAGTTTGCGGCAAAAAAGTGACATCGTTCCCCCATTTTGCAAAAATTCGCTACTGTGGTTTATATGGTCCCAGAAATAT
Organism: Brachypterus glaber; assembly: GCA_958510825.1. Lineage (NCBI taxonomy): Eukaryota > Metazoa > Arthropoda > Insecta > Coleoptera > Kateretidae > Brachypterus > Brachypterus glaber. Next base: position 14,575,635 of record OY294050.1, read on the forward strand.
TAAATAAAAACTACTTTTTAGATGTACCCTTAGGAGGGTCGTAGCTCCCTTAGAGCTCGTTTCCGGACCAACCTTTATAGGAAAATTTTTTCATACTTTTTAACCTAGAATAACCTCTTAAATTTCTCGAACCTATTTCTGAATAACCTTGTATATTTTATATCATAAATGTTGTTAATCCAAGTTCAAGAACTAAACTTGTGCGAGTATCATAAAGTATCATAAATTTTTTATATTGAGCTATGAAGATTAATGAAGTAGATAGTGCGAAAAACCAAAGAAGTTATATCCCGAATTTAAATAAATGATAAGAGTTTCTGTTAAGATAACTTTAATTATAATTCGAAAGGAAACAGGTACGGACTAGAAGCAAATTATAAAAGTAAAATTTTTATTTTTAAAATTATAAAAAATATCAATCAAAATAAAATAGCTGAATAAATCCATTCTACTTCTAGATTCGGCATGACTGTACCAAAGAAAATATATACAGAGCGGTCCAAAAGTCAGACCTCCCCCTCTTAACTTTTGAACGAGTTTAGATATCGACTTCAAATTTAGAACTCTTAAATTAGACAACTTAAACTATCTTTAAGCATATATTTGATACTTTTATCTCTTAAAATGTGAGCAGGGGGACATGGGGGGAATTTTTATTAAATAGAAAGATGGGTCGTGTGATACATCATTTTAAAGCTTATAAAATTCTCCATTTAACTGTATATTTTTTATTTTTTTTTAAACATTTTTTTTTTTTGGTTTAAAATAGGGTTGAAAATGGGTAGTCAAAATTTCTCTAAAAAATCCAAACAATTTTTTAAAAATGCCTAATTTCATAATGAAAAAAAGTAAATTATACTTTTAAACTAATTTTAGTTGACATAAATAAAAATTAACAAAAAAAAAACTTAAAAATTAATTTTTTTAGCACAAAAAACTGAAAAATCAAAACCTTAAAAAACATGTTTAAAAATTTTAAAAATGTATGGTTATATAGAGAATTTTAAAGGCTTTAAAATGATGTATCACACGACCCCCCTTTCTGTTTAATAAAAATTCCCCCCATGTCCCCCTGCTCACATTTTAAGAGATAAAAGTATCAAATATATGCTTAAAGATAGTTTAAGTAGTCTAATTTAAGAGTTCTAAATTTGAAATCGGTATCTCAACTCGTTCAAAAGTTAAGAGGGGGGGGGGGGGTGACTTTTGGACCGCACTGTATAACTGTACCATATTAAGTGTTAGAATGACCACATATGCACCACATGTGGTGCCATCTCTTGCCTATAAAAATAGAAAACTTTAATAAAATGAACAAAAAAATACTTCACTGTAAATAATTTTTTGTAATTTCAAGTTTTGCATTAAAGTTACACAAGGTTTATTAGTTTTTCTTAAAATTTAACATGTTAGTATTTTGTGTTATCTTTTTCGTTTTTTATTTGTATTTTTTAATATTTTTTACTATTTTATTTCTTTTTGTGTTTTCAGTATTTTACTATTTTAGTATTTTTTAGTGTTTTTATATTTATTTTGTAATACTTGGTATTTTAGTATCTTAAAAGGTATAAGATAGTATCGGCGCTGAGGGCTTGGGTCACTAGTTAAGCATTCAGTATTTCTTACAAAAACTGAAGTCCGCCACTGGATTAAACTAAAAGTTAGTTAGCAAAAGTCAAACTGAAGTTTGGCTCGAACTAATTGCATTACCTGCTGATATTCTATACTGGAATGAAAGTGACCGGCAAAACGAGCTTACGACTTGCCTGACTTGAATAATCCGGGACCAATTTACCGGATCTCTAATGAAAAGCACGGAAAAACCTACTACCAAGTAATCTTCTAAATAAACAACTTCCTAACAATAACATTTTATTTTGTTAGTGGATCCGACCCAAATCAAATTAGAACTAATTGCATCGATGTATTCGGTATATTTATAGAGGCTTATTAAACTCTTCGCAGCTCTCAAACTCTTCAAAAAATACACCGCCTAGTAAAAGAGCTTTCCCATTTTTCAATACTGATCGTAAAATTATTTTTTTATTATCAGATTCACTTTCAGTAACCCTAAAAACCCCAATATACCAATTTTCACGAAAACTACTCCCCGCCCCTATTTTTAAATTGCTAGGCTCCGGATCCTTTGGGTGCTAAAAGCTCCAAAAGCAATGACAATGAGCTACCAAAAAATCTATTTTTTAACTTGCTGATTAATTTAATTTAATTTTAATTTTAATCCTTTATTAGCATAGCTATTAAATTTACAATAAATTTGTACGTTAGTACTTATATTTACACATTATTATTATATTCATATACATTACATTTATTTCATTCAGATTAGGTTATTTTCATAGTTAAACTCAATAGTTCTGGGGTCAAGGGGTAGGAACAGTCTTTAAAAAGTGCCTTTGACATATGTGATACTTAATTTTTTAAATAAATGAGAATTTATAAAGTGAAATTTTGATTAAATGCAAATTCTTTCGACTTGTTGGTACCGACATATGTCAAATAAACTTTTTAAAGTATAGTTTTACCCCTTGACCTGCTGAATAATTGTGTAAAACTGTGAAAAGATCAGATTCACTTTTAGCAACCTCAAAAACCCCAATATAGAAATTTTCACGATAACTACCCCCGGTCCCTCAGGGGGCGGAATTTTTTTATTATTATATTCACTTTCAGCAACCTTTAAAACCCCAATATAACAATTTTCACGAGAACTACCTCCCGCCCCTCAGGGGGTGAAATTAGAAAAATTTGATTATCAGATTCAGATTCGTCAACCCCAAAAACCCCTATATAACAATTTTGACGAAAATATTTATAATATTTACCCCCTCACCCCCTCGGGGGTGAAGTTAGAAAATTTTTATTATCAGATTTAATTTCAGCAACCTTAAAAACCCGTATATAGCAATTTTTTGTAAAAAAATGTATTTTTCTCCTTTTGGCTTTTTGGCTTTGTGCGCTAATGTTCAAGTACAACTTAAAAAAATAAATTAAAAAATGTTCAGAATAGAAAAACAAAAGAATAAAAAGAAGTCCTATAAATTTTAAAATATTAGAATTATTACTTAAATGAATAGAAATAACCAAGTCTGGTTTGAAAAAAAAAATACTAAAAAAACGTTATACCTAGTGACGCGCAACTTTTAAATGTAGTATACAAATTACCAGGGCGCCCATTTTAAATATACCATATGTTTGAGATTATAGAATATGGAGAAAACAAAGATAAAACGATTAGATCAAGGCTGACGTAATTGTAGTGGGGACCGCCCGTCCGACGCGCTGTGTTTTATTTAAAAAAAATCAGGTCAGCCTTGATCTTTGTTTTTTCCGTTTTGTATAATTTCAAACAGGCTGTAGTATAAAAAAAGTGCGCGCTAGAGCTTAAAGAAGTGATATTTTGGAAACTATAGTGAGAAAACGCAATATATTATCCACTGTACATAGTATATTCTGGAATGCGAAGCATTACATATTTTTACGGCTTGTTGGTATCGCAAATTAAAAAGGTTGCAAGGATTTCGAGCGCTCGCAGTTCTTCAGATTTTCTTATATAGTTTTTTACGCTGCATATGAATTTTTAAGCTAAAGGGTTTTTGAGATGTCCTCACCAGTTTTTACCTAAGAAATCATATTATTATAACACAACCCCAAAAAAGTTACGCTAAAATAAGTTTGGGGCAAAAAAGTAATAAGGCGTTCCCGTTTCGCATGTTTCTGTTTAAAATAACTATGAAAATAACATATAACTTTTAGATAGAATTTATAATTTATTTGAGGCGTATATATTTAGGCAGACTAACATCTCTACTCTAAATTTCTCTACTCCCTAACATCCCTACTCCATAACATCCCTACTCCACAACAACTCTACTCCGTAACATCCCTACTCCATAACATCCCTACTCCACAACAACTCTACTCCGTAACATCTCTACTCCATAACATCCATCTAGATCGCATGTAAAACCTCGTTGATAACGCTCAAGGAGTTCCTAAGTTATTTAATAAAAAACAAATTTTCTGGCCCCTTTTAAAGGGATGTTTATTGAAACTGTTTTTCCTATTTTTTTTTTAATGTAGAATCACTAAAAAAAAACGAATCTATTTAAGAATAACCCTTATATACCATCCTTCAGGGAAAAAAATAGAAGAGGGATTATGAAACCAATTCTATGTCTTATACAATGTAAAGTATGCCTTATTGTGGTTTAAAATAACGTGGTCTGTAAACTGCTATTCAATACTCGATATACATACAAACAGCATAGACATTGCAATGCATTGGCGCGTTATGGTTTGAGAAAATCAATTTATTACAAATCAGCTTCAAAGGAATGATAGGTATTATTTAACTGATAACAATTTAAAGCTATATGTAACACGGTGGCCTTAAATGAGATTTAAAGCCAATGAGTATGATAATCCAAACAAGCCGTGACGATATGTAATGTTACGAATTCCATTATATAATATTCACAGTAATTTACTCTTAGTAAATGGTATTGCATTTTCCCAAATTATTAAAAAAATAATTTTCAAAAAAAAAAATTAAAAAAATTATGAAAATTTTTCAATTTTTTTAAATATTTTTTTTACGAAAAACGAAAAAAATTGAAATTTGATATTATTATAGTTTTTTTTATTGTTTTAAAAAGTTTAAATCCCCATAACTTTTCTTTTTTAGGTGGATTTCTTTCAAAATTGGTAGAATTATTTCTTATAATAAAACTAATTTTTCCTAAAAAAGATACCTTAATCGGACATTTCTTTCAGCTTTTTTCGATTTTTTAAAAGTTTAACCCCCCATAACTTTTTTGTTTTTTTTTGGGGATTACTTTCAAAAATTTCGAGTAGGTCGGATTATTCGTTCTTGAATTATCGTGTCTACGAAAACGTGACACCGGACAGACGGGCAGTCGGACGGACAGATGGGCAGATGGACGGACAGACGGACGGACAGACGAAAGGACCGATGGACGGACAGACGAGCGGAGAGACGGACGGAGAGACGGACGGACAGACGGACTTTTTTAAAGTTTCTTATTTTTTCAAGAAACACATTTGTATCCCAGAATTTTTTAGCTAGGACTTTTTTCGGCAATTGAATAGTATAATAAGGCTGAAACTTTTTTTATTAGCCGGCAATATCCGAGTTTCATTTTAAAATGTAAATATCTTCTGCAAGACGAAAATAGTTTTGATCCAAATTTATTTATCCGTTCTTCCCGATTAAACATAAAAAAAAAAACAAAAGACTCCTCCTTTTGAGATAAAATAATAATTTGCAGAACATTATAGTTAACTGTTTTAAATATCTTCCAAAATTATACGCAAAAAAGGTTAAAAAAGTTCTGTTGTAGTTTACTACACTTAACTCCAATTAACCACTGATGCGACAAGTAGAAGAAAAAGAAGACGAACAGTCAGCGGTTTGTATTTAAATTTTCTTCCTAGTAGTTAGTAGAAACTTCAGATAACTTTTAGGTCATCAAACGCCAATAAATCGTTACTATAGTCAAGTTCTAATTGGTGTGGTGAACAAAATGTACCCTTAGAATCACCTTCTTTTGGGAAATCAGTTAAGAAATTACTAATTTTCAGAAAATCATAGTCAAACGACGTAAGTGAACGCCCGACTAGACAAACAGAGTTCTAGAGAACAAAGCTTATAGCCTTTGGCGCTCTCCTGATCCCATTTATCAGATGGCATCTTTCATTTCGCTATCACACACACATTGAGAGTCCAATAGCTCTCCAGAGATCCCGCAGATTTCATTAGATCTATCGCTTTCCAGGCACTTTTAATTACCACTTCAAAAAATAACGCCACGATATGAAATTTATTTGAAAAAGCAATAAATGGTTTGGATTATTGTTTCAAATTCTTTTTGGTCATTTATTTTTCACTACCGAGTCAGAATTACTTTAAATTTTTTACTTTAAATTGCACTAAAATAACAGTTGTGTAAATTTACTTAACATTTTAGAAATATTAAACAAAACATTTTAATGTTTTAAATCATGTGACTGTTCATTAAATTTATCTATTATCATAATTAGTACCTAGTTTGGGATAAAAATTTATTTACAAACAACTTTCATTTTAATTTAGGTTTTTAAAATTAAAAACTTAATATTTGAGTATTTACTCCATAACCCATTAAGCACGAAAACTTTTTTTTTTGGTTTCCAGTGCAAAAAACTGTTATGTATACTATTCATAGGTATGGAAATGTTTGTTTATTGTAACTAAATATACGTATGATAAATCATACGCTAGACTTTAATGGCATAATATATTTTTCCTATGATCCTCTAGGAAAATGACATTTAGCACACTTTTGTTCTGTAGGATACGCCTCATATCGCACTAGTTTGATATTTTTACATCACACTTGTGTGATATTTATGTATGGAGGTTTGCCTAATTTTATTTAGATATTTACCTCGTAGATTCTACGAATTTTATTCACCCTGTTTTATAAACCCTTTTCCATCTTTCACCACGGCATTTTATATATTTTAAGTATTTTAATCCAAATATTTCTGTTTTTCATGTCAAAAATAGAAACTATAGTTATAACGTTACTGTTTTGACGATTACTGTCTAGTCTAGACAGTCTAGATCTTATAAAAATTACTTAACTTTTTATTTAGTTACCTCACATTACATAAAAAACATCAAAATATACAGTATTTTTCTTACGAAATGGAAAACAGTATAATTTTACACAGAAATCTAATTTAATAAGCAAACTCAAGTTTGAATTTATTTAGGAATAGGCAACCCATTAAACAGCTATGTATTGTATTAAATATAAAACCAAGAAAACTAAAGCTAAATGAAAATCATATTTCCTGTTTAACATACCTACATATATAAATTTGTATGCTATTTATAATTATTTTGTGCTTTGCTTTTCTTAATAAAAATTAGAAAAATTTTAAATAAGAAACTTCATATTTTGTCGGGATCGTAGAAAAAATAGTGTGCACAACTTGTTGAAAAGTGAATTTCATACACTCGCCTGGCGGCTCGTTCGTAAACCTTCCCACTCGCGTGAAATATGTCACTTGAAACAAGTTTTTAGTGTTAGACTAAAGTTTTTTGTTGAGACAGAGTCTAGGCAAGAAATCAGATTAGAAAACTAAAGTCGGAGATGTGATACATATAATATTTGTAAACCTAGTAATTGCAAATATACGCTGTAAAAACTAAACTGTATATTCAGTTACACATGGATAGGAAATCGGAAGGTATCATCTTATACAATTCTACTTTAATTTTTGTTAAAAACACGCAAATTTCAACCTTCCAAACCTAGTAATTGCAAATATACGCTGTAAAAACTAAACTGTATATTCAGTTACACATGGATAGGAAATCGGAAGGTATCATCTTATACAATTCTACTTTAATTTTTGTTAAAAACACGCAAATTTCAACCTTCCTCCTTAAATATTAAAGTACGATAATAATAATAATAATAAAAAAAATAAACGTATCATCAATAAACTATCATCAATAAACTAAACTGTATATTCAGTTACACATGGATAGGAAATCGGAAGGTATCATCTTATACAATTCTACTTTAATTTTTGTTAAAAACACGCAAATTTCAACCTTCCAAACCTAGTAATTGCAAATATACGCTGTAAAAACTAAACTGTATATTCAGTTACACATGGATAGGAAATCGGAAGGTATCATCTTATACAATTCTACTTTAATTTTTGTTAAAAACACGCAAATTTCAACCTTCCTCCTTAAATATTAAAGTACGATAATAATAATAATAATAAAAAAAATAAACGTATCATCAATAAAGTTACATTGATTTTGCACCGATGTACGTTTTTAATTGTGACAATAACATTTTTGTTATATTAATGCTTAAAATTGGTTTTCTTAATGCAAAATTTATTTAATAAATAAAATTCGTTGTTATAATGAATTTATGCATTAACGCAAGGAATTTTAAACATTGATACAATAAAGTGTTCATCAGTGCAAAATTATTTTCAGTGCAGACACTGTCCCATTGAATAATATGTCGCATTCATGGCTATTTCCCCCTAGTCCTAGATTTGCGTAAAATTTAATTTACACATTTTAAAATAAATTTTAACTAAATTATAGACAAATAATCTTTTTTTTAATTTTAAAATCGATTTTTAGTAATTGATATATGAGAAATCGGAAGGTATCATCTTATACAATTCTACTTTAATTTTTGTTAAAAACACGCAAATTTCAACCTTCCAAACCTAGTAATTGCAAATATACGCTGTAAAAACTAAACTGTATATTCAGTTACACATGGATAGGAAATCGGAAGGTATCATCTTATACAATTCTACTTTAATTTTTGTTAAAAACACGCAAATTTCAACCTTCCTCCTTAAATATTAAAGTACGATAATAATAATAATAATAAAAAAAATAAACGTATCATCAATAAACTATCATCAATAAACTAAACTGTATATTCAGTTACACATGGATAGGAAATCGGAAGGTATCATCTTATACAATTCTACTTTAATTTTTGTTAAAAACACGCAAATTTCAACCTTCCAAACCTAGTAATTGCAAATATACGCTGTAAAAACTAAACTGTATATTCAGTTACACATGGATAGGAAATCGGAAGGTATCATCTTATACAATTCTACTTTAATTTTTGTTAAAAACACGCAAATTTCAACCTTCCAAACCTAGTAATTGCAAATATACGCTGTAAAAACTAAACTGTATATTCAGTTACACATGGATAGGAAATCGGAAGGTATCATCTTATACAATTCTACTTTAATTTTTGTTAAAAACACGCAAATTTCAACCTTCCTCCTTAAATATTAAAGTACGATAATAATAATAATAATAAAAAAAATAAACGTATCATCAATAAACTATCATCAATAAACTAAACTGTATATTCAGTTACACATGGATAGGAAATCGGAAGGTATCATCTTATACAATTCTACTTTAATTTTTGTTAAAAACACGCAAATTTCAACCTTCCAAACCTAGTAATTGCAAATATACGCTGTAAAAACTAAACTGTATATTCAGTTACACATGGATAGGAAATCGGAAGGTATCATCTTATACAATTCTACTTTAATTTTTGTTAAAAACACGCAAATTTCAACCTTCCTCCTTAAATATTAAAGTACGATAATAATAATAATAATAAAAAAAATAAACGTATCATCAATAAAGTTACATTGATTTTGCACCGATGTACGTTTTTAATTGTGACAATAACATTTTTGTTATATTAATGCTTAAAATTGGTTTTCTTAATGCAAAATTTATTTAATAAATAAAATTCGTTGTTATAATGAATTTATGCATTAACGCAAGGAATTTTAAACATTGATACAATAAAGTGTTCATCAGTGCAAAATTATTTTCAGTGCAGACACTGTCCCATTGAATAATATGTCGCATTCATGGCTATTTCCCCCTAGTCCTAGATTTGCGTAAAATTTAATTTACACATTTTAAAATAAATTTTAACTAAATTATAGACAAATAATCTTTTTTTTAATTTTAAAATCGATTTTTAGTAATTGATATATGAGAAATCGGAAGGTATCATCTTATACAATTCTACTTTAATTTTTGTTAAAAACACGCAAATTTCAACCTTCCAAACCTAGTAATTGCAAATATACGCTGTAAAAACTAAACTGTATATTCAGTTACACATGGATAGGAAATCGGAAGGTATCATCTTATACAATTCTACTTTAATTTTTGTTAAAAACACGCAAATTTCAACCTTCCTCCTTAAATATTAAAGTACGATAATAATAATAATAATAAAAAAAATAAACGTATCATCAATAAACTATCATCAATAAACTAAACTGTATATTCAGTTACACATGGATAGGAAATCGGAAGGTATCATCTTATACAATTCTACTTTAATTTTTGTTAAAAACACGCAAATTTCAACCTTCCAAACCTAGTAATTGCAAATATACGCTGTAAAAACTAAACTGTATATTCAGTTACACATGGATAGGAAATCGGAAGGTATCATCTTATACAATTCTACTTTAATTTTTGTTAAAAACACGCAAATTTCAACCTTCCAAACCTAGTAATTGCAAATATACGCTGTAAAAACTAAACTGTATATTCAGTTACACATGGATAGGAAATCGGAAGGTATCATCTTATACAATTCTACTTTAATTTTTGTTAAAAACACGCAAATTTCAACCTTCCTCCTTAAATATTAAAGTACGATAATAATAATAATAATAAAAAAAATAAACGTATCATCAATAAACTATCATCAATAAACTAAACTGTATATTCAGTTACACATGGATAGGAAATCGGAAGGTATCATCTTATACAATTCTACTTTAATTTTTGTTAAAAACACGCAAATTTCAACCTTCCAAACCTAGTAATTGCAAATATACGCTGTAAAAACTAAACTGTATATTCAGTTACACATGGATAGGAAATCGGAAGGTATCATCTTATACAATTCTACTTTAATTTTTGTTAAAAACACGCAAATTTCAACCTTCCTCCTTAAATATTAAAGTACGATAATAATAATAATAATAAAAAAAATAAACGTATCATCAATAAAGTTACATTGATTTTGCACCGATGTACGTTTTTAATTGTGACAATAACATTTTTGTTATATTAATGCTTAAAATTAAAGTAGAATTGTATAAGGTATCATCTTATACAATTCTACTTTAATTTTTGTTAAAAACACGCAAATTTCAACCTTCCTCCTTAAATATTAAAGTACGATAATAATAATAATAATAAAAAAAATAAACGTATCATCAATAAACTATCATCAATAAACTAAACTGTATATTCAGTTACACATGGATAGGAAATCGGAAGGTATCATCTTATACAATTCTACTTTAATTTTTGTTAAAAACACGCAAATTTCAACCTTCCAAACCTAGTAATTGCAAATATACGCTGTAAAAACTAAACTGTATATTCAGTTACACATGGATAGGAAATCGGAAGGTATCATCTTATACAATTCTACTTTAATTTTTGTTAAAAACACGCAAATTTCAACCTTCCTCCTTAAATATTAAAGTACGATAATAATAATAATAATAATAATAAAAATAAACGTATCATCAATAAAGTTACATTGATTTTGCACCGATGTACGTTTTTAATTGTGACAATAAAATTTTTGTTATATTAATGCTTAAAATTGGTTTTCTTAATGCAAAATTTATTTAATAAATAAAATTCGTTGTTATAATGAATTTATGCATTAACGCAAGGAATTTTAAACATTGATACAATAAAGTGTTCATCAGTGCAAAATTATTTTCAGTGCAGACACTGTCCCATTGAATAATATGTCGCATTCATGGCTATTTCCCCCTAGTCCTAGATTTGCGTAAAATTTGATTTACACATTTTAAAATAAATTTTAACTAAATTATAGACAAATAATCTTTTTTTTAATTTTAAAATCGATTTTTAGTAATTGATATATGAGAATTATTTACTATAAGTAAACGCTTTAAAAATATTACTAGTTAAACATTAGTTAAAAGTTAATAAATTTACTTTAAAAATGCAAATTATAATAGAAATATAGTAATACAATTTTCATATAATTCCCGGGGTTTTGCGATAAAAGCTTTTAAAATATTAGTAGCTAAATATTTAAAATTTATTTAAATAACACTGTACCGTTAAAAGTATTTAAAAAAGTAAATACGTTTACTTTGAAGATGCAAAATAATATAATTATCTTAATAAAATTGTAATATAATTACCAGACAGCGGGGGTTTGCAATTTATTTGACTAAGCTCTGCGCAAAAAGAAACAAAGCTATAGCTTTGTACTATAGTATTTCAGTGTATGTTCACTATCAGTTCTTCTTAGTTTAGAGAAAATAATTTATTTATTTTTAGGCTCTATGCACAAGAATTAAAAATACATAGAAATTTTACCAGAGCTGGTGAATAGGGAAAGCGGTTTATTTATATTTCGATGTATCATTAAAATCCGATGAAGATTTTTTAGAAGAAAAAGCCTATTTGGAGGAGATTAAATAATAGTAAAGTTTGCCCTATTTTACTATTATTAGAACTAAACTAAAAAAATAAACAAAATGTTTGTAAAAATTTCGCAAACTCTGCACCATATGTATCTATTACCCTTAAATGATCTTTATCTAAGGCTGGCATCAAATGGTTAAACTTTTCGGAGTATCTAACATTGGGAAAAGTGATTTTCCATTTCCCGGTTTTCCCGGAGCTGATGATAATATATTACCTCGGTCTCTAAGAGTACGCGATGCATTAGGTCCCTCTTTGGGGACATGGTGCCACCGCAGACCTGTGGACCTCATAGTCATTCATTTCTATGAAGGCACAGTGGGCAATGTATAAGTTATCTTGTACAATATTTGTATGTATAAGCTAGATTATGTATTTGAACATAATAATTTGTATTTTGTTTTATTTATAAAGAAAAACATTTATAAAGCTGCGAATGGTTACGGAGATATTGCAAAAAAATGTTGGCTATATGAGGAGCTCATTTTTGAAACGCAACAAGTCAAAAATGCACCTGTTGATATATAATATAGATGGCGCTTGATACATCAAGTCGAACTCTATACCGTATAATACTTTAAGTTTCATACTACAACAAGTACCATGTAAAACAGAGCGACATTCTCATATCTTTTTACAAAACAGAACAAGTCCAGAGAATTTTATTTCCAAAAGTGAACAAGTCCTACCTTTATTTTCAAAATGAAACAGGTCCAGCCTTCATTTGACAATGGCTTTAAAAAAAATTGTGTTCCGTCTGCGACCCATTTATTATAATACTAAATTAAATAATGAAATTTTTACTATTATTTATTGAAAGAATTTTTTTGACCCTGATTAAATTTCTTTCATTTGGACCACTGTGCGTTCTAAACCTGTGGCCTCTTAGTCTCATTCTTTTCCATAAGTAGGGTGCCGCAGTATTTTCGCGTCACGTCTTTATTATATCCGTCCCTGGGGCGGCACAAAATGCTACATAACTTCTGGTATAAGTCGAAACCCTTTACTCCCAAGGGATCATAAGTTCGGTTTTTGTTGATTTTTATTTTAACTTTATTGATAAAAAGAAAGGTATACTATAACTATACGTTTTAAATTCAATGTAATACGTTTTAAACGTTGCCAATTTTAAGCTACAGCCTTAAAGTTTACTTTATAAAAATACATTTACACTAAGAAAAAAATACCTTATAACATTTTTGGTCTACGATGTATGGATGGTTCGTATAGAGTCCAGTCAAATAACGAGAAATTCTTATTTTAAATTGCAATAAATGTACAAGGGCTGATATTTCAAATGGTAGTTGTGGATAGTAACAGAGCGCTCCTTTTAGTTTTTCACCGGGTGATTTGCGTAAGGGGTGTTTGGCGAACACTGTTCTCTATCTTGATTTTTATCGGTGAGTGCGATTATCTCGCATCTTATGACAAATTTTAAATAAACCATAGAAAAAATGTTTATTTATATCGACTCCAATATGAGGATCAAGAATTTCATAACCAGTTTTCTTGAAGAGAACATTTCGAACAATTTTTGTTTGGATCGTTTTTTTAATATATTACCTAATAACAGTCGAATTATAAATATTCAAAAATGGCCAAGTTGGGGGTGAAATTGTTTTTTTTGATTATTCAACGGAGGTAAATGCAAACTTGTAGCTCTTGAAATTCTCTATAAGTTTTATATATTACGAATTTTGTTACGGTTACAGTGGGCGCTGACAGTCGAGCTGCGCCCTCTATAACCGCACCATAGTACCTATGAAAATTTATAAGATACGAAACTTATAGAGAATTTCAAGAGCTAAAAGTTTGCTCATAACCACTTTTATTCTTCGATGAATAATTTGGCTGAAAAATGGAAAAAGCAATTTTACCTCCAACATGACTATTTTTGAATTAACTCGATTGTTATTAATATATTAAAAAAATGATCCAAATAAAAATTGTTGGAAATATCCTCCTTAACATAATTGGTTATATGAATTTTTATCGTAAGATGCATATTAAGCAACTCACCCCTACAATTCAAGATAAGGAATACCCCTTACGCAAATCACCCGGTGAACAACTAACAGGAGTGTTCTATTACCATTCACTACTACGCTTTAAAATATCAGTACATTTATTGCAATTAACATTTATTATTTGACTGGACTATTATAGTTACATCAAGTTATAGAAACCGTTATAAGTGAAAATCCTCTACTCCTAAGAAAAAATACCTTATTAAATAGTACATAATTATGTTTATTAAGTTAAAGTAGCTTTACTCCCAAGAGATTATAACTTCAGTTTTTGTTAATTTTAACTATACGTTCTAAATTCAATGTTATAAGTTAAGCTACCGCCTAAAGTTTACTGTATGTCTTAAACTTTCGAAAATATTATACGAAAATATTATAATATATACACTGGGAGAAAATAGTTATTTTTGTATTAAGATCGCAAAATGACTGATTTCTGCTTGAGCGTGGAATTTGCTGATCAAGGCTTCTAGCCGAGATCAGCAATCACGCGAAAGCAGAAATCACTTTTTGCGCTCGTAATACAAACAACATTTTTTCTACGATCTAAAATAAATAAATAAATATTGGAGATCTCGGGGGCTTGGTTTACGTTAAAGTTGGTTTGGCGTCTGTTTGATGTTTTTTTTTTGTAAAAAAATATTTTTTATTTAAAATAATTTATTGGAAACCGGTATGCACACTCTAAACTGCGTGTCGCGCCATCTAGCAACGAGTATAAATTACATAAGCATGATTCCAGTCCTTGCATTTATTAATGTTTAACTCTATTTTTCGTAAAACTTAGTACTTAAAACTAGCTTTTTATTAACATAACCTAAAAATTATTTTTTTACTAATAACTTTGTACTCTGCTAATACCTTACGACGCCCCGACATCTATAAACGAGTAGTTATACTTTCATGATCACCAAGGAAGATTTATAAGATAATAGCTTCTCAATGAATTTAAATATCAGGGCAGGCCGGCTTTGTTTTTTTCTTGGTCAGTAATAAAAATTGTTAATTTCTTTTTAAGAACTATAACAATACACTACTTTCTTAAACACTTACAATGCAAGTAATGTGCTTATTGTAATATCATTGTGAATAAACATTTTTTTCACAAAGTGGCCAATAAGTTCATACACTGTAAAAAAATTGGGGGTAAAATTAGAAGTAATATTAATATAAAATTATATAATTTGCTTAATTTGTTTTATAGGAAACTTAAATGAAGCTCTAAATAAGTTTAACTTTTAAAATTACGATGACAACGATATATCCTAAAATCAAGTTTTAAAATTTGGCAAAAGTTTTCAATTTTCTTTTAAAATTCTTGAACATTTTTGACAGTGTGAAGTTACTTTATCTACACTGCAACAAGAGTATGTGAATTTACATTATAATGTGATATTACAGTGTTTTAAACGGTAATTTTTCATTTTATACAAAAATGTGGTATTGCCATATTGTTAAAGTAAAAATACATTTTTGGAGTAATTCTATTATATTTTAATAGAATATATATACAAATGTTACATGAGCCGTATGCTATTATCACATTAGATAAAATAAAATATTACACAATATTGATGGGTCCGAACGGCTCACCTAGTTTATTGTAAATTTATATAATCTTTGTTAGAGTGTAGGCTTACTTTGTTCTGTACTTGGTCTTTTTTTACTCTGGTTTTGGTTTGTTTGTTGTTTTATGTCAAAAAATGAAAATCAAATAACCAAGAACGAAATACCAAAGTAATATTAAATGAACTAACGCTAATTATGCATTTTTTTTGTTGAATACTGTTTGTATATTTATCATACAATACCCTTTTCGTCAAGATGTACTCATATAATATTTAATACAGGTTATACCGTGTGGTCCAAAAGTCACCCACCCCTCTTAACTTTTTAACGAGTTGAGATGTCGACATCTAAATAAGACAACCTAAACTATATTTTTGCATATATTTGGTATTTTCAGGTCTTAAATTTTGGGCAGGTGGGCATGGGGGATTTTTTTTTTAAATTAAAAGTGGCGTCGACTGATACATCATTTTAAAGCTTATAAAATATCTATTTAACTATATACTTTTTTATTATTATTTTTTTTTGCTAAAAAATGCGACCCTTAAGGTTTTTTTTTGTGTAAATTTTAATTTATGTTAATTAAAATTAGTTTAAAAGTATAATTTACGTTTCTGCAACATAAAATAATGAAATTCCCAAACATAGTTTGATTTGTTTAAAAAAATTTTGACGAAAATACCCATTTTCAACCCTATTTTAAACCCCCAAAAATTGTTTAAAAAAAATAAAAAAGTATATGGTTAAATGGAGAATTTTATAAGCTTTAAAATGATGAATCACACAGCCCCTCTTCTCCATTGAAAAAAATCCCCATGCCCCCTGTCCACATTTTAAGTGAGTTGTCTCCAAAGTTAAAGTCGATATCTCAACTCGTTCAAAAGTCCAGAGGAAGGGGGTGACTTTTGGACCGCACGGTATATTTTTTAATTCTTAACCCAAATTTAAGTGGTTTTGTTCCATGCTTTGTGCTCTGATTACAATACTGTAGTTTCTATTATTTCTATACAATGCAACTAAGTGTTATTTTATTAATTCGTTTTTGTTTTGTTTCCGCAGATCTTTTGTAATTTTCAGGTTAAATGTGAAATTTCCAGAAGTCCTTTATAATATTGATGCAGAAGAAATTTAAGGGTGTTCATTAACAAAAATAAAAGATAATAATTAGAAGGAAAAGAAAGGTTAATTATTATAATAATTGTAAAGTAAAACGTTAATTAATAATATGCAATTATAGCATTGTTAGATTGAGCTAATTTGCACAAATTAATAAGAGCGAATTATTATTATATAAAAATCTACAGCATAAACTTTTTTATTAGTTAACCTATTTTAGATAGTTAAAAGTACGTTTTAAACCTTAGAGTTGGAGTTTTAAATCTATGAAACATATAATTTAGTTTCAGCAAAAATTTAATTTTCTACCAAACGCCGCTGAACGGATTTCCTTCCGCAATACCATC